>QEPC01015182.1:653496-718845 GCA_003113815.1 Sphenodon punctatus
AAAATTAAAATTAAAGTAAGCTCCGAATAAACCCTTCCTGGAAATTGATCAATAAAGGGTGCCAAGTACTGCGACCTTAGTGATTGATAAAGTTCACAGTCAAATAACACATGCCCTACTGCTTGGGCTTCTAGGGCATCAAAGGGGCATAAGCAATGGCCAAATGGTATATCTAGATGACGTCCCTCTAAGATCATAGTTGGCAGAGCATTTAATCTAGCTAAAAGAAAAAATGTGGCTTGAGTAGGGGAAAGATGATGTAGCCAATAGTCCGCCATTTTCCCTAAGAAGGGGATCAAAGCTGGATAAAATCCCAACAACGGGGTTGCTGTAATTAGCGCTAGTTCAGTTTGATGAACAGTGTCATATAACCTAGGAATATCAAATCTGGTTTTAACCATGGGTGGCCACTGGGTGTCCTTGGTCAAGTCACTATCCCCCAGCCTCAGTTTCCCAGTGTAAAATGCTAATAATAATGACCTACCTCACTGAGGTGTTGAAGGTGAACTAGGGTGAAGGATTGTAAAGCACTTTTATTTATCCCTATTTCTACCCCACCCTTCCCCAAAGGCTCCAGGCAACTTACAACATAAAAAACACAATAAAACTCCCTGTAAAAAAAATCCTTTAAAAAAACCACCCTATCCCCACCTGCCAAACGCTTTGCCAAAAAGAAGAGGTTAACACTGCCTCAAGAATATGCTCAGGCTCGGGCTCTGACAGACCTCCGGGGAAGGGAGTCCCATAAAATTGGGGCAGCAACCACACAAGAGTGTTCCCAGGAATGGACAGAACCACTGAAGACCAGTCCCAAGCACCCCTGGCAGGCCCCGTAGTTGTGTCAACAACTCCTCATGATCAACCATATCAGAAGGGCACTGAAAGATTTAACAACATCAACAGGGCACAGTTTCCTTTGTCAATCGCCAGGCGTGGATCATTGACTAAGGCCACAAGCGCAGTCTCCATGTTATAAACCCTGGATGAAAATCTGACTCAAAAGGGTCCAGGAATCCAAGAGCATCGAGATGAGCTTGAAGCTGCTGGGCAACCACCCATTCAATAATCTTTTCTAAAAAGGGAAGGTTAGAGACTGTCTCTTATACACATCTAGATGTGTATAAGAGACAGCACTGAGGATGCTCTCTCTATCCTCACCCCCCCGGAGAACTCAGGGGACTTTGAGAAAGGCGCCCCTGGATGACCACAGGGATCAACCAGAGGCCCAGGGGGTGAGGCAATCGCTCAGATAAGTAGGGCCTAGACCACGAAGGGCTTTAAAGGTCAATACCAGCACCTTGAATCGGACTCAGAAGACAATAGGCAGCCAGTGCAGAGCTTGGAGCACTGGTGTTATGTGTTCCCTCTGGCCTATCACAGTAAGGAGATGGGCTTCAGCATTCTGCACTAGCTTCAGCTTCCGAACCATCATCATGGGCAGCCCCACATAGAGCGCATTGCAATAGTCTAGCCTCGAGGTGACAAACGCAAGGATGATAGTGGCGAGATTGGAGTCTGGGACATATGGGCGGAGCTTTTTCACCAGATGTAATTGGTGAAAGGGGCCTCTGGTCACAGCCAACACCTGGGAATCCAGACATAGTTGTGAGTCCAGGAGCACCCCTAGACTCCGCACAGATGGAACCAAAAGAGGACGGACATCCCCAATGAGTGGGGAGACCTCCTCTCCCAAATCACCCATCCCACCAACTAGCATCACCTCTGTCTTATCGGGATTGAGCTTCAATCAGCTCAACCTCATCCAATCCCCCACAGCGACCAAGCACCAAGACAGCAAGGAGACATCGGGGCCAGAGTCAGATGAAAATGACAGATACAGCTGGGTGTCATCCGCATATTGATGACAGCAGTTCCCCCACCTGCGCACAACCTCCCCAAGTGACTTCATATACACGTTAAACAAGAGAGGGGACAAAATGGAACCCTGCGGGACTCCACATGGGAAGCCACCAGGGGACGAAGTACAGTCTCCTAGCACCACCCGCTGGGATCTATCTGTGAGATAGGAACAGAACCAATGTAAAACAGTTCTGTCTACCCTCTCCAGGTCCCGCAGACGAGTCACCAGAAACTCATGGTTAACGGTGTCGAAGGTCACTGATTGACCTAATAGGATTGACCTAACAGGGTCATACGACCCTTGTCCAACTCTACGAGGAGGTCGTCAACCAAGACCACAAGCGCTGTCTCTGTGCCGTAACCCGGGCGAAAGACAGACTGCGTGGGATCAAGAAAACCGATGCCATCCAAATGCACCTGGAGCTGATGAGCCACTACCCGTTCAATAACCTTCCCTAAAAAGGGAAGGTTAGAGACGAGTCGATAGCTGGCTGGGGCATCAACGTCAAGTGATATCTTTTTGATGGCTTTTTGGCAATTGGTCGACTTCAGTACGAGTCACGTACCACTTGCACTCTAATCACATATGCTCCTGCTGGACCTGTGCTGTCACAGTGATGGGAGTGGACACCTGGTTGCGACCATGTCAGTGACCAGGGTCAAGATGCTATTCCACAAAGAAATCAGGCCATCAACAGAATAGCCATCAAGGTCAGTGAGTAAATCCCCCAGAGAGTTCTGGAAAACAATTGGATCCATTAGTCTCTGGGAGTGGACAAAGCTGACGGGGCCATAGAAGGGCAGGGATCTGGGCCTTCAGAAGGTAATGGTTCAAGGGTATTATAACAGCCCACATAATTGGAACCCCTGTTTCCAGGCCATTGCAAAACATCAAATCCAATGTGTGTCTTGCCTCTTATATCGGGCCAAATATTATTTAGGATAGAATCATGGTCATCATGGAGGCCATGAAGTCCTGCTCTGGCTCCCAAAGGTTAGTCTCACCATGTATGTTATTATTATTATTATTATCAAGCATTTATATAGTACAAGCAATGTACCTGGCACTTTACAAAGTAATGGAATAGACACGGTCCCTGCCCTAGGGTTTACAATCTGAGANTACAAAGTCATTGACTAGACACAGTCCCTGCCCTAGGGCATACAGTCTGAGAGATGGGAGGGGGGGAGACGAAGGAGGGAGAACAGAGGGGGAGACAAAGAGTGTAAAATTCATGAAGATGCGAGGTCCCAGGTGCATGCGTTTGGCTTGGTTACATCGAGAAAGATGGCTGGCTGGTCCACGTAGTGATGACCTCAGGTAACAGATTGTACTGAATGGAGGGTATCAGCAGGAGTTAGGTGAGGGGAGGAAGGAGTCGGGGAGGGCAGAGCGGAAGAGGTGGGTCTTGAAGAGGGATTTGAAGGTACAAAGGGAGGGGGCGAGGTGAATGTGGGTAGGGAGGGAGTTCCAGTATGTTGAAGTCACGAAGACTATAAGTCTGGGTGACCTCAAGCCCACCTCTGAGACCAACTCAGCCAGCTCAATCAGGGAGTCTGCTGTGCAGCAGGGTGCTCAGTACCTCAGTAAAATCCCCAGTCTGTCCCCGGTCTCCAATGCAAGATGGACACACTCTATATTGGATGAATCAGGCACCGGAAACATTTTGAAAGACCACGGTATCTTTAGAGGTCACCGCCACTCTACCCTCTGGTAGAGTGGTGCTGCACTGAGTACCCGACTGGCACCATCTGGGGTACCATCTGTACCAATGTCCTCCATTGGCCTCCCAGGTATGGAGTCTGGGGGTGCTCCTCGATGTGCAGCTCCACCTGGATCTCCAGGTTACTAAAGTGTTACTCTTTCCCCTCCTTTTATGATTTATTTTAATTGTTTTTAATGATTGTAAGCCGCCCCGAGCTGCCTGTGGCAGGAGTGATGGGGTAACAATTTTTTAAAATAATAAATAATATAGGCCCAGATGCCTCATCAGTCAGATTTCTGTAATGCATAGGAGGTTAGCGGTCTCATCCTGAAGAAGAACAAAGGTGGCTGATGTTTTATTTGCCACTGACTTCGCATTAAATAGCATCAACTTCAGATCAGGGACCCCACTAGCTTCAATACCTAAATATCCCAAGACAGGAGGGGAGTGGGAAACGGGAACAGACACTAATAAGTGCCTCTCCTGCCATCCTTGTTGGACTTTCTCCCTCGCCCCCACCATGCCCAATACAATCCCAATTGGTTCAGTAGCTGCCCCACTCTCTGCTCCCCAGCAGGGCCCCCTCTCCGACTCCTGATTACCAACCCCCACCTCCCAAACACTATAACCCTCAGAGGGCCAGCAAGGTCCTAGGGGGATGGGTGACCGGAGATTGCTCCCCCGAGCCCAGCATCGCTGGAGGCAGATTGGCAAAGGAGACCGGCAGGAACCACCCTCCAACCCCAAACCTACCCTCCCCAAGTAGAAACCCCTCCCTTCCACACCCATATCCCTCCCTTTGTGGGAACTGGGCAACAGGCATCCAGGTGCAGGTGGGAAAGCATGTCATCCCAGTCCCTCCAACAGCTCCAACTTTGGACCACTGAAAGTGATATATAAAATGACTGATACTGCCTATTGCTCAAACACCACGTTTCACCCAGAGCTTACAAAAGAGATAAAAATAACATGATCCCCATTTTACAGATAAGAAAACTGAGGCAAAGAGCGTAACCATGACTTACCCAAAGTCACTCAGCAGGCCAGAACCCAAGTTGGGAATAGAATACAGGTTTTTCATGGCCATGTCCAGAACTCTAGACCACACTAATCTGTGACTTCCAGGGCATTGATTTGTGTCAACAACTGTTTCTTACAATGAATTAAAACTCATGTTTGGGTGCAATTGTTGTACTAATTTGGAATGTCCTTGTGGCAGCCATTCTGACTTGCTTTCTTATTTCAGAAATTGACTCGTACAAACAGAGAACAATACGATGTTCTGGGAACTAAAAAGAAAGGCCCCGATCTAGAAATGGGGGGGAAAAATCAGGTAAGTTCCTTCAGTGTCCCGATTCCTTCCTTCCTTCCCCACACCTCCTTGAGTCATGTATCCTGTATATAGGCATATATTTTTTGACCATCTGTGTTTCAATATATTGGAAAACAGAATTGGCCTCTCTGTATGGTGAATTCCTAAAGAGCTGTCCTATAGTGATGTTTCTACTGAACTCCTGACCAGATACTGGAATAGGAGATGTAATCAGCCTGTATACTGGAATAGGAGATGTAATTAGCCAGTCTGTCTCTTAAAGAAATCAACATTCACTTTTGACTAGAGTCAAGAGACGTGACTCCCAAGCAGGGCAGGAAGAGGCCTTGTTTGTTTGGAGTTTACTCATTGTTAATCCTATCTTAGATGATAGTAACCTGTTTAGTATGTATTAACAGGCTTCTTACTATGTACTCTGAAAATTGCTTGGAAGTCAGCTAAACATGACGTCAGGTCAAAACTGCTGACAGGAAGGGTTTTCTCATTCTATAAGAAGGGAGAGGAGAGTTGGATTTTTCAGAAACAGTTCCTTCCTTGGAACTTTTCTCATATCCATATAGCAGTAGGGTACAAAGGACTGGGTAATATGAATGTATATTCTGTATGATGCATTGATTCAACCATAGCAATAATACTTAGAGCATATGTTATATCTTATAGATGTTAAGATCTTTGAATTTGTAATAAGAGTTGTTCTTTGAACAGAAATGTCTTCTCAAACCATGCGCTTTTAACTGACACAGTTTCTCTTTTGTACTATGTCTTTATTTGAACTTAAGTAAATTATTGCTTCATATTTTTATAATATTCTTAGTCTCATGTCTCATTTATAAATAAATATTGTCTTTACAATACTACGCTGAGCCGACTGGCTTATTAGCATAATGTAAACTGAGTTTCCACATATTGGAAAAGAGCGCCCTATATCCAAACCAGATCATGTCAGGCCTGGACCACTAAGCGCATTTTTCCTTTGAGGAAACTGAGGCACAAACGCGACACTTGTGTACCTTGTCTCTAGATGTGTGCATTCAGGAGTCTATGCACATGTCCCTTGTAATGTCCAGCTGTCAGTGCCGGCTTCTAAATGGGACACCAAACCTGTGAGCACGTGCTGGGTTGTGCTGGTCTTTCCAGACTACCTACAGTCAAAACCGAGGGAACCCAGGATGCTAGTGCTTCTTAGAGAGTGAGGTTGCCATGCTGGTCCCACATGTAAGAGATGGAGATGAAGTAGTTAAAATGATATCACCAACAGGAGTTGGTCTAATAAAAAGATAATATGCAAGCTTTCAGGCCACATAGGACCCTTCCTCAGGCATGTAGCATCTCTCGATCCACATCTACAGCCTTTTCTCTAGCCAGTGTGGTGTAAAGACTAAGTGTGCAGTACTTGGATCAGAAGACGGGAGGAGGACCCTGGTTCTAGTCTTGCCTTAGCCAGAAACTCACTGGGTGACCTTGGCCTGTCACAATATTCTCTCAGTCTAACCTACCTCACAGGTTTGTTGTGAGGATTAAAAGTTGTGTTAAATTGTTGTATGCAAAGCGCTCTGAGTGTCATGGCAGGGGGGTGCTATATAAAAATAAAGATTTCTTAATTATTATCATCATCATCATCATCCACTCCCACCCAAGTCAGTGCCATGCCTCTTCATGTATACCTGTCCTGCATTTGCTGAGTTTATATATTTCTGACTTGCTACGCTGCGTGCCTTGTGTGGCCAAAAAGCTTGCATCTTAAAATAAAAGACTTCTGGGCATCCACAGTGGGTTTTGTAAGGAATTGTCCATAAAGTAGGCCCCCTTTAAGGGTGTCTGCTTCTCCAGCCAAATCATTTATTAAACCAGCACTGTGTACCTCTAGCCCTGGGGAGCCTTAGAGCAGGCCTTCCCTTGTCTTCCGTCCCTTACGCTTTGCTAGATGCCATCCCAGCAGAGCAGAGTCACTGCTGCTCCTCCAAGCATTCTCTGCCGAGTGCAGGGTGATGGCACATGAAGTCAGGGCAACCCTAAAGCTGTGTTGTGCAGAGCACAATCTTCCTCTTTCATCTTTCACTACTGGTGCTGCCCCTCCCCTATGGGCTCACACCCACTCACAATAGGAAATGACACCCGGTGCGGATGTGGGGGAGGAGGGAGTGGGTGTTTCATGGCAGCTGTGCATGTGGGGCTTTCAAACATATTCTAGCAGAGGGAGCCATGCTTGCTGAACCTTCCCAGCTGCAGTGGAGGAAGGGACACCTATCCCTTGCTCATGGCATCTCAGGGTTTTCTTGCAAGAGGACCACGCTTTAGGTTGATAATGGTAACTGGCTTCAATAAGGAAGGGAGGTCTCGCATTTGGATAGCCCTGTCCATGTGCCCATTGGGCTGTCGACTACCAGGTGAAAAGTAGAGATCTCTGCCCAACATAGGGTGGTCAGACCTCCCCTTTAAAAGAGGATGCTTATGAGAAATACATGTTGCCGGGCTGCATTGGTTCCAGTGCAGCCCCACGCCATGTATTTTTCATAAGCATCCTCTTTAAAGGAGAGGTATGGCCACCCTAGCCCACTGCCCAAGGATGAGGGGTCAGTAGCACACATCCATTGCAATGCAAACAGGGTAGCTAATGGATGGCCATCTGTGTGGCAATGAATTGGGGTGTATGGGGGAGGCGGAGCAGTACTGAGTCTCTCTTTCTTTGCATTTCAGCAGAGAAGAATGAATCCTCAGGACATGGTTTACACTGTGAGTAAGCAAGGGATCAGGGTGTTGGGGGTGCTATTGTGGTGACAGAGTTTTATGCTCCATTGGTTTTTTATGTTCCCGTTCCTCCACGCGACCTATACTGACCCGCTTCACCTATGGAACATGGGGAGCACTCAGACCTACTTATTGAAGCCTGAAACAGGCCAGCACGTATCATCCTGTCCTCAGGCCTGAAGCAAATCAAGCCTTTCTGAGTCACAAATCAAATTCAATGATTAAAACTGACTTCAAAGATTGTTTGTGATTTTTAGAGATATCAAAGTTTGATTAGTTTCCTCCCTGCCCCATAGGACCAATGTAGTCACAAGTTATGGGATAGTCAAATATCAAAGTGACTAGAGTACTGAATAAATATGGAATAAATACACCTCTGAAGAGATTTAAAATGTGCAAACTGGAGGCTGATTTTTGCGTTTTTAAATTTCAGTAAATACTCAGAGTGCTTCAGATCTTCATATCAGCCCTGGGTCTTCTGTCAGTGGGGACTCGGGGAGCATCCCCATCTGACCTCTCTGAAGCAGCATTTCCCTTAAAGCCAGTAGCATCTTTGTCCTTGTGATGCTGATGGAGTTTTACCAAGTTAAGCCCAAGCAGCATTCCACATCATGCGGTGGCAAGTAGGCTCAGGCTTCTGGATACTCAGCCCTGGTATCCTGTTCAGCTACTTGCCATTCTGGGAATTCACAGCACTGCCTTCCCTGTTTCCATGAGAACTCTTCACTTCACTATCAGGAGGTCTGATCAAAGCACCACCAGGCTACTGGAAGGGATGCAGTTTCCTCTTCCCTAGCTCCCTGTCACGCTGGCGGGTTTTCTTCATGTGTGGCCTGATCAATGCCTTCTCCCTGTCTGTCCCCTAGTTTAATTTTTAGTCTCTAAACAGGATGCCATTTAAGAGCGTGCCTCCTGTCTCTCAGTGACTTGAAAAGAGTTGCCACAGGCCCAAACCCAGGTCTGTGCTGCGAGCATCTGTTGCAGGAGGAATTCTTTACTTGCTGTACCAATGAGATGATGAGGAGGCATGTCCAAAAGGCAGCGTTGGGGGAATAAGATCTCAACTGGGTACTGTCATGAGATGATACTGGGCTACATGTAGGCTACAGGTCTAACAAATATGTAAAGGTAAAGGTTAAGCATGTATGTAAGGCGAAAGCAGAGATCTGGACACTCACTTCATGCAATGGAGAACTGCTAAGTTCATGATCTTGAGTGAGTGTGTAATCAGAAAAAGCCTAACACCTCTGCAGACACTAGCCATAGACCACTGAGTTGCAAATGGATTTCTTCCTGTGGACGTGACTGAAAGAACAGAGTCACCTGGAAGGAAAGTCAAACAAAGGACCCTGAAAAAGTGCGTAAGGGATAAAGACAAAAGAGACCTTGTTGAGTTTGAGCTTCTTCAGCATCATCATTATTATTATTATTATTATTATAATAAACATTTATATAGCACCAGACGTGTGACCTGGTGCTGTACAAAACATAGAAATAGGTGCGGTCCCTGCCTGTGGCTTACAATCTAAAAGACAAGGAGGGAGAGACAGGGAGAGGGGACAGTGGGAGAGACAGGGGAGAAGACAAACAAACATTCAAGCGGATGCGAAGTCTCTGGTGCGTGTGCTTGGCTTGGTTACAATCAGTTGGTTGCAGCAGTCTGTTGAGGAGGGCAGACCGTAGGTATATGGGAACGACTAGCAGGCATTGGGAAAGGCGGCAGGGAAAAAGTGGGTCTTGAGGAGGGATTTGAAGGAGCGGAGGGAGGGGGCAAGGCGGATGTGGGTAGGGAGGGAGTTCCAGGCATGGGGGGCAGCGAGGGAGAAGGGTCGAAGGCGGTTAGGTGAGCAGGAGAAACGAGGGAGAGTGAGGGAGGGGACAGAGGAAGAGCGGAGAGCGCGTGCAGGAGTGCGTAGGGAGATTAGGTCCGAGAGGTAAGGGGGAGCTTGGTTGTGGAGTGTTTTGAACGTGAATACCAGGAGTTTAAACAGGATACGTTCAGGAAGGGGGAGCCAGTGAAGAGAGAAGAGGAGAGGCTGCACATGGTCGAAGCGACGGGCAGAGTGAATGACCTTGGCAGCGGAGTTTTGGATTGCGATAAGAGGGGACAGGTGAGAGCGATGGAGTCCAGTAAGGAGGAGGTTGCAGTAATTGAGGTGAGAGATAACCATGGCATGAACAAGGGTTTTGGCCGAGATAGAGAGAAAGGGGCTGATCTGAGCAATGTTATGGAGAGCGAATCGGTAGGATTTGGCAACAGAGTCAATGTAAGGTTTAAAAGAGAGGTGCGTGTCAAAGAT
Source organism: Sphenodon punctatus (assembly GCA_003113815.1). NCBI lineage: Eukaryota > Metazoa > Chordata > Lepidosauria > Sphenodontia > Sphenodontidae > Sphenodon > Sphenodon punctatus. Next base: position 663,444 of record QEPC01015182.1, read on the forward strand.
GAAGCCCAAGCTACCGGCTTGGAGAGCAGGATGGATGGTGACTCCATCGATGCAGATGGGCAGGTTAGAGGGAGAGGAAGAGGAGGGAGGAAAAATGAGTTCAGTCTTGGCCATGTTCAGTTTGAGTTGGCGTCGGGACATCCAGGCGGAGATATCAGAGAGGCAGTTGACGAGGCGTGAGTGGACAGAGGAGGAGAGAGAGGGGGGTAGAAAGATAGAGTTGGGTGTCATCAGCGTAGAGATGGTATTGGAATCTGTGGGAGGCAATAATTTTGCCAAGGGACAGGGTGTAAATAAAGAAGAGGAGAGGGCCAAGGACAGAGCCTTGGGGGACCCCAATCGAAAGGGGGAGGGAGGAGGAGTTCAACTCGGGGAGCAAGACTTTAAAGGAGCGGTCAGAGAGGTAGCAGGAGAACCAGTCAAGGACAGAGTCATGGAAGGCCAAGGAGTAAAGGGAGTCCAGTAGGAGCGAGTGGTTGACAGTGTCAAAGGCAGCAGGGAGAACAAGAATGGAGTAGAGGCGCTTAGATTTAGTGACAAGTAGATCATTGGTGATCTTAGCCAGGGCAGTTTCAGTAGAGTGGAGGGGGCGGAAGCCAGATTGGAGAGGGTCCAGGGAGGAGTTGGCAGAGAGGAGGTCCAGGCAGCGGGAGTAGATGACACGTTCCAGAAGCTTTGAGGCAAAGGGAAGGAGGGAGACTGGCCGGTAACTAGAGGGGTCAGATGGGTCCAGGGCTGCACCAAAGAAACTATGAAATAAGGACTCTTGGAAACTCTAAGACTTGTACCCAGCCAAGTTTTCCACCACTGGCTGTGACATGAACTGAAATACCCTTGGACCTTGATTAGGGTAAGCCTAAGCTAGGAAAATCAGGCGATTCTCCTACAAACACAGGCAAACTGTCATGGGATTGGGGCTCACTACGCCACTCTAGGCTGTCATGACTCAGTTTCCCTGGCTTGCAGCTCTCACTGGATCAGCTCTCTCTCTAGAACTGATTGAGCCTGCAACGGGTGAACCTTCTTGTCACCTTTTCAGCCACAGTTTCCCAGCACAGACTCTTTCTCTCTAGGTTCGCCTGTATTTGTAAACACAGAATTAACCCCAAACTGTGTCCCACCAATGTTAGAATTAGCAATTCCACTGGGCCATACTAAGTTCAGTTAAAAGAAGTTTAATGAATAAATCATGAATAAGCATGCAGTACAAGAATATACTCAAGTGTAGAAATGAAAACAACATAACCAATAATGCTTCCCTATCTATACTTGGATTCTCGTAGCTTAGGCTTACCCTAATCAAGGTCCAAGGGTATTTCAGTTCATGTCACAGCCAGCAGTGGAAAGCTTGGCTGGCTACCGGTCTTAGAGTTTCCAAGAGTCCTTATTTTATAGTTTCTTTGGTGCAGCCCTTCTCTGGCTGATAAGATGTGATGATGCTGAAGAAGCTCAAACTCAACAAGCTCTCTTTTGTCTTGTCCTTCTCCCTTAAGTACTTTTCCAGGGTCCTTTGTTTGATTTTCCCACCAGGTGACTGTTCTTTCAGTCACATCCAGAGGAAGAAATCCATTTGCAACTCAGTAGTCTATGGTTAGTGTCTGTGGAGGTGTTGAGGCTTTTTCTGATTACACACTTGCTCAAGGTCATGAACTTAGCAGTTCTCCATTGCATGAAGCGAGTTTCCAGTTCTCTGCTTTCACATTACATACATGTTTAACCTTTACATATTTTGTTAGACTTGTAGTCTACATGTAGCCCAGTATCTCCTCATGACAGGTACTGCATACACAAACCTATTGGGGAAGTAAAAAAGTTACAAAACCCCCACCTGCTCTCATAGCTTTTCTCTCAAGAGTCTCTCCCGCTCCTGGCTACAGTGCACTGTGGCATTGTCAATCCCTAAAGGGGCATGAAAGAAAATTTTCACTGGGGAAAAGGCCAGATAGCCACTTTCTCAGGAACACTCCTCCCCCACCCCCCAAATACAGTAGTCTATAGCCTGAGCAGCGGTGGAAAACAGCATGGAGGATGTGTGTGTGTGAGGAGGGATCACGGGTCAAGAAGGGACATAGGAATGGATCGGGGATAGGATGGCTTTCTGGGATCTAACATGGTTTTCTGAATTTTGGTTGGCAGTCTCTGCAGAAGGACAAGATGGGTGAAGCATACAGTGAAATTGGGAAGAAAGGAGAGGTGAGTGGTGTGTTTTTCCCATTGGGGCTATTCAGGCCTGCGAGGGTAGAAGGAATATTCATAGAATATTCTGCTAATAACCTCTCTTACACTGAAGCCAAGGGAAGGTAATTTGTGTTGCTTGGGCAGAAAGGTAGCACCTCAATAGAGGAATGGTCTATTAATTCATGGCTCCTCTTTTCCCTTCTCAAAGCATCAGAGACGGCGAGGCAAAGGGAACGATGGTGTTTACCAGGTAAGGCACACATACAGCAACTGTTCCTTCAACTTCCCACCTAATGATCTCTAGTGTGGTTGCTACACCTCTTGTTGCCAAGGGACCATGCTCTGGAGCTTTAACACATCTAGTTCAAGCCAGTCCTTAATTCATTGCTTAGTCAGCTTCAAAGCAAGGACAAGCGTCTTGTGATATTTTATTAAGCTGGTCAGTTAGAATTTTCTGCTCTTCAACCTGTATGTAACAGTAGTGGGTGCTGTTCAAGCATCACAGTATAATGGATACTGTTTAACTGCCAACAATTCTGCAGAGAAGTCCTTGTTTGCCAGAGAAATCATCATCATCATTGTCTGATGCTGAGCTGAGTGACTGTGTTTGAGGCAGCTGAAATGATAAAGCTACCTACCTGGTTTAATATTTTGAGTAAGGATGCCCTTCCCCTTTGCATTGTGGGAAATCACTGAGTGAGGAAACCCTTCCCTTTTGCATTGTGGGAAGTAGAAAAGGGCTACCAACATGCAGGGGATCAGGGTGAGTTTGCAAAGGGCATGGAGAAATACTATTGTGGCATCACTGCATGCAATATTCTAGAAGTAGCATGCAGAGAAGTCCCCTTCTCCACTACTCCTTGGCCATACATTTTGGGTCACTCTGAAATAGGAAGTGAAACAAGAAATGATGCATAAAGTCACACAACATCATTGCTGCCTGAAAGCAAACCCTTTGCATTGGGTGGCAGAGAACAAGTGATCTTCACGTAGATGGATAGAGAGGACATGGTAAGGGTTTCACGCAGCACTCAAGAGTGTGGGTTTGTACCACTCTAAGACAGTGCTGGGTGAACGAGCCTTTACTGTGTGCTCCTGCTTCAGGGCACACAGTGGTCAGTATCTGAAGTCAGAAAGAAAGTGACAATAGTGAACAAAAGCCAACCACTATGGTATATTGTATTTCTTTGTGTACATGCCATGGGTCAGGCATAGGATTCTGAGCCAGCTGTCTTACTGAACAACTAAAGTGGTATTTCTGCATGGCTTGGGAAGTAAAACTTAGGGGATAAAAGCTCAAACAGTTCTGTTCCTCAGCAATCCTTCTTCAAGATTCAGTGGTTACTGTGCAGTTAGTGATGCTGTTCTGGCTGAGATCCCCTTAGGGGGATGCATCAGAAGGGCATAGTAGTTAGTTGTCTACTCAGTACACAGCTGGGTAGGTCACCCATTCCAAGAGCCGCAGGTGGGTGGTGGCTAGTCTCATTGTGGAGCATTTGGCTGCCCCTAGCCACAACATGTTCTGATGTCCTGCCCAAATTCCCACTTCAGGAGTACCACCGTGATTATTGCAGCAAGTGAAAGCAGCTCACTTACTGCTGCTGTGTGTGTGTGTGATGTTTTGCAGGATCAGGACCAGTCAGGTAGCATGTGAAAGGGTCAAACCCAATGAGTCAGTCCCCAGGGTTGTGACAGTCCAGGTGAAGGTGTAGGGTAGCAGCAGGCTGGGCTGGGGGAAAGGCTAACTGAGCTCAATGGCAGACTGGGCTGCAGCGTCATTGAAGCAGTCTGCCTGTAAGGTCTTGGCAACCGATTGCTCAGACAAGGACCAGGAAATAAACACAGGATGACAGCCAATCAGCTCACCTGAACCCCACAAGCCGAGGCTGGATTGTGCTTCATGAAACGTAGTTTCCCTGCTCTGATCTCAGGTTCCAGTGGTGCTGCTGCAGTCTCCTCTAAGGCTTGGGTTCTAGACCCCGCCACCATCAAACAGAGGCACATATCACTCCAGCAGCAGCAGCAGCTACGCTTTCATGTAGGATCAATATGCCTGTTGAGTAGTTTACATTTGGAAAGCACAGAGAGCTCTTGGATCCAAAGATGGGCTAGAGCAATACACTTAACATGGACCCTTACTTAGTGCCAGCTGATGTCAGCATTTGCCTTGTCACTAGTCAAGCTGGAGGGTAGTATTAAAGAGCTTCAGCCAATGACCATAGGGAAACAGGTTAAAAAAAACCCTCTCACAATGGCTGATGACCAAACCAGGGTTTACTGATGTACCCCTGCTTTTTCAGTACAGTACAATTCTGGAAATTGTACTGTAGTACAATTGGTCACACTCATCTCTCACCCTTTCCTTTTTTCACCAGGGACTGAGCTCTGCAACTAAGGACACATACGATGCTCTCCACATGCAGCCATTGCCTCCTCGCTAAGGGGGGCCTACGTCATGGACTGAGAGGAGTCCCAACTACTTTTGGAGAGGAGAAAAGTGCAAGAGTTACCCATTCAGAAGACGATTCAATCAACACCTGTTTCCTCAGTGCAAATTATTTAATTCTGGCCAACTGCACTGAGAGGCGAAACCCCTCGATTAGGAACTTCCCTCCTCTCCCCTCCCTTAAACAATGCCAAGTTTTAGCTTCTTGATGTACATATCTGTGCAACTCTTAGAGTGCCCATCCATTCATAGGTAAGAATTTGACAGCTAGAACAGGAGCTTGGGAATGCAGGCTCCCTTGCTCCTGCACTTCCTGCCTCACCTTTTTCTTAGCTGTAAAAAGAGGATTCTTACCTACCTCCCAGGGGTGTGGTGAGGCCGCATGTCTAAAGTATTTCTAAGCTCCTCCGATGGAAGGTGTTCTAGTTATATCTGGTGTTCTCTATCTGTATTAAGAGTAATATGCAATATAGGAACTAGTTAAGAGTATTTCTTTTCTTCTGTAAGTTTATTTCTTTAAGGTGTTTTTAATTGCAGTGTTGTTTCTTGCTGTAAAAGAAATTACAAGCCAGATATATGTCAGAATCTGACTCTGCTACAGCCCGTGAGATGAGAGGAAATTAGCACTAGGCTGCAAAAGAGAAGGAAGACATATAGCTCCTGAAGCAAATGGGCTGAATCCAAGCATACTATTGGAAAAAAGACTGCTGAAGAAATTAGCAGCAGAAAGGTGCAGCATATTAAATGGTCACCACTGACCCTTTGGTGAAATCATACTGGAGAGCGTATTCTAGGGAGGAAAGAATGAGAAGGCATTAGGTGAGGTAGGATTTTCATTAAACTGGACTGCTTTTGGATAGGGAGACCCATACTGTGGACCTCCTTAGGTTAGCTAAATGTATCTTTTGAGGACATGCCCCCACCTCTGTAAGCAAATGCCTTAGTGATATATTTTATTGGTATAAACAATGTCATCAAGTCAAATATTTTTGCCAAGGACACAGAATGCAAAAAAGCCAAAAGAAATGTAAACATTTTAAAGTACGCTGACAATCATTTTCAAAAACAAGCATGGGTTCAACCCAAAGAAACTGATGCTCAGTAAAGTTTTGTGTGCGTGTGCGTGTGCGTAAGAAAATAGGAAAGCCAGAGGTTCTTAAACGTGTCTGAGAAGCCCTGTACCACTGTCGTAGCCACCGTTCTCCACCTGCACCATCACATCCTGCAACTTCAAACTAACATTGTAACATTGGACCAGTAAGCATTTGCATAGAGACCTTCTAAGTACGTTAAATGATACAGGAAATGGTTTGGAGGAGTGCCACCTTCCAATGGGGCACTATCAGCCATGGAGCAGAAATGTGAACCTCTGTGGGAATAAGTCATCTCACCTGAATTACTTACTGTGGTTTAGTTTACATCTTTTTAATTAGATTTACAGAAATAAGCCTGGTCAAAATAAAGAGCATCAACATAGGAGTTTTGCACTCTTTAAGCAGGTCTTTCTTACAGCTGAAGCAACTCTTTGGGTAGGTGTTGCCTCAGAACCCAAAGATAGGAGACAGAGTGATTAGAGATGCAGAAAGATGTCCATAGAAGACGCGTGAGACTGGCACTGTAGAACTGGGAGGTGGTAAATTCGAGACATAGCTAAACTAACGAACAGTACAAAAAAAATTAATCAGAGACTCCGATTTACCACACACAAAAATGCAACAAGTTGGTAAAATTTAAGACTCTCCCATCCCTTTCCAAAAAGACACCGTGTTTAATCCCCTTTTAACCATAAAATGTTCTATGCTTGTGGAAGAGATTTCCACAGGTAGTCATTTCTAGCTTTCTGAAAATAAGGGGTTTGGGGAAGACCCTAGAATATCAAGATTCCTTTCATAGTTCTAGCAAAGCAAGGGTTAACAACAAACATGACTTTGGAGGAGGTTATTGGTATTGAAAACTGTGCATGTACATCCTTACTCACCTTTTAAAAACTTCTGGTGAAGAGATGATGGTCTGGGTTGTCCTCTACTGTGTTTATTTGACTGACAAAGGCAGTGAAAACATCCTTCAGAGTGTTAACTAACTAGACAGTAGTCCACGCCATGTGGGTGTCCACCTGCCTGTTTATTAGGTGTTTGCTCCCACCAGCCACATGGTCATCCCCCCAATGGACATGCAGCCCCCACTCACAGCAGGGTCCCAAAGGACGTGGAGTCCGCTGTGTGGACAAATGCAGGCTAATGTGCACTTACATGTCCTGTCCCATCAATTAAGTTGCATACAGCCTCGCACATACAGGTCGGCCAGCACCATAGAGTTGTGGTGAAAAGCCTAGGGTGTTCTGAACAACCACCACCTGCGACCCCTCTCTCACTGACGTACACGGAATGTCTGCTTTGAAAGCCCACTGAACCATTTTCAAAGATGCATTCTCTCAGCTCATCCTGTTTTGCAGCATGTGCCCGACACTTGCTTTTTGAGCCATTGCATTCACAGGAACGACTTGCAGAGGATTCCCATCACCATGGCCATGACTCAGTCTGACAGTCAGGCATCATCCACCAGCACTGCTACCACCACTGCTGCATTCCCTGAACCGAGGAAGATACCAAGGCCTTCATCACTGTATGGGGGGAGCAAAAGGTACAATATACCCTGATGAAGTGCTATAGGAACACGAGTTCCAGGAGTTCTTGGTCCAAATGGCACAGCAGGGCTACACCCGGGATGTGAACCAATGCAATCAGTGGGCATGATTACATTGGTGAACTTGAGGCGTGGCTACAAGGGCCCCAGGAAAACTTCACCTCCATCCACCGGAGGCAACTATCTCCCTACTATGAACTCCCGCTACCACTCTCACCATGAAACCCATGACCACTGGCAGAGATCACTCCATGCCTATCCCCACCGCAAAGCTAGCATGGGTCAACGCAGACATGGCTAGGAAACATAGGCAGTTTGTGTGGCAGATTGCAAGGCCTTTGCTGCCAAAGCTTGTCTGGACCACCGGCGGGGGGACAGGCACTGGGCCCATCTCTGCCAGCCGTTTGAGCAGTCAGACAGCAAGGAGATGAGTGAGATGTGAGCACAGACTCAAAGCATCCTGTCCCAGTCCATTCCTCTCCCGAGCTCCCTGCTTGAGCATGTTGCTATCACAAGTGTAGCAGTGTTGCTCAGGGCCAGGTGCCATTTTCCCAATCCCCCTTGGCAGCTCATGCCCCATCATGTGGAACATGCCCACTCTGGTTTCCTTAGCAATCCACCCCCCAGGGAAAGCACATGAGCATTTTCTGAGCTGTGCTCATGCTAATTAACAGTTCCTGGACCAGGCACTCCTCCCCCCGCCAATCATTTCCACACTCCTCCTGTTGAATACTCCTCCACAGGCAGCTTGAGTGGAAGGATGGGGAAAATGTCCCCTGCCAGTCCTGCCACCCAAGCGAACGTGCCCAACTGCCCTCAAAAAGGGCATGTGCAAGAAGAAATACGTTTCTTGTTATTTTTCATTATTTTAGAACTTTATTTAACAAATAAAAGGATATTTTTTTCCTGTTATTTATTTGTTAAATAGTTTATTGTTTCATAATCTATGGTTTCTATGCTTCTCCTGGGAAAGGAGGGAAGTATGGGGCAGGGGGGCCTTGGAGAATGGCAGTATGGCATAACGATAAGCACTTTGGGGCTGGGGGTTTGGAGGGAGGGGGGGATGATGGGTGCACCAACAGAGGTTGGGGAGTCCTCTGGCCATGCACTTGGATGTGAGGACGGGGGCATATGGAGGAGTGTGGAGAAAGGTGGTATTGCTTTGTCACTGATGTGCTGGCACAAAGCACCCTAGATCTATCTGGCTATGTGCTGCTCTGCTCGGTTCAGCTGGTCCTAGAACAGGGGCACTGTCTCACTGAAGCTAACTGGCAGGGGGTTGTCCAATGCGCTTCTTGCAGATAATGTGCAGAACACAGGTGGTGGTGGTGGTGGTGGTGAACAGGGGTGGTTGTTTCCAGCTGGAATAAATCCTAGCAGCTACTGATCTCCAGTGCTGCTTTCAAAGCTCAAAAGCCCTCTTCCCAAGAGAGTGCCACCGCTGAGCCACCGCTTAAATTACCTTTGCTCCAGGGTGGAGGTCATGCTGTATGCCTTCATGAGCCAGGGCTCCAGGAAATAGGCATGGTCCCCCCAAACAACTGGCCTCATGGGCACCCCCTCAATGTATGTTTCAGTGGAGGATTCAAAGTCTCTAGTGTACATGTGGCCAAAGAAGGGGGACTGACAGAAGATGCAGGCATTGTGGTTCTTCCTGGACCACTTGGCCAGCACATTTACTGCAGCCTGGAGAACCATAGAGGAAAAACACTCCTTCCGGTTCAGATAGTCATCCTTGTTATAGGGTAGGCAAATGATGGCAATATGACTCCCATCAATTGCCCCTGTGCAGTTTGGAAACCCCTCCCGCAGAAAGCCCTTCATTACATCCTTGGGGTCAGCTACCTGCACCAGCCAGTACTGCAGCACTTTCACCATCACCGTGCAAACCTCCACAAGTATGGTGCCCACTGTGGAGGTTCCAATGCCAAATTGCTAGGTGACAGACTGGCAGGAGTCTGGAGTGGCAAGCCTCCAGCTGGTGATGGCCACACGCTTCTCCATGGGGATAGGCTATTGTATCATTGTGCTCCCTTTCTCCAGTCACATCCCGAGGATCTTGGCTATCTGTAGGATTAGGAGATGGGGCATCCTGAAGTTTTTGACCCACTCAGCGTTTCTCCACGAGAACAGCACGTTCTCCCACCAGTCTGTACTTTTCTCCTTCACCCAGACCAGCTTGTCCATGGGCAGAGCCCTGTGAATGGCGCGTGATTGAAGCCACATCTCCCGACAGGTACTTCAGCATGCATCAGCTGCCCTTGCAAGGCTTTGATCCTTCCCAGCACAGTCTGTTGTTGCTGGAGGTAGGCAAGTGTGAAAGAAGCCGAGGCCACCTTTGTGGTGAGGTGCCCCACACTATTCCAGCCACAGATTGAGTGCAAGCCAATCTGTGTTTTGAAATCACACCGTGATAATGACAGCAGAAGGCTTGGATCTGTGGATTGCTTGCGGGTTCTGCTCAGCAGCAGTAATGAAAGCCTGAAGCACAATAACGAGCACAAGGACGTTCTCAGTATGCATCTCAATGGCGTTGGCACTGGCGTCCATGAACTCTGCAAATGTTTCTAACAGCTTAAAGAATGGGGTGACTGCCAACCTACGACTGGCTACATGCCGTACATGAGCAACTACTGGCCACTATTAGTCATGCATCTTCGCAGGACTGGCTGTGCACCAAGCGTGCATGAGCTGGTATTGGTTGAAAAAGGTTTTGCAAAACTTATGCTGCGTTTGTGGTGTTGCACCTGTACTGCCAATCCAGGCGGCTATTAAACTGCATAGGCATTTCTGTTACAAACACGCTAGTGCACACACCCACTCATTTAAAAACGTTATAGATGTTAGCCCCAGGGAAGCATGGCATTTTTTAACTGGAGTGGATGGGGTGGGGGGGTGCCACTGAATGTTAAGAAATGGGCTGCTGGGGGTGTGGGGGGGAATCTGTAAGGCAGTGAAGGTTGCTATGCTCAGAATGTATGTGGGAGCAGAGCAGGGATGCTATTGCACATTGGCTGAAAGTTACTTGTCATGTCTTATCTTTGAAAAAACAACAGGTTTTGCTTGCAATGTACATGAGGGGGGGTCATAAGACCATAGAAATCTACTGCTGCAGGTTGTTTGCCCAGGAAAGCCAAATGGCTTCAGCTTTTGTCTGTGGATACCCTGGCCATTGCTGACATTTGGGTGCTTTGATAAGATGGTGAAGATTAATCTCTTCAAGGATACAAGTGACTTGGGCAGGGTACTGGGAATGCGAACCAATTGCTAGCTTGTTGCCCTATACGAGGTTTGGACAAGTGGAGAACGGCAGAGCACTCTGGTGAGCAGGGATGATTTCTGCCCCCACCAGAAGATGCTAGAGGGGATACAAGAGGCACATGTTTGTCTGGGGGGTTTTATGCATACCAACAAGAATTTCCATCATCACTACAGGCAAGACCTCAATAAAACTGCATGCTGCTTCCTGCCCGTACATTGCTGTGAGCTGCGGATGTGATAAACTGGGTTGACAACATGCAAGACTGATTGCTTTCACTTTAAAAAGCATACGATTTGCTCAATAAACTCAGCATTCTATGCATGGCAAGAGGTTATTTCCAGCTCGCCAGTATAAACTCAGGTATGAACCTCTTTGGGTGGGTGGGATTAGTGGGTGCTGGGCTGCTGTCTGGAGCTGTAATAGCCCAGAAAAAAGCAACAGCTGGTGCAGCTTCTTGTTCCCATGGTTTGCTGTGGCCAAGTGTCATGATGAGGGGTGGAGATGTTGGGAAGAGGGAGGGGTTTGGTGGGCAGAGCGCAGCAGGGAAGAACTCCTGCCTGTGTATTTATTAAGTATGTCACGCTAAACCTGTGAGTGTGGGCTGCCCAAATGCACAAGAAATACATGCTGGGGTGTGTGTGTCCGGGGGGTTGCCCGTTTTATTAGGTTCTACTCAGTAAACATGTAAGTTGATGGACCAAATCCGGACTCCCTGTCCTCAGAGACTTACTGTCTCGTTTGTTAACACCCTCAGTCCCGGATCAGTGGATCTGAGGAAGAATGGGGAGAGCTGGCATTCCCCTCGCCCATTATTGCATGTATTTAAAATCCAGGAACAAGTACATACATGTTAAAACACTTGGAAAATGGTTTAATGATGTTTACAACAGAAATGAACTGTACAGTTACAGTAAGTTTAATATATATAAAAAATTACAGCAGACAAATGCATCTACACAAAATCTACCATTTCATCCTGATTCACTGTAATCTACACAATCTTTCAAGGTCTACAGCTACCTGCGGGCAGCCACTTGGGGGGGGAAAAAAAAAAAAAAAAAAAAAAGAGGGCACCTTTAAAGAGACAGCAGTTTTTTTTTAAAATCCCCATTCAGGAGACACCAACCAATTCCAGAGACAGAGGCTCCTCTTTTGGATTTCAGTCTGAGGAAACAGTATTTTATTGGTACAGGTACCTCAGTAAGGTCCAGGATGGAAAGTATTCAGATGATCCTGGGTTTAACTAGGATCAATTTACAGAGGGAGAGAAAAAGGTTAAGTGATAGACTATGCAATTAACATTGCAGATTTACCTCACTCAGAAGAAAAATTCATAAGGACCCTCCATTCATAAATAATCAGTATTCCCAAATTCCTGCCTCATACTGGCCAGATTTAATAAAAGTTTTTTGTTGTTGCTGTCCCCCTGTTCCCAAAACCCCAATGTTTGTACACAGAGTGAAAACTAAAATTTTGACCTAAGTAGTTTTAAAAAAAATAAAATAATTTAAAGTCATTTTGCACCTGGGTTTGCCCTTGAAAATAGCAGAAAGGCCTTAGATCTAGTTATCTAAAAGGCAAAACATAGGGAAGAACAAAAAGAACTTTCAATAAGGCTGCTGTCTCCTTAAGAAGAACTAAGAACTCCCAGTTGGGAACGGCAATTAGTGAAAATGCAATCTGAATCAACAATCTGGTGGAAATTCATTATGGAGTATTATGTACACTTTAGAACTTTTTTTTCCAATTATGAACACCTAGGCAGTGAAAACTGTTATGTTAATACATACATAGACACACCCAAAACATACAAAAATACTATTATCTCAAACTACTAAGAATAAGACAGTTCAGTTATCTCCATGCTATGACTTTAAGAGCATTACACTGAAACAAACAAGAATTTAAACGACAATTTTTTTTTAATATCCCAGAAATATACCAAAATATACATCTAAGCTTTGGAATTACTGAGGTTAGACTAATGCAAGTGCTGGGTAATCGTACTTAATACACAAGTCTAAGGTTCTGCAGGAAAGAAATTATCTTTGGTATCTGCATCAGGCTAATATTATTAACATTTGGATTTTGCTTTGGGATAGAGCTTGTATGACCCTAGAACCAAACACCCCCCAATCAACTGAGATTAAAAAGATCCATGTAAAAAGTTCCTTCATTTGCAATCTCCCCCCCCCCCCCAAAGTTAAAAAGTCACAGGCATCTACCTAGCACAAAAGGTTGAGAAATACAATGCATAGTTGCACAGTGGTGCTGCAAAAATAATAAAAAATAGGAAAAAGAAACAAGAGGAGAAATGGAAAGCTTTTTTCAGAGATTTCTCACAACAGGACAGCCTCTTCTAAGCAGTTACAAGAGAAAGAATAAAGCTCCGAAGTGCACCTCAGCGTGTATTAATCAACATCACCCAGCCCCCAAAGGGTTAAAGCACCCATCAGAGCAGCCAATCGTGCACCAATGTCTTCATCTTCCCAACCAATCTGGGAGTCCCATTGCTGTTCCCAACCCACCTCCTCCCAGCAGCAGCACTCTGGGGTTTTTGGAAGCTTCAAGAGCAAATTCTCTCCCAAGCGAATTGGTGAAGGGTGGGATGGAAGTTGCCTGGCACAGGCTGCACCACGTAGCTGTGGTTAGAGCCGCAGAGCAGGGATGCAGGAAGCCAGTCTGCAGTTGGCTGGGATTTCCCTCTCCCCACCAGGGCTGGGCTCCCAGATGGGAATGGTGCTGAAGCCATCCCTTTGTCTTTGGTTTGTTTGTTTGTTTTGAGTTTATACAATCATTAGGAAATCTTTGGTTTTGGCTGGAAATTTTAAAAGAACAAAACAAAACAAAGAAACCGCCCCCCTCGGCTTATAGCAGCGCACCGTGACCTGGCAAAGCTTCTCTTTCCCATGGGGATGGGGGAGCTACATTCAAAGTAAAGGTGGAAGGGATCAGGGATGCAGCTTCTGGTCAGCCTGGGGGACACAAGATTGTCAAATAATAAAGAAGGAAATTAAATGTGGTGGTATATCATTTTTGGTTGTGCCAAAAAGAAAAACAAAAAAGAGCAGCATGTGATAGCTCAGGTGCGGGTGCTGGGGAGGAAGTGTGGACGTTGTATGCACAGACTGGGGGGAGGGGTATTCACAGACTAATTGAGAGGACCCCTTGTAACCAAAAGAAATAGTAGAAGATTGCAATTTGCCCTCAGTTTGCAGTAGCTTTTAAGCAGCGACATTCAGAGGCTTTAGGGGGTTCCTCCCCAAGCTGCAGGTCACGGGATGCTATAGGCCAGAGTTCAATGTTAATCAAGGGAGGGAGGGCAGACTTGGCAACTCTGTAGGGTTTGGAGAAAGTTAAAGCAAGTTACTCAGTTAAGAGTTAGAAATGAGGTATACGACAGCTCCTGTACCTGTGGCGGACAAACCCCCCCACCTACTCACACCTAGCCTTAGATACTACCACAGAGGAAGGAAACAGAACACACACACTGGTGGGCACAGCGGTGGCGACTCTGCTGATCCATCCTGCAGGCTGTGGGATCAGAGAGGAGCAACATCTGCCCTAGCTTACTCGCCCCCCCCCCCCCCCCAGCAGATCTCAGTGCTGAACTGACTTCTTCCTTCCCAGTTTCAAACTGATGGCCTAACCCTGATCCTAGAGGCTTCAAAAAGAAAAACTGGGCTAGGAGCCAGACTAGCTTGCCCTTCAACTCACTCATGTGAACAGGATCACAGAAGCCAACATGACAACGGTGACCATGTTGAAGGACTTTTTCTTTTAAACTGCCTTGTTCCAAAGGACACTGTCAAGGTTCCTCAGTTTGATTTATAGAAAAAAAGCCTCATTTCTGCCAGGGGTTTTGTGTTCCCATGTTTTACCAAGAAGTCTATAGCACTGCAGCATGCCATAACCTTCCGTAATATCTGCACATCTCGGGGGGGTGTTAAGTAACTGCTGCTACAAATTCTGCAAGGTCCCACAATAGAGAGAATTTTTAAAAATTTTATTTTTTTGTGGAGAGGAAGGGCAAGTTGTGTTTTGTTATCTATAAGGGTCTGGAAAAATGTTGCCCCATTTAGTTTTTAAAAAGGTAAATTAAGTTTTTGGCCTGGGCTGCTTGACAATGTCCTGCATGGTAGAGAGAAGAGATAAGGCAGAGTGAGGGGGACATTCTAACTCTTGGGGAAAAACCCCTACTCAGCACTAAGAAAACCTTCCCTCTCCACCCACCCACTCCTTGTTTCATTTCCTTCCTCAGATTTGTTTTCCTTAAAGCACACCTTGTTTTCCACATCTTTTGTTCCAAGTGCTCTTACCTTTGAGAAGTCATTTTTTTCAATATCCCTATTACCTACCTATAAATCTACCTATCTCCTTTGAAAAAAATCACACAATATTAATACCACTTTTACATAAAGTCAGAACAACAATTCTATAAGTAAAGCTTTCAGTGAAGTTCTGCAACCCGATTGATTTCCGGAGAAAGAGTAGCCAGATCATTATCTATAGTTCCCCTCTCCCTTTCTTCACAAGAGCTAACCAGGTTGACTGATTAAACCAACTCAACCCAACAGCACAATATAGGACTATGTACAAGGCTATTTTGGGGAGTGAAACAGAAGTCTCCTGGGTCCCCACCTTCAGAAAAGAAGGACACCACATAGGATGTTTGAAATGACTTTGACCCAAGCACATACTACTGCTATGTTTGGGGCATAGGAACACCTTTCCCCGACTACTTCCCAGAGCACACCAGACGTAGGCTGCTGCACTTAAAAACCCCACATCCATTTTGTCCTCAGGGAGCCAAAACAGATCCAAAATAACCCTGTGCATAAAAGTCGGGAACACCTGCAAAAGACAAAGTCTTTTGTGAAAGGAACACCGACCCAAAGCTCAGAGAAGGCCCAGCACATCCTTACTTGCTCTGAAAACAGCAGAGCCGACCATAAATTATCAGTGCCTTTGGTTCCCTACCAAGCCATTGAAAAGTCTTGCATCCCACTGGAGCTCTGAGCTCCTTTAGAAATCCACCTCTCAAGATAAACACACACACACATACATACATACATACATACACACACTCCCTCTACTCCACACAAGGGATATCTTGAACTTGGGATGGAAGGGGCTAAGACTCTTCACAAGTCATCAATGCTTCTCCCAGTACTCCCTTCTCAATGCCAAGACAAACACCTTAAAAGGAATGCACCACCCTCCCTTATTCCCCAGCTTCCCAATGACTGTCTCACAGTATTTCGATCATTTCAGGTACACCAGTCAGATACAACGAGCAGTTTAGCTTTCACTTCTCAGTTTGGTTTTTCTTTTGTAGTTTTTGGTCTAGATAGGATTAGCATTGCTATTAGAAAAGGAAGTGTTTAAAAAGTTTTCCACCTATTATCAAGCACTACAAGCCCTACATTCAGTAACAAGACAAGGGGGATAAAAGGAACCTGTTTCACTTTTGCTCTCCCAGTTAAATTAAGATGGAACAACCATTCTCCTCCCTCCCACAAATTAAAACATCTTGCAAATACAGCCCTGGTGCAACTACACCAACTGAGATAGGTTTTTAGCTGGGATGAATGTGACCCAACATACCCCATCTCCTCCTGCCCAGTCTTTGCCCAATCCCCTAGAAAGGCCCTTATTATTTGCAATTAAAAGGCAGGGAGAAAGGGGAAAGCATGTGCACACCCTAAATGACCCTGAACCGATACAGCAAGCAAATCAGTAACCTGCATGCCCCCACGTGCTATGCTGCAGATTAGACCACAGATAAACCAAACAAAACAACAATCCCAAACCCAGGAGCGACAAAATGTTTCCTTTGGCAAGACACATACAAGGAAAAAAATTCAAGAGCAACGTTTTCCTTCTAACACAGTCAACCCTCTTCTCTCCCCACCGACATCCACCCACCCCCACCCGACCCTATAAAGTTGTAACCTATAAACAGTATCTCAAATACATACAGTATAATCATGTTTATCAATCATAATAAACATCAGTTCAACTAAATTCTACAGCTAGAATTATCTCCACTATTTATAAAGTTTGTTTTTCTCTTCTGATTTTTCAGTTTAAAACCAGTTCTGCAACAATGCTAAGCTATGCTGAGGTATTTTATGAAGGTGCCAGAAAGCCAGCTGCTACCCACAAGCATTGTTCTCATAGCTCTATGGTTCTACCTCTTAATTAGGGGAGGGAAGGGCTGAAGCCAAGAAAAAGGGAAAGAAGGGATGGAGTGGGGCCCGGATTATTCCAGTAGAGACCCTCCATTTTGCCACTTACTCAGGGACAAAAATCGACACATCTCCCACGAAAGTGTGCTTTTGATAGGGAGTACTGGAATAAAGCTCTGTAAAAGGAACTTAGCAATGCTTGGGGGTTTCTACATACCTGACTGTATCAGCCAAATCTGTCAAACTGCATCCTCTCTTTTCTCCCTAGAATAAAGCTATTTTTAGTTCCAGTGCAGTTTCTAAAACCCTCCAGATGGAATCCTGAAGGGATGAAAGCCAGTGTAGTCTGTCCTTCAACCGAGTCTTGTGTAAAAGGGAGACAGAGAGGGGACTGTACGAGGTGACAGTAGTACTATGCTAGTCTGAAACCTGTTCAGAGATACATCTGTGTGGGCTCATGAATGGAACAAGAATGTGGGTGTTTATGCCAAACTAATATAAAGAAGAATGCCTGAACTGCCAATTCTGTTCTCACATTCAGTTATTTTATTTCTCTTTCTGAAGTGTTAGAAGAAACCAATTCTGTTTTAATATTAAATATTGTATTGTGAGTATATATTCATATAGCTGTACATGTACATTTACCATCTTTCATTGCTCTCAAGGACTGAAACTACTTTAGATTAATTTCTGGAATCTGAATGTGTGTGGAGTGTGTGGCAAAAAATAAGATACAGAATATGGAATATTTTAATAATTCATGAACCAGGAGTCAAAACAGGAGATCTGGATTAAGCGAGAGAGAAAAAAATGGCATAAATCCACCTGCAATGTCTGCATTTGAAGAGGAATGCACTAAATGAAGCATGGTTAACTTATTATACCGATTCAATGGAACTTTAAGTGCTATATGAGAGAAAAGCTCCACTGTGAAGTCTCCTTAAGATGCTCTAAAGGCTGATCCAACTCTTACTGAAGCCAAGGAAAAGACATCAAGAGGAGCTGGACCTGATCAGTCTAGGGAGTAGCAACTGTGCAAATGCACTTCTCGAAATGTGTGTATTGCTTTAACAGCTTTGGTGGTGGGGGTCACAACTCAGTAACAATTAGCTAAGAAGTCCTGAGAAGATTGGCTAGAGATGAATAACCACACAATATATTCATTCATCAACCAATCAGATTCCTCTTTTGATAATGTTTTATCTTTAAGCATGTATACATACAGTAAGTGCATGTGGATGGGCAGGGCACACAAGTTCAGGATACACACATTTCTACTGTCTTGGGGGGCGGGGAGGGAGGGGGAGAGGGATTAACTGGCCACAACACTGACAAAATAGTCACTTCAGAGCTGACGTGGAATTTTGCCCAAAGATAAAAGTAACACTGTTGTTTTGAACAAATTATCATCAATCACATGGGTGTAATGTAATGCTTAGTGTGTACCAAAGCTTGCACTTGCATTAACATGACCAAAAATATCAATTTTCTAAACAGATTCTTAGAAGTAAGGCTTCCATTTGGGAGGTGGGCTTAAGAAAATATTAGATGTTCACAATTAAAGTACAGAGGAAGCCATTTTAGTTGTGCTTCCATTATGTGACTTCAATTACAACAGAGCCCAAGTCATTTTTTCCATCTGTTTAGAAGACAAAAGTTTGTGTTTCAGTCAATGTGTTACCCAACTCAAAGAATAATCAGTGCAGAGCTGCAGCCTTTGCATCACTGCACATCAATAAAGAGGATAGACAGACTGTGACATTTATTTAAATCACAACTCCTCAGTGATGTTCTCCCTATTAATATGTTTCAACAAAGGGCATAACTTTGAACCTATGCATTCTGCTATTATGACCCCAGACAATGCGGTAAGGCTCCAATTGTCAAAGTGCTGCACCAGAAAACCCCATTTAATCCAATGGAGCTTGCACCAGCACAACACTTGCAATCACTGTCTGAGTGTATGCATAAGTTTTCCAAGTGCAGTTTGGAAATAGTAATTCTCCTGCAGCCTCTCTTGAGCAGTAGCAGCTTTGACTGAAGTCACCGTCTACTCCTCAGAAATGGCCAGTTACATTATTTTAGTTTTTAATGAAAATCTATCATTTGACCCTAAGTTAAACTGAAGATAAAAACTGCAGTATAAAATAACCTTCTCCCACACTAGAACCAAGGAGGAGAGGGAAGAGGAGGAGGAAGATGGAGGAAGATGGAGGGGCAATGAAATGCACACAGTCAGAGCTGCCTACTCACAAGGGGAAGGCCATTGTAACATGCAAGTTAACCTATTTTTCATGAAGATCAAAGGTAAATCAACAGATAACTCCTTTTGTTGAGGCAAAGAACAAGATTTGCTAGCCCATAAGGAGCAAGAAATCATGAAGTACATCTTAAAAATAAGACAATGAATATATTGTTCCACACACTGAATATTTTCTTAAAAGCTCTTTGTTCTGGGTGTAAATAGCTGTTTATTTCCAGATCAAATTTGATTTTTCCCCCTGGATTGGCAGCAGTATGCACTTGGCCACCACTCATGCTCCCCTTGATGTTCCAGCAGAGCCCAAGTCTTGCAGTCTTCAAGGTAAACTAAGGCGCTTTTTATTTTTCTTGTTTCTACTGGCTTTTCATTCAGTTTACTTTATGTATTGAAGGCAAAGGATTTCTTTGGAGTAGCAGTAGGACAATGGCGGACTACCTGGGGTCATTCAAGGGAAGTTTTGTTTTAGAGTGCAAATCATATCATTCTTAAGCGACAATGGCCATAAACAAGATACAAACCTAATAAAACCAGGATTGGTCTCTTGTAGGCAAATATAACTCAGTACTGACTGTTCTGTATACATGCAAGTATCTTGTGTGCGCACGCGCGCAAGTATGTAATAGTTAGAGAC
The DNA here is from genome assembly GCA_003113815.1 of Sphenodon punctatus. Taxonomy (NCBI): domain Eukaryota; kingdom Metazoa; phylum Chordata; class Lepidosauria; order Sphenodontia; family Sphenodontidae; genus Sphenodon; species Sphenodon punctatus. The sequence goes on from QEPC01015182.1 coordinate 683,058, forward strand.
ACTCCAGGTAGCTGGACAATTTAGAGACCAATAAACTTTTCTTTACTTGATGGAGGCAGCATCTCATTATGAACATGAGTCTTGTGAGGAGCCCAATGGATAAATATGAGAGAGCATTTATCTGAAGTACATGAATGTTCCCTGTCCATGATAGCTATGGAGGAGGTTACTCCTGGCTGGTTTACAACTTAGTCTAAACATAAAGTTCCCTTCATTTCTGCCAAAATGTCTGTTTGTACTAGAGAAGTGCTGTATATTTCTCTCTTTCTACAGAGGCGGAAATATACACCTTTACAGAGAGAGAGGTCCTTGCTTTTCCATAAATATCCTCCCTTTCCTAAGGCTTATCGTATAGAACCCAAATGACCTTCGTAATCAAGCAACTTGCTCTGTGCCATTTGTTTTTGTAGCTGCCCAGTCAGCACCCACACTAAAAGGTACGATTTCCTCAAATCAGTGATGAAAAGAAGAAACATTAGAACACCATTTTGCCAACACATTTTTTTGGATTATAAGGATTAGCTGTTGTCCCTGGCAGTGGAAAACATTCACCACTGGAAAATAATGCCCTCGGTCAATTTTTGATCCTGTAGGATAATATATTTTCACTCTAATCCTCAAGACCTTGGACAAAGTCTCTCGCTCTCAGGTCAATGTACAGAAAATCATGATTTAATCTTCCTGTTGCTACTTGAGTATTAAGTTGCAAATATGATAAAGGTTTAAACAGCAACCCCTCTTCATTCCAGTACCAGATTTTCTCTCTCTCTCTCTCTCTCACATCTGGTTTCACTAGACAGATACTTGCCATGGCTCCCTGTTGTTGCAAACCTCCTTGTTGGATTTTTCTGCTCCATTCTTCACCTCAACTACCAGAAGTGACCAAAGTCCACAAGAGGAACAGTACTACTAATGACTAACAGACCAGGCAGGTTAAAGAGTGGAGTGGCTACTGTCGTTCCTGTCATATGACAGCAAGTCAAAGCACATTAGGTTTCAGCTAAATGGGGACTGGAGGGTATTGGGTGTGTTGGGACAGTGGCTCCCAGGGCCCCAGAGCAAAAAGAAAAGCATTTCAGACAGCCCTTTCCAGACATATAGCTGCTTCACACTTCCAGTTTCTCTCAGAAAGGGCTGCTAGGACACTCCCTGAAATCTGGACCCCCTACAGGGTGACACGACGGTAGAGGGTGAGGAGGAAGAAGAGTTTAAGGTGCTCACGCCAAAGTCATGTGACCATTGCAAAGGGAGTTGGGGGGGGGAAAAGCAATTTTTTTTGTTTTGTTTTGTTGTGGTTTTTAAAAAAATAAAATAAAATAAATAACCATTCAAGCTGCATTAGTGTTCCAGATATGTATTCTTCAACTCCTCTCCTGGCCATAAACTACAAACTATGTAAAGCTGCAAGCTAGCCAGCCAGCCGATAGTACAGTTCCTCTGAACTGCACAGAGGGGTTTTATGCCGATTTGTGGGCCACATCCGCCACATCACTGCAAAGGGCCTCCTTCCCCACATCTCAAATTCATTACTGAACAGATGACAGCGAATAAAAGATCAGAATCTCCTCTAGAGAAAGGGGCTCTTGATACATTTCACAAGTGGGTGTGTCTGCAGGAGAGTTGGTGTTTTACAGACGCGCAAGTACAGGAATAGCTGGCAGCTTTCTCCGTCCTATTAGTTGACTGGACAAAAATACCATGGGACTGATATTTCCTTTGGTAGAAACTGTAGTCAATGTTATGATCTCTGGTACCAGCCTCTCCTCTTCACTTCTCCCATGCTTCCCTGAATCTTACCCATTTAATCATTTCACCGCTCCAAGCCTTTACTATGGGCAATTTATATTCATACAGTATTATTCATAGCCCTAAAATGTCTGCACAGACTGAAGTCACAGAGCCAGTCACACCAGAATACAGAGATTGATCCAAACCGTTGGGGTGAGAATAAGGGACAGTTGGGTTAGTAATAACCTGACATTCCCCTTCTATTTACACACCAAACAAAAGAAACTAGATAAGAATCAAGTTAAGAGTCTGCCCCAAGGATAATACAAATTACCAACCCCCCCAAAAGATTAAAACAAGCAGCAACTTTTATATAAAATTAATAAAAAACAAAAGACAAATGAAAAATAAATTGTCAGTAGCATCTATCGCCTCTCTGCGTCTGAACTGCACTTATACAAACTAGTCCATTAGTACAGCAGCTTGCTAGAAATTGACTTTGGTTCAAGCTTAGTTTTTTAAAAATAAAACATTAAAAAAAATAATCAAACACACATAAAAATGGTGGACGGACATTTGCTAGTTTCCCTGCTTGCAAGTTCACAAGTTTTGAAATTTTAGGGATAATTATTTTCAATAGTCTGTGGAAGGTGAGAGTCGGAGGATTAACAGATAAAAATCATGAGGGAGTAGGAGGAGAGATTAAGGTTTCTGCCATTTGAGAATCAATGCAAATCCCATACACTTGAGTCACAAACCAAAGCTACATCGTGTATAGGTATCAACCTCCGATGATGAGAGCGCGATTCTGGGATCTCTACTGGTCATCAGCTGAAGTGAATACTGCTATGAAATTGCTGCCTTTGAACCGTCAGTAACACGGAACAATGGCCTCTGGGATTGCTCCCTGGCTAAGTAAATGCACTTGACATATGGCAGAAACCCTTAAATCCAACAGTAATAAAACGTTCAAAGTGAATTACATTGTAGTGATCCAGTCTCTTCTCTTTTTAGAAATTTTTGGTTTGGATCCTAGATTGGTATAATACAGAATACACAGCATTAGTTTCTGCATTACCCTCTACTCTTCCTCATCCATTTTTGCAAGCAGTCTGTGTTTGAAATGCTCCTTGCTCCATGGAAGGAAAAAACCTTGCAAAACAGTGCTACAGAGGTGGCCAATACAGACCCTCTAGTCAGAGAGGTTTACTGCTATTTTGATCTAGCTAGCAGCCCAAGATGTGTGCAAAGCCCCAGTGTTCATCAGGAGTACTGGTTCTCTCTTCCACAGCAGACTGGCCAAGTTTCAACTGCTTGTTTACTGCCTCCTGTGTTCAGCGCACCAAATAGGGTGAACCAAGACCATAAACCATTCGAGAGAGCAAAGGAACAAGAGAGTCTGTGACAGCATAAAAGGGTAAACTTCTGTTCTAATACTCTTTCCTTCCCAGATGTGAATGAATACCAGTGGAAAACTGTTCCAATACAGTGACATTAAAGAAATTTGCAAAGAATGTTCTTCTGATTAGAGGTAAGGCAATTTAACTTTAAAAATTCCCATGCCAAATAACTGGTGAGTCGCTTGGGAAGTGGATGCCATTAGATATTTTTTCTATTGGCAGCCCCAAATTAATTTGTGAAGCAGCAGTGTTGCAAAGGTGACAGGTGGCTATCTACAAAATAACCACCAGCACAGTCTATCTGCTTTGGGACCCAACCCTTGCCTTTTGCCATTACTAGGAGCCGCACACATGCTGATGACAGCTAGATCTGACCTTCTAGCTTAAGCGGACAAGGAGACAGTACTATTAGTAGTAAGTGAGCTGCTGTATTTAAGGAATTCCCACTTCCCTCAGCCCAGAAGCGTGGCTCAGCCTGGGGGTTTGCACACATTGCTCTGTGTGTGTACGTTGGGCCTCCTGCACAAGTGGCCAAAGCTCTGCTAACACCTCTCAACAGTCACTGCAAAAACAAGGCTAAGGATGAGGAAACCTTAAGGAACATTCCAAGGAGAGTAGGGCAGGAAGTATCCTCGTGCTCCCCTCTCCCTCTTTCCCCTCCCCCCTCCCTGTGGCCTGGGAGCTCACTGAAAACAATCCAGGACCAAAGACAAACACGTCCAAACTATATATATAAAAATAATAATAATCATCATCATCATAATAATAATAAAGAGATACACCAGTAATACAGGCCTGCCTAAATTGTACCAGTTAAGAAAGGAACCCCCAACACGATTGATACGATTATAAACACCTTGTATGACATAACGGCCTGTACAACAGACCTATAAAATGATAATTAAAAAAAAAAAAAAAGATAGATATTTAGATCAAAAAGAAATAAGAAATCCCCTTCCTATGTTTGAACTGATAACCCACCTTAATTTGTCGTTGTGGCTGCTGGAAATGATAAGTAGTCCTTTCACCTGTTTTTTTTTTTTTTTTTTTTTTTTTTTTACATTTTTGGTTAGAAAGTTCTCTGATTCATGAAGCAATCCTGAAAAGACAGTGTTTATTATAAAATTAGGCAAACGTCTGTCCCAGCTTTTAATCCTTCCTGTTTTGTTTCTTGTTTGTATATTTTTCCTTCTCCCTTGTCCCCAGCAACACGGCGAGAGGAAGCCAATCACATTTTGCAGTTTATAAACCAGGCTGGCAGCCAATCCCACTGCAGAGTGAAACAGGCTGGTGGCAGCACAGCTCAGCCCGGCTCACTGTGCCTTGGAGGCAGTAGTGGTGGTGGAAGTGGCACCACTGGCGGAGGCCACTGTAAAGAGAGAGTTCTGGATGGACTCTGCTGAGGTGGAGGTGGCATGAAGGCTGGCAACTGGTCCAGAGGCCCCTGCGGAGGCTGCAGCTGCAGAGACTAAGCTAACTGGGTTGCTGGTGAGCAGAGAAAGGTTCTGAGGGTTCAGGAACAGTGGGGCAGTTACGATGTTAGGAGTACCTCCAGCATTGGCAAATATCAAGTTCCCAGTTGCATCCAATGATGTTATTGGAAGAGAGCCACCAGATGCAAGAGCTAAAAAAAATAAAGTGGAAGGAGGGAAATGACAATGTTAGCATTTACAGAATAGAGCAACATGGCAATATGCAACCGCTCTCTAGACTTCCTTTCCAGGAGTATAGTGCTCTCTCCACCATCAAAAGGGTTCTTTACTCTCCTGTCAACACTCTGAACAGATTTACAAAACCAGTTGAAAATAGGATTGGTGACTGTGTACTAAGGCAGATAGGTAGGCAACTGGGGGGTTATGGCATAGTGCCAGCCAGACCATATTGCGCCAAACACAAGGTTGAAGCTGGGAAGGTAATGACTATATAGGTGGACCACCAAAAATTGGGGAAAACCCCTATTCCCCCTCCCCATCTCGCCTAACCTCCCTACATCTAAGGAATCCCACAAAGAGTGCCACACAGAAGAAAGAACAGGTGTTGTCAAGTTGCATTTTAAAGATATTCCACTAAAATGCTGTGTGAAAATAAAACAAACTCTTTTTTATATCAATCTGCATAAATGCTTGCATCGGTTGCTGACAAACCAGAATCTGTTCTGTCAAACCTGCCTGTTGCCAGCCTAGTGGTACAGAAGTAACTGTGCAAGTATGTGGCAGTATTCACCCATGGAGTACCTGATGTCACTGGAGCATCACTTCACACAAACCAGAGCAGTTCTACTGACACATGGTTCATTTTGGCTGGCAAAAGCTGGCTTTAATTTTTATTAAAAAATGAAAGGCATCTCCAGATGGTTTTAAAACTTATACTAATGTCTTCTCTGAATATAGTTAAACATATCTTTGAGAGCTTCAGAAAAGTAGGTACTTGGCACGAGTGACAATTATTGAACTCCTATCCAAATTGCCTTCCAAAGTTGCCACTTTAATAGTAAGAGTTAGTTTTTAGTTGGGGAAAAAACTCCCTAGGCCCAATGTGTTATACGATTCTGTAGGAACTGAAAGGGGTTTAAGGGCCCAAACCAAATTCCACTAGAGTTTAAGGCAGTCTTTCCACTGACGTCAGTGGGCTCCAAATCAGACTCTAAACAGGAACTGTGCTCTACCATGCTGGACAGAGAAAGGTCTAGTCTGAAGAGCACTAGAATTAAAATTATGAGTTCACAAAGGGAGATCTCATTGGATGTGTGTCACTGGTGTGCTTTGGAAGACTTTTTACTCCCCGCTGTCTTCATGCACTTACACCAATATAAATATTTCTTGCTGATTTTCATGATAATTGGGTAGGCTCTGAAAATTAGGCCTCTTAATTTAAGGACTTTTTGAACTCAATTTTAAAATTCAGAAGTGCTGGGATTTAACCAATGATCATAAAAGTCAGTGAGAAATGGATGCTCAGCTTTTTGGAAAATCTTATTTATGCCACTATATAAGGACTTAAACACCTGTCTTCAGGCACCTACTTCTCAAGGATTTGGTTTTGGATGACTGCAACCAGGTTTCTTTTTCTCTGAACATTCCCACACAATAAGCCTCAAGCAATGCAATTACTCTCAAGACTGCTATAAAGGCTGTATGTAAACTTCCAAAATATGTTTTCCAACAATCTGTGACAAATGGTATTTAGTTTACATAAATGGAGGAGGAAAAATACGAATGCAGGATTTTCAGTACCACATTGTTTTCCAGCCCTCCTAGGCCATTTTTACACGGACAGCCCCCCTCCCGCACGGTATTCCGGCAGGTGTTTTTTTGGGGGGGGCAATCCATGTAAACGACTAGCGTGGGTGGAGGGATGGGTGTGCACACGTGTAACCACCACTGGCGGTGGGTGTCTGTGCGTGTGCGCTTCTGACGCACACCCACCTACACCCATCACCCACCCATGGGGCCCTCTGGAAAACTGGAGGAGTTCCCGTGGGTGGAAGTAGGTGTGTGTTCATGTAAACAGACACACACACCTACCTCCACCCACCGTGGCCAAACACCCATCCCCCCCACCCACCTCTGTCCGTGTAAAAATTGCCCTAATCCTAAGAGTCTCTGTGTTACCCTGACTTCTTTGTCCTGCTGTGTAGCTTTTCATCCACAATTCTATGATGTATGAAACAAATTTGTGAACCAGCTCTGCAATGCTTTTGATTCTATATGTTGACTTTGTACTGAGGAATAAATTCGCTTTTTTGAAAAACAAAACAAAACCCACAAAAATTAGAGTATGACTGCTGTATTCTACCAACCTTGAATAGTTGCCAGTGTACTGTTGCTCATCAGAGCTGGGCTGAGAGCACCGCCTAGTGTCCCTGGATTGAGACTGAGTAAGGCACCTCTGCGATTCCAAGAGACCAAGGAAGAGACAGAAAAGAGATTGTGTCATTTACATGTAAGCAGCCACTATTTATACTCATACTACCATACAGAGAACAAGAAGGTCAAAAGGCAGAATTTAAGAGTCAACTTTATATAGTTTCCCCCCCATTCTAACATGTCCTTCAAAAGATCTTCATAGCTGCATTTCAATCTTGTAGCTAAGATAAAATGCAGGCACTCAAATTGCACAACTTGCATTGTATTACTACAGTCATGTATGTCCAAAAGTTACTTATTGGGACACTGCACTTAGCTATGGAAGAACTAAGGGAGATCTTACTTTAAAATTTCTTAAAATGCAAGACAACACTATGGTTTTAGAATAACCATTCAAGTACTCACCACTTCTCTCTGTCACAAAGAGTAGAACTGAATAAAAAGAAATTAAGGCAATGCATGCTGCCTATACACCTTACCGTTGACAGAACAGTAAGTAGTATGACTTAGTGAATATAACAAATTACTTAGTGAATATAACAAATAACAAAACAGAATGCTTTTGCTATATGTCCTGCTTTGTCACTGTCCCAGCACATAGCCCTTGGAAAGTCACTTAACCTTTCTGTGGCTTGACATCCGTATCTGTGAAATGGGGACAACAGCAGCTACCAGACAGGGATGTGAAGCTCAATTTATGAATATTTTTACAACCTTTTCAGATTATTATATGAAAGGCAAATGGAAGTGTAAAAAAGCACGGTACTAGAAAAATAATAATGTTGAACTAAAGCCTATAAATGAATTCCAAGTAATGCAACCTTCTTATCTCTAAAACACTTCTTATCACTTCTCACTTCTTATCTCTACAACAGAAGTGATAACACACTTATCACTTATCTCTAAAACATACAAATAAGTGTTCAATAGAAAATCCATACCCAGCTGCAAACTGTGAGGGTGCCATCAAGCCTGGATTTAGTCCCGCTGCAGCAGCCATAGCAGCGAGACTTGCATTTGCAGGCAACTGTGCAGCTCCTTGTAGTGCGGCTGCTGCTGCTGCTGCTGTTTGCAACCCCGATGCCGTCACCATCACCTGGCTGGTCCCAAGAGGGGTGGACAAAGAGGTGGAGGTTGTCTGTGTTGTGCTGGTCTCACTGGCACTGGATGCCTCAGAAGTGGAGGCTGAGGCAGAAGGGGAAGGACTCAGAGAGGGTGATGTCACTGCTGAGGAAGCTGGAGGTGCTGTGGAAATCACGGTTGCTGTGTTGTTGGAGGCAGTTTCTGTTGTGCCTGAAAGGAGGATTTCATTAGAAGTAAAAAACACAGGCATAACTGAATGGGCACTTGTGGTACAAGGAAGGAGACTGTTGGATAAAAAGGCAAACCAAACTAAGTGTGCCCATAGGAGTCACTGGTGGGCATGGACTTCAGGTTACAATCAAATGACCAGTCAGGAGGGAGGAGACTGGATACCTCAAGGGCATGTAATGGAAGACCAAGTCTTTCACCCCTAGGACTTCTGTGTTGATATTTTCAAAGAGACCAGACCTGGGGCTCTCTGACAGGGAGCCCCCCACCCCTAAAACAGATCTGGGGCTCTCTAACAGGGAGCTCCCCCTTCTGCTGTCCATGCGATGCCACTTCTGTGATTAAATAGTATTCTCACTTCCTGGGCTGTCAATTCAGAACCTCTCAATAAGCACTGAATTATTTTAAAAAATAATTAAAGGAGGCATGATGGGCACTACCGGCATCTGCCCGAGACTCCCAAATGTTTTGCTTGGCAGAGGCTTCACCAAAACAAAGAATCAATTTTGTATGACGTTTAGTTAGCACAACCTGGCAAAAGGCTCCAATGTCTAACTACAACTCAGAAGCATTAACACAAATCTAATCAATTAAAAACGGTTTATCTGTTTGAGATAAGGGTAACACTAGTAATCCACTGGATTACTCTGCCATTATCCAGTTAGGTCATCCAGGCTAGGCTGCAGGAACTGCTGTGATGACACAGCTTGGTTTGTCTCTTACCTGTGACTGACAGACTAGTTACAGCAGCGCTGGTTAGAGGGAGCACAGGGTTGACAGTCAGGGTAGTGGCTGCACTGCTTGTCACAAGGCTTGGCGTGGTTGCCACCTAGAGGTCAAAATAAAACGTAACTGCTTAACTCTTACATAAAAGGAAAAGTCAGGACTAGATACGAGGCTTGGGTTCTTTTCTGCACACCCTCAGATGAAGAACGTGTCAGGAAATACTACACCAGAGTTGTGTTTTTTCAGTATCATTTTGCTTTGGGGTTTCAACAGACAAAGAGTTTGGGAGCGTGTTATTGACACATGATTTAGCCAGGAACTCAAGACCAAGCAGCAATCTTGTCACATGCATAATGTTAGAGAGTAATCTTTCAATAGCTAAGAAGCAGTTTAGTCACTAGTAGCCAATCTCCAACATCTATGGGTTGTCAAACATTCTTATTAAATAAGTATAATAAATAAATGGCCTGTTCTTTTTTGTATGTTTTGTTCTTTCAAGCTCCTAACGTAACCACTTCCTCAGCCAAATGGCCCTCCATGCAACAATGAAGGCTATACTAACGTGTTCAGTTGCTTACTTAACTGTTGTGCCCCATTTACTCAACCAAAAACATTTGGTTTGAATAACTTCTGAGGATCCACATGAACTGAACTTGGTTTAGTTTAAATCCGCTTAACAGAAGAAAGCTATAAACTGGAGAGATTTTAGAGAAAAGGAACAAATATGAATAAGAGCAAGAGAGTTTTGCTAAAAAACTGGAGACTAAATAGGTTTATCAAAGCTAAACAGACTGAGAATGTGTCTAGAAGCATCTGAAGTAGCTTTTAGCCCCCATCTCTAATATTCTATGGAAAAGAAGAGCAGAACTACAGCAAATAAATAAAGATTTATTCCATCTTAAGCAGATGAAAACAGAGCTTGTTGACTGACGGTAGTGGAGAGGTAGAAAGGGGGTGGCTGAGGGAATCTTAGCAAACACATTCTGTTATTCATGTTTTCAATTAGTTTGTGTTTACCTTAGGCAAACCCAGATTTAGGGAATGAGTTATGAAAAATGTAGCTAAATTCTGGCTTGTGTCAGATTGACAGATGTGATCCCTGCTCAAAAGGGAAAAAAAAGTTGGCAAAGTGACTCTTGACAGCAGTGAGTTAAGCTGGACCAATCTCCAAGAATTCATAGGTGCCAAACTAAACTGAAGTTCAACTACAGACAATATTTAAACTTACACTGATCCCTAAAGATAGAGAGCGCACAGATATCCATGAGACTCACAAGAGCAGAAACAGATAAGGAGGTAGATAGCTACCTGACGGTGCTTCAAACTATGCAAGTGAGACCAGGAATAGGTTTTTTCCTGGACCCCACTGCCCCTCAAAACACAGGACTGCCATGGTTTCCCTCACTTGTACATCTTTATAAGCTCTTTCGTCTCCAATGAAGGGCCCTCTAGCCCTTTCTTGCAAGGATTGTGTCACTTGGCCAGAGCAAAGTAAGTCAGAATCACAAGTGGATACCACTAGCTGTCTGCATATGTGAAGTTTCCTGAATACAGAAAAAGTTTGTTTGGAAGGCTCGCCCCTGTATCTAATAGAGGTCTGCTCTAGCATTCTGTGGTACGTTTTAGCAAATGCAGTTTCAACAAAGGTAAAAGAAAATAAAGTTTTATAAAAAGAAAATAAGTCAAGTCAAAAGGAAAATGGTTCAGACATACAGAAAATAAATGTAAGAAATTCAGACTAGTTACACTTTGGAGAATTCCCTATCTAGAAGTCTCCACCTACAAATTTAAGTCTTTTAGCGTAATCCTAACAGCTCCTACACTCAGGCAACTGGGCCTTCATCTCAGTTTGGATGGGATAGAAAGAACACTGTTGATTCTGGCATTCCAAGTTATGATATCCAAAATCTTTTTCATCAGTCATGTGTGAACTCTATTTTTTGCTTGCCAGTCCCAAGTTCCTGCTTGTTACCGAATTTTCCTTCTATCCTGGGGATGAGATTTTTTCACTTCTCCAGGTAATATAGTTGCATAAACTCCTGTAGATTCCTCTCTTCCACTGTTAAACTGGCTTAACAACCAATTGCCTTGTCTTCACCCTTGCAACCAGAGTGATTAAGTATGTCTGCTACATGGGTCTTCAATACTCATTTTCAGTAAATATGCACAGATATTTTTGATTATTGATTTTCTTTATAATTTTTACATCATCTCTCTGATTTAGATTATTCCTCTTGCACTGTACTCAGTGTTTCACAAGGATTAACACACCACCAAACATGAATAATTAGCACATTTGCATATTGGAATTCCAGTAATTTACTTTTTCCACAATCACAAAATTTTATAGGTAAGCATTTTATAAAACATAAATCATACACTCTGTTGACACCTCCCCTCAACTTAACACTGGCAGGATTAGATCCATTATCCGTGGATGTGCTGAACTTTAGCATTCAGATATGTGAACATTCAGACAAGTGTGCCCCAAAGCTGCATGTGCACAGATAAGCTTCAAAGGCGATTCAGAGCCTAGCCAAAATCAAGCCCTCCTGTATGCCATCCATACTGAAAGCATACTTCTCCATGGCATTCCTCATCTACTGTGCAATATCCAGAATACAAACTGCTACCTCTCCCATGATCTTATTATCCAAAGCAATACTAAAGTTGTCTGCTGTTGCTACAAAAAAGCATTTGCACATCCCCTCTATTAGTGGAATTCTCTCATGCAAATTACTCCTCCACTCTACCCCAGCCTGCAGCCACATTCCTCACAGCATGACCGACAGAAGCCAGAAACAAGGGACTGTCTATTTAATGCTGGAAGCATTATGCGATCCCACTGAGCCAACCCCTCTACTACCTGGCCACACTTCCTGAAGGCAAGCATATCTCCCTGCAGATAGCATTTCTGACTGCAACAGAAAACAAGGCCCTATAATCCAACCTAACCACTTCAAATCGTCTCTCCATTTTGTACTTTCTAGCATATAACTAACCAAGTTACTACCTATCCCCAGCTCTATAAAGTGAAAACCTATCTGCTCATTTGGCCATATAATAAACGTTCCTTCCTTCCCAAAAATCAGATGCCTGTATGTAGTTCCTATGCCAGACACCAACATACTCCAGTCATAGGGGGGATGCATCTCTCCCTATGTTATTTACCAGGCAGAACAGCACCAAAAATCTCTCCTCTACCTCAGTCTTTTCTAGGGGATAAGGGGTTGACTAACCATAATCTGTTTTAGCCCCACAGCAGTCATAATCCAAAATTATGGTTGCTACACTACTTGCTGTTCTAAAAAGAATGTGCAGTTGCTGTGTTGGTCCCAAATGTAGTAGGTGGAGACAAAGTAGTTCAGATGATATTTTTTATTGGATCAACTTCTGCTGGTGATGGTATGCAAGCTTTCAAGTCACGCAGGGCACTTCCTAGCTAGCATCAAGCTAGGGAACTCTGTCCTTCCTCACTCTTCAAAGCAAGGCACACAAGTCCAGTCACTCTGCACTATGGCAGGTGCTAAATGGCAAGTAACCACACAGTCTTTGTGTGCGTTGCTCTCACCCACATGCTGCGAGTGCCAAACTTAAACAAATGGGGCTGGAGAGGGGTGGCGGGTGAGCGTTCATTGCGCGGTGGCCCACGTGCTGAGTGATCCTGACCATCTAATACACGGCCATGAAAACATGACAATGTGTCAATTGCTTATACCCTGCCTAAATCACCACTATCCCAGTCAGTTTCTCTGAGCACTATTTTCCTACCTCTGAACAAAGTGGAACCTGGCTCCTTGCAAATCATTACCTCCTTGTCCTCTTGACTCAAAACCACATCAGGATCAAGATCCACTCTACCTATGAAGAGCGTTTCTTCCCTCACAGAACCCCATCCACCTCTTTCTGTAAGATGCAGTTTTGCTGATGTCTGGATCTTGAGCTACTCTGCTCAACACCCCACTAGTTTTAAAAACTAGGACAAGGAGGTAATGACACTAGGTCCACCCAGGCCTAAATTTTCCACAGGGCTCATTCTGCTCTCCATCAAGGAGTTGTAACCAACAGTAACACAAATATTATTAAGCTAATCACTGTCTCTGTAACCCAACTTGTCACTGCTAGCAAATAAAATAACCTCTGCACTAGGGCTCACTGCAAGACTCCAGAACTGCTTTCTAGACTAGCATTCTTCATTCCCCAAGGCAAGTGAACAGACAGTAATTAACTCCTCCATCCACGCCCTTCTCCTCTGCAAGTGAAAGCTGTACAGCGGCCAAAGTCTCTGCATCCATAGCAGAACTTTTACCAAAGCTATACTATCACAGACTGCTTCCCCTCTCCCTCCACTACTCTGGTCAGGTGAGCAAAGCTCCTCTTGACTCTCAGCAACACCCACAATCTGAGTTTTCCCAACACTCAACAACTTTGCTAAAGTTCCTTTTCTACCCACTCATTATAGAGCAGTTCTGGCCATAGGGGCAACTACTTCAACACCACTAACTAGAACAAGATTATCTTTCTACGTAAGATATATTCACTATATAAACAACATCCTGTCCGACTAGTTTTATCACACCATACATTTTTAACGGTACCATTTACTGACACATCTTCCATATACTTGTAACTTCACTAGAATCAGAGCAAACAAAATTGGCCAGGATGAATTTGGAGGGTTTGAACAGCTCCTTCCAGGCTGAGGTACGATATTATCTTCTCTTTGTAATGGGCAGGCACATTTCAAAAGCTCAAAAAAGCCACAAATATAACATGCTCATGACCCACTATTTCTAGATAGGGATCCAAAATTCCTCCCCACTTCCTCTTCCCAGTGACAGCTTAAGTCTCCACTCTTACACCAGGCTGCTGCCCCTCCCCTCTGGCTCTGGCTCAAGGCATGGTCTAGCTAAAACATAGGAGTCAGAAATATCAGCTGTCTCCTTCACAGTTTGGAGTTTCCTCTCCTAAACTGCTGCCCTGACATCATCAGTACAGATATGAAGGAACTGATCCCATACAAAGCGGTCAAACAGTTGCTCCCAATCTAGTGACTTGTATTTACTGAACAAAGAAAAATCCTACATTCTACAACCAGGAAATCCAAATACTGACAGTCCACTGTGAGAAAGTAATACTGCAAAATTTACTGCATTTACATAATTATGCAAGTTTTATAGTATGCAAATATGCTTCATGGCATGCACTTGCAACAGATTTTGATGTTAAAAAACCCCTAGAAATCACACAATACAGATAAATTGAATGGTACAATTTGACATTATTTGCATTACACTTATAAGATGCATGCAAAAAAATAAAATAAAACTAAACCACATACAGCAAAAATTCTCAATCACCTAAAATGTATGCAACAATAAAATGTAGTGGTTTTAAAAAACAAACAAACAAACCAACCCTAAATAATCACATAGAAAAAAAAGGCAATAAGCACAAATACAGGCTTAGAGAGCGAATGAGAGCGCACACACCCTGCAAACCCTGTGGAATTACTGTGTCCCAGCCCAAACCCACCAAATGTTATAGCTTCCAAGCCTCAGCCTCAACACCTGCAAAATTACAGACAATACCAAGCCACAATGCTTCCCAACTCCAAATACAGGTCTCTGGTGAATGGGGCCCCTGAGTCAGGTGGGTTCCTCAGGGGGTTCAGGGCAGGGCTCAGGCTCCTTCCCATATTGCAGCTGCGGGCAGGTCCATGTTGAGCTCAGACAACAAGGCTGAACCTGAACTAGAATCTTAAGGTCCTACACACAGCTCTTACTGCAATTTCAGCCTATAGCCAATTGACCAAGTCTGTGAGAAAAACTGTGAACAGTGGCAAACCTTGCTCCTCTCTGCCATTATTTCCTATTATGTTCCTTCCCAGGAACTTTGCTCTTCCTCTGCCACCACCCTTACCTGCTGCAGATTCTCCTGCTCCCTAAACCAAATTTGCCTCTTCTTTCATTCTCTATGCCTGGAACCCCCGCTCCGAACACAATGTTCTGCTCCCTTTCAACCTTCAAATCCCTCCTAAAAACCTCCCTCTTCCATCAGACTTCCCCTTTCACCTCACTCACATTGACGCCTTGCTATCTATCCACATGATTCTGTAACTAAGCCAAGAGAGTGCACCTGCAACTTTTCCACTTCATGAACGTATCCTCATCTCTCCCTATATGCCCAATTTTGTTGCCCCTTCCTTTGTTCATTCTAGGTTGCAAGCTCGTTGGGGAAGGGACCTGTTTCTTATCACAACAGCAGTGTGTGCAACCAGGCACACTGCTGGCACTATATAAATAATGGCCTTAAAGGAAACCTATACAACATCTTCAAAAGGCGAGCCTGGGAACAAATATTCATAGCCTGGCTAGATACAAAAAACCATGGACTCAATTTAGACATAGGTTTCACAAGTCATTACAAAAATGTGCAAGTCTAAGTTAATCTCAGTTACAGGAATCTCCAAGTGGATACTTAACATCTCTACTCATCACTCCTATTTATTCACCTCCTTCCCTAGTCCTATTTTCACCTTCCCCTCCCCTCAACATTGCCAGTCAAGTCACTATATTTCCAGCTAACTTGCTTTGAATTGCTCCATCTGCAGTTCCAACTCCAGTCCTAACCTGCCTGACGAAGGACTTTGTGAGGTCCAAAAGCTTGCACACCTCCACCAACATCAGTTGGTCCAATAAAAGATATCTCCATGCTATTTTGTCTTTACTGCCAATATTTGGCAGTAAAGACAAAATATATTAAACAAGGTATAAATTGATAAATACATTATCAGTAGGACAATCCAGGATAAATCTGATACTGAAATCTGTTTCACACATTTTATTTGTGCTATGTGATCTCATTGGAGACCAGAGTGTATTGCTCTATGCCGGTGTGATAGTGTGGCACACCACCTTACTTTCTTCATTCTTACCAGTGAGGTTGGACAAGGGAAAATTGCTTTGATGGGCGAGCTGCTGGTTCCACCACTACTGGGTGGGTTGATCCTTTTCTCTTTTTGGCGCCGGTTACAGAACCAAACACGGATCACCTCTTTCTCCATATTCAACTGGTCAGCTATCATGGTGATCTCCTCCGAGGTAGGCTTTTGGTTCTGAAAAAGAGAAGCCTTATTTGAAAAATATGCTAGTGACTTTTTGGAGTCACATAATGCATAATGCATCTAGTGCATTATGGGTCCAAATTAGTACGTTTTTAAAGTATGGAATAGGAGGTGTGTCTATTGTATCAAAGTACATTTTACTAGGGATAAATAAGGAGTTGGTAAGCTACATACATTAATACAGCAAGGCCTTAAATGGCCAGTCCCATCCTCCCAATCCCCTCCATCTTCAGGTTTGTTCGCACACTGTGGTAAGAGGTACACCACCTCGGGTCTACCTTAGTCTTCTGGGCACAATTTAAGGTGCTGGTGTTGACTTTTAAAGCCCTAAACAGTCTGGGCCCCACATATCTGATCTGTACTACCATGTTCCATTGCGACCCCTGTGGTTGGCCAGGAATGGCCACCTGCAGGTTCCACCTGCTACTCTTGTCCGTGGGACAAGGGTGCGTAGGAGGGCATTCTTAGTCAGTGCCCCAGTTCTGCGGAACTCCCTTCCCCTGGAGGTTTGTACAAGTCCCAGCCTAAGCATCTTCTGGAGGCTTTGCAAAACATTTTTGTTTCAAAAAGCATTTGGCTGGAGGGGGTGGGGGGAATAGGGATTGGTGAGGGCTTTGGGGGTGAAGGATTTGGTAGGGTTCAAGAGGAAAAGGTTCTTGGGGAGGGGTTTGTTGTTGTTTTATATGTTTTTAATACTGTTTTTATATATCTGTAAGCCACCCCAAGCCATTTGGGAAGGGTGGGGTAAAAATTGGAAAAATAAACTAACTAAATTTTTTAAAGGTGGGGGGGGGGGGAAAAGAGAACATTTTGCTCTCCACCACCACAGACTAAACAAGAGAGTCTGGGCTTAAGGCAGGTTTCTATTATTATTATTATTTATATAGTGCCAGCAATGTACCTGACACTTTACAAGGAATAAGAGACATGGTCTATCTTATAATTAATTATAATTTTATAATTAAACATTATAAACAACATCCTAACTGTAGGAAAAGTTAGGTAATGGAATGGCTTGCCTAGGACGGTTATGGAATCTCCTTCAATGGAAGTTTTCAAAGAAATGTTGAATATGTATCTGTCAGTGATACTTTAGGTATATGACAAACTTCTCATAGTAAGGGGTTAGATTAGATAACCCTTAAAGTCCCTTTCAACCATACAATTCGATGCTTCTTGGCACAATATTATTACTCCACCTTCTATGGTGCAGACACTTCGCTTAGTAGATTAGACAACTGCCTCTCTTTGGTGTTTGCAGTAACCTTTCAACACCACACCACATATCCCTCTAGATTTCTACAGGAATAGCATGTTCGTATGCAGGTTGATAAATACACCCTCCTCCCCAGAATCGATACAGTACATAAGAAAAAAACAATCAGAACATAGAGTGCACGCTTTTTGGCCAATATATCAAAACAAGACTCGTGTTATTCCAGGTGAGGTAGGCAAGAGTTGCTGCACTCAGTTTATTACTTCGGAAACAAGGTAGAGTAATTACATGATTTATCCAAATATCACACGATCAATGGCAGAGGAGAGGGGAAGAAAAGTTCCATTCCTGACTTTCAGTCTCAGCTCTAAACACTGAATGATGCAGGCTGACAAAAACATGCATGCACACACAACACACCAAGTTTTAATGGTTGTAATCATGTATGTCTTGTGTGTATCACAGAGACCTGGCTGGATGAGGCATCTGGGCCAGTTTTGGCTCAGGTGGTGATGGTAGGGTATTCTGTGCAGCATCAGCATAGGCCTGTGTGGTGATGTGGCCGTAGTTTTTAGGAATTCCGTGTCCTTCTGGAGGTATCAAGTGCTTGATTCATTTGGTAAGGAGCGTGTCTACCTTGTGTTTGATTTGGCCGGGGATAGACTGAGGATTCGGTTAGTGTACTGAGCACCATGCTGCACCGCAGCCTCTCTGACTGCCCTAGCTGAGCTGGTCTTGGAGGTGGCGTTGAGATCACCCACACTTATTGTTTTGGGTGATTTCAACATTTATGCCATGGCCAACCTTTTCGGAGCAGAGCAGGAGTTCATGGCCTCCCAGGTAGTAGTGGGCCCAACACATGAAAAGGGACACACACTGGATTTGATGTTTTGCACTAGCTTAGAAACGGGGGTTCCTGTTATTGGGGATGTGGATATAACACCCATGTCATGGCTGGATCATTACCTCCTGAAGGCTTGGATCCTGGCCCTCCTATGTCCCCATCGGGTTGATGGACTGGATAGGTTGATCCGCTCATTGAGACTTATGGATCCAATCGGATTCCAGAACTCTCTGGGGGATTTACCTATTGACCTTAACAGCTGCTCTGTCAATGACCTGGTTGCTCTGCAGAATGGCATTTTGACCAAGGCCACTGACGTGGTGGCACCCAAGCATCCGCTCCCACTGCTGCATCAATGCAAGTCCCCGTGGTATACTAAGGACCTGAGGTGGAAGGACCTAATGATCTGGAAAAGGACGTTAAGAGTGAGGTGGTCAAATATGCAGATGACACCAAGTTATTCAAGGTAGTTAAAACACAAGTAGACTGTGAAGAACTGCAACAGGACCTTTCAAGACCGGGTGCCTGGGCATCTACATGGCAGATGAGATTTAATGTGGACAAGTGCAAAGTGATGCACATAGGGAAAATAAATCTCAACTATGAGTACACAATGCTGGGTACTAAGCTAGGAGTTACCATTCAGGAAAAGGATCTGGGAGTGATTGTGGAAATCCTCAGCCCAGTGTGCAGCAGCAGTCAAAAAAGCAAACCGAATGTTAGGAGTTATTCACAAAGGGATAGAGAATAAAACTGAGGATGTTATAATGTCTCTACACAAATTGATGGTGTGACCGCACCTGGAATATTGTGTGCAGTTCTGGTCGCCCCATCTCAAAAAACACATAGCTGAACTAGAAAAGGTACAGAGAAAGGCAACAAGAATGAATAAAGGGTATGGAACGGCTTCCGCACAAAGCGAGGCTTGACAAGCTGGGTCTCTTCAGCTTAGAAAAGAGAAGACTGAGAGGGGACATGTTAGAGGTTTATAAAATCTTGAGTGGTGTGGAACGAATAGATAGGGAACAGTTATTTACCCTCTCAAATAGTACTAGAAATAGGGGACACTCCATGAAACTAGCTGCCGGCAGATTTAAAACAAATAAAAGGAAGTACTTTTTCACTCAACGCATAAACAACTTATGGAATTTGTTGCCAGAGGACATTGTCAAGGTCTGTAGTATAGCTGGGTTTTAAAAAGGATAGACAGAGCTTTCGTTATGGCCCAAAAGTAAATGAATATAATAAAACATAACAAAGTTTCCAATAATAGAACAGCAAGTTAAAACCAGAAATATACAACTTGTAGAAGAGAAGTTTTGTTTGGACTGGCTTTCGCCGTTTTGCCAAAGGATAAAACAAACAAACAATCAAAAATGCATATGTACAACTTATAATTAATACACTGAACTAATTTCAATAAAATAATAGTAAAGTAATAACAACAACAGTGCAGTTGACACTGCTGTACACAATACTCTTAACAGCAAATTGCGGAGTGGAGTACACACACAAAAAGGGCGACGCCTACCAAGCCAATCGCCTCACCACATACCTAATCTATCTGGTTACATTCCCTCCTCCTAGCTACCAAGCGAGCATAAAGTGCTACAGCCCGAATTACCTCCTCATCTTGAGTTGCTAACAGCTTCCCAAGTCTTATTCCATTGGGTAGATACAAATCCTCCTCTTTCCATAGGGGGGGGGGTTAGCCATATCTCCCTTAGTTCCTTGTAGTATTTGCAGTTAAATAAAATATGGTAGCTATCCTCGACTTCCGTCTGGTTGCAGTGACATAGCCGCTGTGCATATGGCTTTTGATGGTACCGTCCCAATGTTACTGCTGATTCGAGTAACTGCATACGCAGAAGAGTGTAAGCCCTGTGCACATCCCTATTAATAATAAGGTCCAGATATTTCTTGAAAGTATGGATCGTTTTTACCTGTTGGAAATATGGTGCTACCTTCCACTCTACTATCTTAGAGATGTCAATTTGCTTTGTCACATCCCTGACGGCAGTCTTTATAATCGATTTCTGCTGCCCTAAAGGTTTACCCAACAGAAACTCAGAAGAGAGGCCTACGTTGTTCAATGCATGGAATATCCCTCTAATCCATGGATAAGTAGGTACACTCGACTGGTTCAGCTCCTCTTGGAGACACAGAGAGCTGGGTTTTAAAAAGGACTGGATAAGTTCTTATACAGTATGTCAATTAATGGCTATTAACCAAGTAGCTTACTGTCAGGAGCTGTGAGTGAACAACGGGGAATGGATTGCCTGTTGTGGCTGTTGGTTCTTCTCCCATGTGATCGAGATTGCCCACTGTAGGAGGACAGGATGCTGGGCTTGATGGACCATTGGTCTGACTCAGCACAGCACTACTTAAGTTCTTAGGTGGCTGAAGCAGGTAGGTGGTTAGAGTGCAGGTGGTGCTCGACTCGCACTGAATCCAACCGATTGTGGCATAGATAATTTTTGGAAGACTATGCTGTGGTTGTGATGGCGTTGAAGAAGGCTTTCCTCACCGCTATCACAGCATCTGTGAAGTCTCGTCCAGCGGAGCTTTTGTGGGTGGTGAGAGGTTTGGTTCATCCGGTCTGTCTCTGCCAGGAGTTGGAGTCATCTAATGCCTACTGTGACATTTTTATTGATTACTTTGCAGACAAAAATCACTGGTATTCACCACGACTTTAGCATGACCATATCTATGGCAGAGTCAGAGTTTGGGGCTGTGGAGGTCCAGCCTTGTCCTTTTTATTTAGATCAATTTCACTTGGTATTGCCCAGCAATACAGAGGATGTGCTTGGGGCTGTGCGGGCCACCAGTTGTGAATTGGATCCATGCCTGTACTGGTTGGTGAAAGCCAGCTGGGAGATGTTAGGGCTGTTGCTGGCTGGGGTTGTCAATTTCTCCCTTTGGGAGGGCAGGATGTCGGACTCCCTAAAAATGGCGATTGTCCGACTTCTGCTTAAGAAATCATCTTTGGACACTGACTCCCCTGCCAGCTATCAGCCTGTTACTAGCCTTCCTTTTTTAGGGAAGGTTATTGAGTGGGTGGTGGCGCATCAGCTCCAGGCTCATCTGGATGTTATCGGATTCCTGCACCCCTTTTAATTTGACTTTTGTCCTGGGCATGGCACGGAGACTGGCCATGGTCGATGATCTACGCTTGGAGATCGACAGAGGGAATTCCACTCTGTTGATCCTTTTAGATCTATCAGAGGCTTATGACACTGTTGATTGTAAGGTGTTGACTTGACTGCGAGACCTGGTAGGGGTGCGTGGGACTGCTCTTGAGTGGTTTCGCTCCTTCCTGTTGGGGAGGTCTTAGTGGGCGATGATGGGTAGGGTGAAGATTTTGTCACGGTAGTGACAGAAGTTACGTTTTTAGTGAATTTCTCTCCTCACCGTGACTTTTACAGCTTTTCCATAACTTTTGCTTAAAAAACACCAGAGGAGCCACCTCTGACTCATCCTGGAGAAGAGAACTGCCGCCAAGAAGAGCGGCACACGGTTGTCTCCGGGGTTCTCCAAACCTCACCCCTTCAGTGCATGGTGTGGTTAGAGGCGGAGGGCAAAGCTTGAGAAGTTCCACCCAGAAAAGCAACGTAGACACCGCACTCAGTGCCGGATGCCACGCTCACATGTTGCTCCAAACCCCTCCCCTTCTGAGTGTGGTGTGGCTGGAGGCAGAGGACGGGGACAGAGCTAGAAAAGGCATCGTAGAGGAGACGGCAGCATTTCCTCTGCCTTTCCTCATGCCTTGCTCTACCTTCCCTCCTTCCTGGGGGTTTCATTCTAAGAGAGTTAAGGGAGAAAGCGGGTTCCCTTCCCCCCTGCCTGGGGCTTTCATTCACAGAAAGATAAGGGAAAGGGATGGGGGTTCCCTTTCCTCCTTCCTGGGGCTTTCATTCTAAGTGAGATAAGGGAAAGGGTTTGTGTGTGTCCCTCTTTCCTCCTGCCCTGGGCTTACAATCTAATAATATGTTATGTTAAGAAACACTGAATAAAAGTAAAATGAAACTTTTTTTGACCCATGACTTTTCCGTGACTTTTTATCTTTTTTACCATGACCTACTCATGACTTTTTAGAAAACATATCGTGACCAAATCTTAGGCCTAGTGATGGGCTATTGCTTTTTGTTGCCCTTTGATTTCTCCTGTGTAGTCCCGCAGGGTTCCATCTTGTTTCCCCTCCTGTCCAACATGTATATGAAGCTGTTGGGCGAGATCATTCGAAGGTTTGGAGTGAGGTGTCATCAGTATGCTGAAGACACCCAGCTCTACCTCTCTTTTTTATCCAACCCAGGACCTGCAGTCTTGGTGCTTACCCACTGCCTGGCTGCTGTGGGGAATTGGATGAGGGCAAGTCAACTGAGGTTGAATCCTGACAAAACTGAGGTGATGATGGTTGGTCGACTTTATGACTTGGGTGGGATTGGGACCCCCGTCACTGAACAGGTCCGGACCCCCTGGTCACTCAGGTTCGCAGTTTTGGACTGCTCCTGAACCCGCTGCTGCGGTGGCCAGGAGTGCTTTTCACCATTTGGTGAGAAGGCTGTAGCCTTTTTTCCTGATTTGGATCTGGCAACCATCATCCATGCCTTTATTAACTCAAGGCTAGACTACTGCAATGCGCTCTGTGCATGGCTGACCTTGAAGACTGTTTGGAAGCTGCAGCTGGTGCAGAATGCAGTGACCTGGCTCCTTATGGGGACGGGTCGCCGGGAACACGTAATATCGCTGCACCGAAGACTGCAATAGTTGCCTATTGTCTTCCAAGCACAATTCAAGGTGCTAATTTTGACCTTTATTATTATTATTATTATTATTATTAACAAACATTTATATAGTGCCAGCAGTGTACCTGGCACTTTACAAAGTAATAAAATAGACACGGTCCCTGCCCCTAGGGCTTACAATCTGAGAGACAGGAGCTGGGGGAGAGACTTAGGAAGGGGAACAGAGGGAGAGACAAGGGGTCTAACATTCATGAAGATGCGAGGTCTCAAGTGCACGTACTTGGCTTGGTTACGATGAGAATGACAGCAGGCAGGTCCATGTTGCAAGGATAAGGGTAAACCGATCATAGGTATAGGAATAGTGGCTCAGCAGGATAAAGAGTCAGACAGAGCAGAGCGAAAGAGGTGAGTTTTAAGGAGAGATTTGAAGGTATGAAGGGAGGGGGCAAGGCGGATGTGGAGAGGGAGGGAGTTCCAGGCATGGAGGCAGCAAGTGAGAAGGGACGAAGGCGCTTAGGGGAGCAGGGAAGGCGTGGAAGGGTGAGAGAAGGGACAGAGGAGGAGCGAAGTGCACGGGCTGGAGTATGGAGGGCGATAAGTGCAGAGAGGTAGGGGGGAGTAAGGTTGTAAAGAGCTTTATAGGTGAAGACTAGGAGCTTGTGCAGGATTCGTTCAGGAAGGGGAAGCCAGTGAAGCGAAGAGAGGAGGGGCTGCACATGGTCGAAGCGACTGGAGAGGTAGATGACCCTGGCAGCAGAGTTTTGGACAGAGATGAGGGGAGAAAGGTGAGACTGAGGAAGGCCAGTGAGAAGGAGGTTACAGTAATCGAGGTGAGAGATGACCAGAGCATGAACAAGAGTTTTGGCAGACGAGACAGAGAGAGAAGGTCGAATCTTAGCAATGTTATGGAGGGAGAAGCGACAGGATTTAGCAACAGAGTCAATGTAGGGTTTAAAAGAAAGGGCTGAGTCAAAGATGAAGCCTAGGCTACGGGCTTGGGGGACAGGCAGGATGGTGACTCCATCAATAGTTATTGACAGTGAGGAAGGAGAGGAAGGATGAGGGGGGAAGATAACCCTAAACGGCTTGGAACCCACTTATCTGGTAGATTGTCTGGCCTGCCATGTCCCATCATGGCCTCTGCGGGCAGCTGGAGATGCCTGTCTGGAGGTACCAGTTTTTAACCTGGTCTCCATGACAAGGAGGGCGTTCTTGGCCACCGCACCAAAGTTGTGGAACTTCCTCCCCCAGGATTTTCATTTATGCCTGGGCTTGAGCAACTTTAGGAGGCAGTGTAAAACTATCTTATTCGCAAGGGTGTTTAGCAGTGCGGACTAGGATGTGTGTGTGGGAGTTATGGGGGTAAAAGGTGAGTTAGGGTGTAGGGAGGGTTGGGGTAGAAAAGGGTTTGGGGGTGTTTTATGTTATATAAAATACAATTAAATCAATAAATAGCAAAGATAAAAACAATATAAAAAACAACAACAAATAACCCCAGGCGGAGCCAACAGAAACCAACCCCACCTCCCAACCCTCACCAAACACCTGGCATAACAGTCAGGTCTTACACTGTCTACGGAAAGAGGGGAGATCTGGGGCCAGGTGGACCTCTGTCAGGAGGGAGTTCCACAGGTGCAGTGCAGCCACCGAGAATGCCCCCCTCATCGTCGCCACCCAAGATACTTGGGGGACTCTGAAGGAGGCGTCCCCAGCTGACTGTAGGGGCCGATCCAGGGTCCCAGTCCGTTTAGGGCTTTATAGGTCAAAACCAACACCTTGAATCGGGCCTGGAAGACCATAGGCAGCCAGTGCAGAAAATGGAGCACTCGTGTAATGTGCTTGCAGTGGCCTGTCCCTGTGAGATGGGCTGCTGCAGTCTCCAGACCGTCACCAAGGGTAGTCTCACATAGAGCACGCTGCCATAGTCCAGTCTTGAGGTAATGAAAGCATGGATGATGGTGGCCAGATCCGTGCCTGAAACATACAGCTGAAGCCGACGCACCAGATGTAACCGGCGAAATCCCCCTTCACCACCGCCTGAACATCCAGGCGGGGCTGTGAATCCAGAAACACCCCCAGACTACGGACGTGAGGAACCAATGGAGGGCAGACCCCCATCAATGACGGGAGCCACCAGCATCACCTCCGTCCTGTCAGGATTCAGCTTCAGATGGTTCACACTCATCCAGTCTCTCACAGCTGCCAGACACTGGGGTAAGCACCGAGACTGCCGGGTCTGGGTCAGTTGAAAAGGAGAGGTAAAGTTGGATGTCGTCAGCATATTGAGGACACCGCACACTGCACCACATATTGATGACACCATATTTGTTTTACATGTGTATTTTTATATATATTTTACTAAATACATAAATATATTTTGAATATGAAATATTTTCAATATGCAACTTTAATATACTATTTTGCTTATATTGTTTCCATAACTAAACGCTGCATGTTGTTTGCTAGCAGACATGCTCTCAAGTTAGTATTCTACCATGTTATTTTAATGGATGGCGCAAAATGGGCTGAAAGGAATGCAGAGCAACGCATTTACCGACCTCCAAGAAACTCTTCTCTAAGGCCACACGTATGTTGGTCTCTATGCTGGTGCGTTTCTTCCTCCTACGGTTCAAGCCCTCAATCCCCAGCCCTGGAGAATTCAGGGCACTTGGGCTGGAGAGAGCTGAATCGGATGAGAGGTTTTCTGAAAGTAAGCAATCATAAATCAGCACTCATTAACAAGACAAAACATTATTACATGCACAGGGGAATCTAATGGAAGAGTCTAAAGCATTCTAGTTGCATTAGCGATGACAGAATGCACTCTGAATACTTCCAGACCACGGTGGGTTCTCTCACATCAAAAAGACAGTTGTACCTGCTGTGGATGAAGCTATTTGTTCAATACACTTTTTGTTACATTGCAATCTAACTCCCGCTGCGATCAGTAGGGTTCTTTTAATTGATTTTAATTGGTGTGTGATCAGATCTCCAAGAGGGTGCAGCACTTACTGAAAAACCCTGATGCTTGATGACCCAGAGTGACCCAGAAACGTTTTGCTTACATTTCCTTCCAATTTTGTATTTTTTTTGTTTTAAATAGAGAATGAGTTATGTCAAAAGCAAGTGTTGATGACTGCAAGGTGTAGGAGTACATTTTAAAGACCTACCCATCTTGGAAAGGAAACCAATGGGTGTAACATGCAAATGGAATGCATCACAGAACAGACCAGCAAAACAATCACAGAACAGAACAGCAAATCAATTTTCTGAATCCCACTTGATTTGTAGTGACATTATCAGGAAACCTGAACGCTAAATTCACCTGCATCATTGAGCCACTTCTCCAGAAGTGGTTTTAACTTGCACATGTTCTTAAAGCTGAGGTTCAAGGCTTCAAAGCGAGAGATGGTAGTTTGGCTGAAATCATTTCCATAGAGTTTGCCCATAGCAAGCCCAACATCACCCTGGAAAAAGAGAAAAGGTATTCAACACTTCTTTGCTACAGAAGGTCCTCTTATAATACCGAAGAGCCAAAACTACTGCTAAATTCTTCTAACACACTGGTGTTTTCACTTTTGTATAAAGCATGAGGTTGAGAGAGTTCTGCTCTCCACTAACTGGACTTGTGTCATCCCTAATAATTTATTTTATTTATTTATAAAAATTTTCTATCCCGCCTCTCCTGCCCACAGGGCAGCAAACAGCAAGATAAGAAACAATAATACAATAAAAACAATAGAAAAAGTTAAAAATCCCATATGCAGGGAGAAAACAACCCCCCTTCCAACCCACCCCCTCGCCAAAAGCCTGGTGGAACAGTCAGGTCTCACATAAATGTCGAAATGACAGGAGAGTGGGGACCAACCGAGCCTCCTCCAGGAGCAAGTCCCACAGCACAGGGGCAGTCACCAAAAAACATCAGTGGCCACCCATCTTGCCCAGGGAACCTCCAAAAAGGCTCCACGGATGATCTCAGGGTCGCACAGGCACATGGGGAGTGAGGCGGTCCCGCAGATAAGCAGGGCCCAGGCCATGAAGGGCTTTAAAGGTAAAAATCAGCACCTTGAACCTAGCCTGGTGTTTTATAGGCAGCCAGTGCAGAGCCCGGAGCACAGCTGTGTGCTCCCTGTGGCCCGTCCCCGTAAGGAGACAGGCCGCAGCATTCTGCACCAGCTGCAGTATCGGACCAGCTTCTCGGGCAGCCCCACGTAGAGCGCATTACAGTAATCCAGGCTTGAGGTGATGAACGCATGGATGACAGTGGTGAGGTCAGAATCTGAGAGATACGGCCGAAGCCACTGGACAAGATGTAACTGCCGAAATGCACCCCCCGCCACGGCCACAACCTGAGATTCCAGGCTGAGCCGTGAATTGATGAGCACACCCAAACTCTGCACTTGAGAGACCAGGGGAGGATGAACTCCCCCCAAAAGAGGAGATTCAACCACTCCCAGGCCCCCAAAGCCCTCACCCACCAACATCACCTCCGTCTTGTCAGGATTCAGTTGCAGATGGCTCAACCTCATCCAAGCCCCCACAGCTGACAGGGGAAATAAGGAAACTGCATGGCCTGGGTCAATGGAAAAAGAGAAGCAGAGCTGAGTGTCATCAACATACTGATGACGCTGCATGCCCTGAAACCCTCTCACGATCTCCCCTAACGGCTGCATATAGATGTTAAACAAGAGGGAGGACAGAATGGCACCCTGCGAGACTCCACATGTGAGGTCCCAGGGGGAAGACATACACTCCCCCAAGACCACCCGGTGAGTTCTCCCGGCCAGGAATGAACGAAATCAGTCCAGTTCACAAGTGGTGGCACGAACAGATCCCAACAGGGACTCCACATCGGCAGGCGCCACCATCTGAAACCGATCCCACAAAACAGAACAGGACAGGGCATAGCCCCAAGATGATCCTCTGCAATAACTGTGATACCAAAATTGTGGCAGATGCGAGTGATCTTATCTACAAAGTACTCAATAAACCGATCACAGCGGTCACTGGATTGCTCCAGGTCCAGGTGGAGGCAGGCAGGACTGACCAAGCCCTTCACCACCCGGAAAAGCTCTGCTGGATGTGACTTTGCAGATGCAATGAGGGCAGCAATGAACTGCTTCTTTACTTCCTGCACCTCCACAGCATAGGCCTTTAAACTGCTCTTATGCTGCGATCGATCATACTTGCTGCGAGTCTGGCGTCACCGTCGCTCTAACCGCCTGCTGTCCCGCTTCAAGCACCGCAGTCCCTCAGTAAACCAAGGAGACCTGCGGGAGACTCGGGAGGGCAGTGGACGCCTGGGAGCCACTCTGTCAATGGTCTCAGTCAACAAGGTGTTCCAGAAGGCTACGAGATCATCGACAGAATGGGTGTCAAGGTCCAGGGGAAACTCCCCCAGAGCATTCTGGAACCGATCTAGGTCCATAAGTCTCTGGGGGTGGACTGATCTAAGAGGTCCTGCATCCCGTTGGGGGCTGACATGCACCAGAACGCATACCTTAAGGAGGTAATGGTCAGACCATGACAAGGGCTCCACCCCCCTGACTTCTACTAACTGACCCCCCGCCTCAAGGCCGGTGCAGAAAACCAAATCCGGTATATGTCCCTCCTCATGTGTGGGGCCACAGATGATTTGGGACAGGACCATGGTTGTCATGGAGGCCATGAACTCATGCCTTGCTCCTCCAAGATCGGTGTCAATGTGGATGTTAAAATCCCCCAGGACCACTAATCTAGGGGTCTGGAGGATCACATCTGACACCAGATCAGCAAAAGTAGGTAGGGATGCTGCCAGGGAATTGGGTACATGGTACACCAGCACTGCAGCACCCCTAATCTGTCCCCGACCAAATCCAACACAAGATGGAGACACTCCACACCTGGTGGATACCGGATATCTCCTAAAGGACAATGCATCCTTAATAACAATGGCTACATTACCACCCCCACCCCGTCCCTCCAGCTGAGGCTGATGCTGCACAGAGAACCCAGCTGTAACAAGATCGGCCAAAATAGGGCCCCATTCATTGTCCGGCCAGGTCTCTGTAATACATCTGAGGTCGGCGTACCACTCCGGGATTAATTCCCGGATGGTAGATGACTTATTGACAACCGACTTCGCATTCAGCAGCACCAAACCAAGGCCTGGGGTCTCCTGGGCCTTGACCCAAAACCTACCCTCGTGGGTAGGAATGCAGTCTTGTCTGTAATAGGGAGCCTCTGTCACCTAGAGCCTGGCTCTTTAAGGCAGTTAGTGCCAGTGTGGAAGACACAGGTGCACCTCTGACTAGAGGACAGCACCCGGAGTGGGTTCTGAGAAGTAGGTGTGAAGGCTACAGAGGACAGCACCTAGTGGGAAAGCAGGTGAGAGCTTCCACAGCCTGTGCAAATGAATGGGGCCAAATGGGCTGACCCAAAAAATGTTTCTCAGGAGGTTAGACCGGGGTGGGGGTGGGGGATGAGAAGAGGAGGCAGAGGATGGTTTCAGGTGGGACTGTGCCTGTCCAGCAAAGGGACGCGAGAACTGACTCCTGGTTGCAGGAGGGACTGTGCCTGACCAAGAGGGACCTATTACTGAAGGTAGTTGATGGGACTAGGAGGGTTTGATAACCTGGCTGGGAGGTTAGTGTATGGCCAGGAGAACACCCTGAACCCTGTACTTGGGACTATGTACATATGATGATTAATACAAACTGTGAATAAAGGACACAGAAGTAAAAATCCCACGTGGGCTGACCTTACTTGAGGTGCCGATCCGGTGCAGACACACCACTTGGGGACCACAAAGTTACATTGACAATATTCACACACTCTCCATTTAAACTCATAATCCCCTCCCCCCCGAGATCCATGGCTCTTTACTCATGAGGAATATTTGCTTAGAAAACTGTTTCTTACCAGAGTAAGGAGGATACACCCCAGAGTCCTCGGGGAAAGTGAATATTTTATTTATTTATTTATTTTTCAATTTACTACCCCAATCCTCCTGCTATCAGGCAGCCTGGGGCAGCTTACAATATAAAAAACACAAATAAAATTCAATATAAAACACTTAAAACTACAAAAAGGAGGGCGACATTTGGCACCCCCATCACCAACCCACTCCCATCCTCCACCCTTTCACCCCTCTGCCCCACCAAACGCCTGGCGGAACAGCCAGGTCTTACAACTTTTCCAAAAAGAGGGGAGGCCTCGGGCCAACCGCACCCCCACCGGGAGTTCCACGGCCATGGCATGGCCACCGAGAACGCCCTCCCCTGTGTGGCCCCTTGGAAAACTCGGGGGACCTCGAGCAGGGCACGCCCGGACGACTGCAGGGGTTGATCCAGGACCTGGGGGGTGAGGCTGTCCCGCAGGTAGGCAGGGCCTAGATCGTTTAGGGCTTTAGAAGTCAAAACCAACACCCTGAAGCGGGCCCGGAACGCTATTGGCAGCCAGTGCAGAGTACGGGGCACCGGTGTTATATGCTCCCGGTGGCCCAATCCCACCAAGAGACGGGCCACCCCATTCTGCACTAGCTGCAGTCTCCGAGCCGTTGTCATGGGTAGCCCCACGTAGAGTTAATTACCATACCCTAGTCTAGAGGTGATGAAAGCATGGATGAGGGTGGCCAGGTCAGAGTCTGAAACATATGGCCGAAGCTGCCACACCAGATGTAATTGGCGAAAGGCACTCCTCATCACAGCCTCCACCTGGACATCCAGGTGGAGCTGCGCGTTGAGGAGCACCCCCAGACTCCACACCTGGGGAACCAACGCGGAACAGATCCCGTCCACAACAGGGGTCGTTACTCCCGTCGCCTTACCCACCAGCACTACCTCCATCTTGTCCGGATTCAACCTCAGTCGGTTGGCCCTCATCCAGTCCCCCACAGCTGTCAGACACTGGATAAGCACCGAGACTGCAGGGTCTGGGTCTGTTGTAAGAGAGTGGTACAGCTGGGTGTCATCCGTATACTGATGACACCGCACGCTGAACCTCCTAATCATCTCACCGAGTGGCTGCATATACACGTTGAACAGGAGAGGGGACAAGACAGAACCCTGCAGGACACTACACAAGAGGTCTCGGTACGATGAAAAACATTCTCCGAGTACCACTCGCTGAGTTCTTCCTGCTAGGAATGAGTGGAACCATTCAAGAACAGTCCCGCCCACTCCTGCACAGTCCCGCAGGTGCGGCACCAACATCTCATGGTCAATGGTATCAAATGCAGCCGAAAGATCTAACACCACCAACAGGGTTGGCCAACCCCGGTCTAACTCTCAGAGCAGGTCATCCACCAAGGCCACGAGCGTAGTCTCGGTGCCATATCGCGGATGAAATCCCGACTGGGAGGGATCAAGGAAACCGATGCAGTCCAGATGCCCCTGCAGCTGCTGGGCCACTACCCATTCAATAACCTTCCCTAAAAAGGGATGGTTAGAGACAGGCCGATAGCTGGCAAGGGAGTCAACGTCAAGTTATGGTTTCTTGAGCAGAGGCCGCACCACCGCCTCCTTGAGGCAGCCCGGCACTCTGCCCTCCCGGAGGGAGGCACTGACCACTTCCACCAGCAATGGCCCCATTGCTCCCTGTGTTAGGAAATAAATGAGGTGGCGTGCCTCAATTTACCCCAAACGGGTTCGAAGGTTGCCAATAAACATGCCAAAGTATGTGGGTACAACTCTATTTTATTGGATAGACATTTCTCTGGATCTTTGAGAGCATCGTTTAGGATCAAAAACCCACGTGGCTCACTGCAAATGCTAGTGGCCGTTAGCGTCAACGACAAAGAATAGGGGTTTGGGCGTTCCTTTTTATAGCTTTATTTATTAAGGATACATGTTGCAGGGTTCCCTCTTTGATCATACCAGGTGCAGGAATAAGCTGACGTCATCTCACTAAAACTACTTTTACTTTTCGGGGAGCTTCTCCTTCTCCACTGCTTAATGGCCAGTCTGACTGTTTGAGGTTACCTCCCTATCTCTTGCAAACCTTTTTTAGAGATAGTGGCCATCTGGGGTAGTTAGTACGGCCTTGGAAATACATTCTTCCTGCTGGAGTGTGAGTTATTTATGGCTTCTCCTTCTTATGGGCCTCTTTTGTCTGTGCCATCCTGAGGCCTATGTTTCAAGTTAGCTGGTTCACTGAGTTTGTTCAGGCCTCATGCAGTCTGTCTTTCTGACCATGGCCAATACTGTCTAGTTAATTCATAATAGCAAAACTGCTTAATCAATTCCTAATACCTGCAGGATTTCACCAGCCAGGACGGGCACGGGCCTAACTCACAAGTGGTGGCCCTAATCGCGCCAAGGACCCCGATCACATCGGCGGGCACCACTGACTGGAATTGATCCCACAAAACTGGACAAGATGGGGCTCCAGCTCTCCTACTGTAATAAGTGCAGCATCAAAGTCGCAGTGAATATGAGCGATTTTATCAGCAAAATAGTCACAGCGTGCCGTAGATGGCTCCACACCTAGGTGGAGGGAGGCCAGACTGATTAACCCCCGCACCACCCAGAAAAGCTCCGCTGGACGGGACTTAGCGGATGCTATGAGGGCAGCAAGAAACTCCTTTTTTGCTGTCCTCATAGCCACAGCATAGGCTCGTCAACTAGCTCTATGATGCAATCTGTCAGCTTCAGTGCGAGAACGGTGCCACCGTTGCTCCAACTGCCACCCATATCACTTCAGCACCCGCAGGTCCTCTGAACACCAAGGAGGCCTGCAGTGCTGTCACCTTGGAAGAGGACGTCTAGGAGCCATCTGATCAATGGCCTCAATTAGCAAGGTGTTCCAGAAAGCCATGAGGTCATCAGAAAGCCACGAGGTCATCAATGAGACGGCCATCAAAATCAGAGGGTATCTCCCCCAGAGCCCTCCGGAACCGCTCTGGTTCCATCAATCTCTGGGGGCGAACCATACGAATTGGTCCCGCATCCATCCGGGAGTAGACATGCGCCAGAAGAGAGATCTGCAGGAGGTAATGGTCTGTCCATGACAAGGGCACCGCTGATATCTCCCCCAATAATGGAACACCTGCCTCAAGGCCGGTGCAAAACATGAGATCCAGAGTATGCCCCTTCACCCCCATGTGTTGGGCCACTAGCTACCTGGGACAGGCCCATGGTTGCCATGGCGGCCATGAACTCATGCTCCGTGCCCCCAAGGGTGGCACTGGCATGAATGTTGAAGTCCCCCAAGACTAATGTCTTGGGGGACTGCAACACCACCCCCGATACCACCTCCATCAGAGCATGCAGAGAGGCTGTTGTACAGGTAGGTGCATGGTATACAAGCAGCACCCCTAAACTGTCCCCCGCCAAATCAAACACAAGGTGAAGGACCTCCATACCAACCACAGCTTGCACCGGATACCTCCTCATAGACCATCCCTCTTTAAAAATCGTGGCTACACCGCCCCCACCCCCCGTGGCGGATGCTGCATGGAATACCCGGCCGGAACAAGGTCAGCCAGAGTAGACCCCGACTTGAGGTCCAACCAGGTTTCCATGATACATATGAGATTGACGGCTGAGTCCAGGATCAACTCCTGGACAGTTGTTGCTTTATTCGCCACCGACCTCGCATTCAACAGCAGCAGAGGCTCTCTGATCATGACCCATCTACCCAACTGCCTGGGGGCTAGTAAGTGGGACCTGTACTAAGCACCTATCCTGCCTCAATGATCTTACACCCCTCCACCTGGGACCGTATCTTCCCCGGCCTGTCATGACCCCAATGGCTGCGGCCCAACCCCCGGCAGGGCCCCACAGCTCCGGCCCCCCTCTGGCTGTCCCGCCCTGGCAGCAGGGGAGATAACCACCCCCACCCGCTCCTCCTCCCTAACCGTTTCAGCAATTCCAAACATCCCTATATACCCAAATATACCCCAATACCATTTCCCACCCCTCACCCTCCCACTAACTCTCCCACTCCCTTCCTTTCCAACCAACTCTTCCCCCAAATACCCCACTATCGACCCCAAACAACTTATAACATAACCTCCCCCAATCACACCCCTCACCTCCCTATCCACCCATGTCCTCCCAATATGTGCCAGTACTTCAAGAGAACAGTTGCTCTCATATGACTAACACAACTCTCCTATTCAGAGGACATGAGAAGCTCAGGCTTATTTTAAAAAAAACTTAGAGGGTGCTCAGAAAGCAAAGAAAGGGTTAAACCCTATCTAACAATGATTACTTTCAGGGAGGGGGATCTTCAGCCTTCAACACATTCGCCCAAAAGAAAGTCAGAAAACGTACAGGTGGCCAGATAACCAGCACCCCTTCTATAATTAGATATATAACAAAAACAAAACCTAAGATTGGCAAAGGAATAACCTTCCTGCCTAAAGTAGCACTTTTATAAACAAGAATCTTCAAGCATTTTCTATATGAGTGTGCTCTTTAATATCACCAAACAAAGGTGAATATGATGGAGTTCCACCAGACCTCCAAAGAAAATGTTCAAGCTGAATTCCCTATGGGGGTTAACAAATTAAATGTTAACCCAACCTGCCTATTTATTAGGTGGTTGCCTCCACCGGACATGTGGCCACTACCCACTGGGCATGCAGTCCCCACTCGTGGCAGAGTCTCGGAACATGTAAAGCCTGCTCTGCAGGCAGATGTGGCCCAATGTGCACCCACGTGCCTGCATTCCATCAATTAGGTTGCATGCAGCTTTGCCCGCTGCCTGCAACCTAACTGATGGTTGGATACAGGTCTGCCAGCACCACAGAGTCGTAGGGGGAAATGCCTAGAGCTTTCTGTGGAATGGCCACTTCCTGTCCCTCTCCGTTCTCGCTCTACATCCACATTAAAAGGTCAACATGCACCAAATTCAAACTTGCATTGTTCCAGCTCATACTGGTTTGCAGCATGGGCCCAATGTAACAACTTCACCTCTGGCCATTGGATGCAAACGTCCCCCTACTACAAGCTGCTGGACTGGTTGCTATCTATAGATGGAGCTATCGTGGCTTGCCACTTCTAAGGTGTGATCGCTGGTTTAGATCCCCCTTTGTACCCACCTCCACCTTGGAGCCACCAAGGGTTGACAAGGACACAAGCACCGTGACTCCCCAAGCTCTACCCTCTCTATGTCGAGAACCAGCCTCTGTAGGAGGAGCCACTGGAGGTGCTGGTGGAGAGTACAGAGGACCTGGAGGCCACATTTACAGAGAAGGTAGAGGAGAATAGTAAGTTATACACCCGGGGGGCAGAAGAGGAGAAAGCTGCATTTACACAGCTGTGTGGTAAAGGCTTCCATTTATTGCTGTCTAATTATGTGGGGGGTTTTCTTTACTGTGTTAACAGGTGGCAAGGAGAGCACTGGGGAAGCAGCTGGAAACTTTGGTTGGCTGAAGTATTGATGGGTTTGTGGTTGGCTGGGGATGCTTGTCTAGAGTTACCGGTTTTTACCTTGGTCCCCATGACGAGGAGGGCGTTCTCAGCTGCTGCTCCGCAGCTGTGGAACTTCCTCCCCCGGGAGGCTTGTTTATCTTCAGGTTTGAGCATCATTACAAGGCAGTGCAAAATAGTTCTATTTGTAAGGGTGTTTGGCAATGGGGGCTAGGGAAAGGGAGGAGTTGTGGGGGATAGGGCTGAGCTAGGAGGTTGGTGTATGGGGTGGGGGATGTTTTTGTATTTATGGTTTGTTTTATATTTGCATTATGTATTTTAGCGTAAGCTGCCCTGAGCTGCCTTTGGCGGGAAGAACAGGGTAAAAAATTAAAATAATGATAGTACTCCTTAGGACACAGCAGCACCGAAGACAGATGGTATGTACCATGGTTGAGGCCTGTGGGCTTGGGGGGGGGGGGGGGGGGGGG
>QEPC01015182.1:718945-733761 GCA_003113815.1 Sphenodon punctatus
TGGACAGCAGGCTGGGGGGGGGAGTGGAAGCCAAAATGTTGAGTACGGAGGGAAGGGGTGAGAACACTAATGGTGCTGCTTCACTCCTCTACAGTGATCGTGGGAGAACTGCGTGGCACTCTGATCCCGCCACAGCAACTTCCGCAGGAGCAACCTTTTATAGCTGCTCATTCCTGCTTCCCTTACTGTGGGCTGTTACATTGGGTGGGAAGGGCGGTGGTTACGCTTGGCGGGTAGAGGCTGAAACATCGTGGCAGGGTGGGGCAGGCTGAACTAATGGCTTTCCTTGTTACCTTGCTACAGGTTTGCCATTGCAACAGGCACAGATGGAACTACCAGCTAGACGTGCCCAGTGGAAACCGGACTTGCGGGTTCACAACTGGTGAAGCAAGAAGGATTTTGTAAGGGAACTGCTCGGGGAGATCACATGTTGAGGGGGGTGAGATCTGGGACGCCATTCAGGAGGAAAAGTGGCTTGGCACTGGGCCCACCTCGGGCAGCAGTTTGAGTGTTCAGACTGTGTGCTAGAGAAGGCAAGCAAGGAGAAGGGAGATCTGCTTTCCCAGTCTATCTAGATCTAGAAGTCCTTTCTCCAGCTTGTAGCTGCTGCAAGCACAACAATTGTTGCTCAGGGGGCAGGCTCCATTCGCCAATCCTGTGGCAGTTCATGCTGTCCCACCTGGAATTCTTCAGTCTGCTCAGCCCACCCTAGCTTCCCCAACATTCAACCCTGCAGGATAAGTACCCGAGTCCTCTTTGCCCTACATTTGTAAAGATCAACCAGCCCTGTTCCAGGCATACCTCCCACTCCACCCGCAAGTTGAACACACTGTCTCCTCTCACTCTCCTCAACCTCCACAGGTGGATCCACAGAAGGAGGAGGAGGAGAACACACTTGATAAGGTACCTCATGAGAAACTCTTGAGGAAATGAAAAAGTCATGGGCTAGAAGGCAGTGTCCTATTGTGGATTGGAATCTGATTAAAGGACAGGAAATCGAGTAGACTAAATGGTCAGTTTCCACAACAGAGAGAAGTAAATAGTGTCCTAGGGATCTGGGACGCTACTCCCTACCTCTCTGCCCTGATCTCCCTCTGAACCGAGTACTCCACTCCTCTTCCATCCCCTCCCTCACACTCCCATGCCTCCCCTGCTCCCCCAACCGCCTTCGTCCCTTCTCCCTTGCTGTCCTGCATGCCTGGAACTCCCTCCCTGCCCTCGTCCGCCTTGCCCCCACCCTCAACACCTTCAAGTCCCTCCTCAAAGCCCACCTCTTCCGCTCCGCCCTTCCTAACTCCTGCTAATCATCCCCACCCAGGATTATCACCCACCTGTTATCTGTAAACTCCCAATTTACTGTAACCAAGCCAAGAACGTGTACCTGAGTTCTTGCATTCTCATGAATGTCGCATCCCTTGTCTCTCCCTCGGTTTCCCCTTTCCTGTCTCCCCTCCTGTCTTTAGATTGTAAGTTCTTGGGCAGGGACCGTGTCTATCTTATTTTTTGTAAAGCACCAGGTACATCACTAGCGCTATATAAATGCTAATAATAATAATAATATTTGGACCGGTGTTGTCGAGACTGGGCATCTAAATGGCAGAGGAAATTTAACGTGGATAAGAAGAAAGTGATGCACACGGGGGAAACAATCGAAACTTTACGTACACAATGCTGGAGTTACCACTCAGGAAAAGGACCATGGGAGTCATTTATTTATTTATTTAAAATTTATATCCCGCCCCTCCTGCCCACAGGGCAGCCTGGAGCGGCGAACAATACTCAGTAAAAAGATTTTTTAAAAACAGTTTTAAAATACAATACAATGTAGGGAAACACCCCCATCCCTCGCCAAAAGCCTGACGGAACATCCAGGTCTTACATACACGCCGAAACAGGAGTGGGAGCCAACCGAGCCTCCTCCAGGAGCAAATTCCACACCCCAGGGGCAGCCACTGAAAAAGATCTAACATCAGTGGCCACCTGCCTCGCCTGGGGAACCTCCAAAAAGGCTCCCACGGACAATCTCAAGGGTTGCACGGGCACATGGGGAATGAGGCAGTCCCGCAGATAAGCAGGGCCCAGGCCGTGAAGGGCTTTAAAGGTTAAAACCAGCACCTTGAACCTGGCCCGGTGCTTTATAGGCAGCCAGTGCAGAGCCTGGAGCACTGGTGTCATGTGCTCCCTGCGACCCGCACCCGTAAGGAGACGGGCCGCAGCATTCTGCACCAGCTGCAGCCTCCGGACCAGCTTCTCGGGCAGCTCCACGTAGAGCGCATTGCAGTAATCCAGCCTCAAGGTGATGAAGGCATGGATGACAGTGGCGAGGTTCGAGTCTGAAAGATACGGCCGAAGCTGCTGGACAAGATGTAACTGCCGAAACGCACTCCCCACCACGGCCACAACCTGCGATTGCAGGCTGAGCTGTGAATCGAGGGGCACACCCAGATTCCGCACTTGAGAGACCATGGGAGGGCGAACCCCCACAACAAGAGGAGATTCAACCACCCCCAGGCCCTCCAAGCCCTCGCTCACCAACATCACCTCTGTCCTGTCAGGATTAAATTGCAGAAGGCTCGACCTCATCTAAGCCCCCACAGCTGACAGGCACTGGGAAAATATGGAGACTGCATGGCCTGGGCCGATGGAAAAGGAGAGATAGAGCTGAGTGTCATCAGCATACTGATGACACTGCATGCCCTGAAACCCTCTCACGATCTCCCCTAATGGCTGCATATAGATGTTAAACTAGAGGGCAGACAGAATGGCATTGGCACCCTGCGGGACTCCACACGTGAGGTCCCGGGGGGAAGACGTACACTCCCCCAAGACCACCCGGTGAGTTCTCCTGGCCAGGAACGAACGAAACCAGTCCAAGACTGTTCTGCCAATTCCGGCATGGTCACACAGGCGAGTCACCAACACCTCATGATCGACTGTGTTGAATGCAGCCGAAAGGACTAGCAGGACCAGTAAGGTCTCACGACCCTGGTCTAATGCCAGACGGAGATTGTCAACCAAGGTCACCAAGGCCATCTCCGTACCATACCCAGGCCGAAACCCAGACTGGGAGGGATCAAGGAAACCGATGCGGTCCAGATGTTCCTGGAGCTGCCATGCCACAGCCCATTAAATAACGTTAGAGACCGGTCGATAACTGGCAGGAGCATCAGCGTCAAGAGATGGTTTCTTGAGCAGAGGTCTAACCACAGCCTCCTTTAGGCAGTCAGGCACCCTGCCCTCCCAAAGGGAGGCACTAACCACCCCAGCCAGCAATGGTCGTAACGTCTCCTTGGACAATAAATTGAAATCCTCAGTCCAGTGGACATAAAAAAACAAACAGAACGTTAGGAATTATTCATAAAAGGATAGAGAATAAAACAGAAAATATCATAATGTAGTCACTATACAAGCCTATGGTGTGAGTGCACTTTGAGTATTGTGTGCAGTTCTGGTTGCCTCATCTCAAAAAAAGATAGAGTAGAAAGAGAAAAGGTACAGAGAGGGCAACAAAATTGATAAGGGGTATGGAACTGCTTTCCTCTACGAAGAGAGGCTGGATAGGTTGTGGCTCTTCAAGCTTGGAGAAGAGATGACAGAGGGGAATATGATAGAAGTTTATAAAATCATGAGTGGTGTGAAACAAGTTAATAGCGAATGGTTATTAAACCTCTTAAAGTGTACTAGAACTAGGGGACACTCCACAAAACTAACAGGTAGCAGATTGAAAAATAAAATAAAATAGAAGTATTTTCTCAATCAACGCACAATTAAGTTGTGGGAATTTGTTGCCAGAAGCTGTGGTCAAGGCCAGTAGTATAGCTGGGTTTAAGAAAGGGCTGGACAAGTTTCTGGAGGATAGGTCCATTAGCAGCTATTAGCCAGGTAGGTTTGGGGAATGTAACCTCTTACTGTTGGGAGCTGGGAGTGAACAAAGAGGGAATGGATTGCCCCATTGTGACCTGTTGAGTACTTGTTCCAAGACTGGCTACTGTCGGAGACAGGTGCTGGGTTCGATGGACTATTGGTCTGACTGAGTATGGCACTACTCATGATCTTAATGTTGTCCCACGTTTAATAAAGTTACATTTATGTTTCTATTTTTTTGAATCAATGGTTTCCGTGCTTAATCCAGGAAATGCAAGAAGTTTGGGGCTGTGGGGGATGCATGGCAGTATGACATTCTGTGGGGTTGGAAGGGTGCAGGTGCCCTCCAAAAATGGGGGCATGCGATGTCCTCTGGCAGGGCACTTGCACATGAGGGCAGGGGAATTGTGTAGGGGCAGTAGAGAATGGCAGCATGGCATAGCAACAGACCACTTATGGGGACTGGGGGCTTGGACACACTTGCAGTTGAGGGCAGGGCTGGGTAGGAACTGGAAGCACACCTGTGCAACTGCGTTTCCTATTGCCATTTGTAGACCTGGCTAGCCTGTGAAAAAAGCAAGGGTTCATGCCTACAGCCATCTGGCTTGGAAATGTCAATAGGGAACAGAGAGGGTGGGAAATAGCACTGGCTGGAGGGGGTGTGCAAGGAAGGAAAGTTTGTCTGGGGATCCAGGTGGGCCTGAGGAAAATGCAGTGACACACAGGAAACATTTTCAAAGGCTTTATTAATATCACAAAAAGATCATTTGAAACAGTTTACTTATGCTCATCAAACTGTCACTGATGGTGGGTGTTGGGGCTAGCATTGTGGTTGATGTGCCAGCACAAAGCGTCCTGGATCTCTGCAGCTATGCACTTCTCTGCTTGGTTCAGCTGGTCTTGGAACAGGGGAACTGGCTCACTGGAGCGAACTGGTTGGTGGGGTTCTCCAACACGGCCCTGCCAATCTGCAGATGATGTGGAGAACACAGGTGGTGGTTGTTAGCAGTGGAGCGGTTTCTAGCTTGAAATCAATCCTAGCAGCTATTGATCTTCAGTGCTGCTTTAACAGCACAAATATTTTCTCCACAACAGAGCGGGTGGTGCTGAGCTGCTGGTTAAAGTACCTTTTGCTCTGGGGTGTGGGCAACACTGTATATGCCTTCATGAGCCAGATCTTCAGGGGAGTAGGCAGGGTTCCCGAGAACAAGCCTCATGAGCACTCTATCAATGCATGTTTCAGTGAAAGGTCCAAAGTCTCCAGTGTACATGTGGCCAAAGAAGGGGGACTGATGAAAGATGCAGGTATTGTGGTGCTTCCCGGACTGCCCAGCCAGCACATCCATAAACTGGGCACGGTGGTCCACTATAGCCTGGAGAACCACTGAGAAAAACCCCTTCCAGTTCAGGTGGTTATCCTTGCTATGGAGAAGGCAGATTAGGGGTGATGGATGAGACCCATATCTCCATTGACAGTTTGGGAACCCCTCCTGCTGAAAGCTCTCCATTACCTCTGCAGGGTCAGCCAACTGACCCACCCAGTCCAGTAGCCCTTCCACAATTGTGCAAACCT
This sequence comes from Sphenodon punctatus, assembly GCA_003113815.1. Lineage (NCBI taxonomy): Eukaryota > Metazoa > Chordata > Lepidosauria > Sphenodontia > Sphenodontidae > Sphenodon > Sphenodon punctatus. Next base: position 724,383 of record QEPC01015182.1, read on the forward strand.
CCACTAGTATGGTGCCCACTGTAGAGCTTGCAACACCAAAATCCTGGGCAACAGAGCATCAGGAGTCTGGAGTGGCAAGCTTCCAGATGGTGATGGCAGTGTGCTTCTCCATGGGGATGAGTGCCTGCATCACGGTGCTCTGTTTCTCCAGTCATGGCCCAGGGATCAATCAGCAGGACAAGGTGATAGGGCATTCTGACGTTTACAACCTACTCACCCATCTCCCCACGAGGACAGAATATTCTCTCACCAGTCTGTGCTTTTCTCCCTCTCCCAGACAAGCCTCTCCATGGGTACATCCCTCTGCATGGCATTGGTGACTGAAGCTGTCTCTCCCAACAAGTACCTCATGTATACATCAGCTGCCCTTGCACGGCTTTGATCCTCTCCAGTGTGGTCTGTTGTCGCTGGAGGTAGGCAAGTGCATGGTGCTTAAGCAGGAGCTGCTTCCGAGGTGTGGTGTACCCCACTATGCCAGCCAGAGATTGAGTGAGAGCCTTTCTGCGCCTTGACATCGCATCCTGGCAACAACAGAAAAAGGCTTGGATCTGTTGGATCACTCTCAGGTTCTGCTTAGTAGTGGTAAGGAAGGCCTGGAGCACAATAACACGCACAAGGAAGTTCTCAGCACACATCTCCATGGCTGCAGTTCCAGCGTCTGCAAACTGCAGACCACATGCCAAATGTTTCAAACGACTTAAACAACTGTGCAGCTGCCTAGCTAAGGCTGGCTGCGTGCCACGTGTGAGCAACTATTGGCCACTGCTGTCATGTCCTTACAGGTCTGGCTGTGTGCTGTGCATGAGCTGCTATTGGTTACAGGCCAGTTATTGGTTGAAAACGTTTTTGCAAAGCTTATGCTTGGTGTATGTGTGTTGCTACACAGTCCAGGTGGCTATTAAACTGCATAGACACTTCTGTCACAAGTACACACCAACTCCTCTGAAAATGTTACAGATATTAGTACCACGGTAGCATGCTGTTTTTTAGTTGGGGTGGGGGAAACCACTGCATGTTAAGAAATGGGCAGGTGGGGGGGATCTGCAAGGCAGTGAAGGTCACTGTGCTGGAAATGTATGTGGGAACAGAGCTGCCCATTGGTTAAAACCTACTCCTATATTTTCTCAACTTTTGAAAGTAAGTTTTTGCTTGCGATGAGCATGAGGAATCATAATGCCATTGGAAAGCTATTGCTGTGTGTTGTTTGCCCGGGAAAGCCAAATGGCTTCAGTTTTTGTTTGTGGGTGCTGTGGCAACCCACGATATGGGTCCCAGAGAAGTTGGGGTGTGATGGATACCCTGGCATTTGCTGACATTGGGGTGAGGCCTGATGTATAGAGAGAACTGTCAGACCCATATTTGAGGCAGCCTATGCACTCAGAGTGGCATGTGCACGCAATGGGGGTTCTATGTATGCATGATGGAGTGCAGACCCGTAGGGGTGGGACATCAGGGCAAATACCGGGTACCGGTTTTACCGGTTCCCGGATTTAAAAAACCCGGCTTACCGGGTTAATACCGGTTTACCGGTCCGGATCTTTTCCGTTGATTTCAATGGGGAACTGTCCCCATTGAAATCAATGGGAAAAAACAAAAANGGGGGGGGGGGGGGGGGTCACAGGAGGGATAGTATGCCGTCCTGGTGGGGGGAGGGCTGGATGGGCCAGTGGAAAATACGTCGAGACATGAAAAAGTTTTAAAGGTTTTATTGAACATTTTTAAAGGCTTTATTTATGATCCGTAAACTGTCACTTTATTGCTTTTTAATTATGTGTTGTTGTTTTTCTTTACTGTTTTCACAGGTAGCAAGGAGAGCACTGGGGAGCAGCTAGATAATTCTCAAGACACAGAAGTACTGGAGGCTCAACGAAGACATGAGTTGGGTGTTTGTGCCAGCAATGCAGTTGATGTGCTGGCACAAGGCATCCCTGATCTCTCTGGCTATGCGCTACTCTGCTCTGTTCAGCTGGTCACAGAACAGAGGTATTGGCTTTCCTGAGCTAACAGGGGAGGTGTGTGTATCTCCAATGAGGCCCACAGATGTGGAGAACACAGGCAGTGGTGGTTAGCAGGGGAGTGGTCTTCAACCAGAAATCAATCCTTGCAGCTGTTGATCTCCAGTGTTGCTTCAAAAGTCCAAGAGCTGTTTCCACAACAGAGTGAATGGTGCTCAGCTGCTGATTACAGTACCAGTGCTGTAGGCCTTCATGAGCCAGGGCTTTGGTGGGTAGGCAGAGCCCCCAGAACTACAGGCTACATGGGCACCCTCTGGATGAAAGTTTCAGTGTTGGATCCAAAGTCCCCGGTTAACATGCAGCCAAAGAATGGGGACTGGTTAAAGATGCAGGTGTCATGGTTCTTCCCAGACCTCCCAGCCAGCATATTCGCAAACCGGGCACTGTGGTCCATTTTGGGCTGGAGAGCTATGGAGAAGAATCCCTTGTGGTTCACGTAGCCGCAATTGCTATAGGGTGGGCTGATAATGGCAATATGGCTCCCATTGATTGCTCCTATATAGTTTGGGAACCCCTCCCTCCAAAAGTCCTCCATCACCTCCATGGGCTCAGCCAACTGCACCATCTGGTCCAGCAGCACTTCCATTATTGCGTTGCAAATCTTGACAAGGATGGTGCCACCATGCAGGTTCCAATGCTGAACTGCTGGGCAACAGAGTGGCAGAAGTCTGGAGTAGTGAGCTTCCATATAGCAATGGCCATGCACTTCCCCACTGGATGGGTGAGTGCAGCACCATGTACCGTATTCCCAGTCACAGCCTGAGGATCTCGGCTATTTGCAAGACAAGGTGATGAGGTATCCTGAAGTTAGAGATTCACTCAGTGGGTGTTTTTACACCCACATTTCTCCTGCATGTTTGCTGTTACATCCTGAACTTTCTGTGTGTCTAAATCACTCAACCAGATCTTAAACATCTGGCTCTTTGAACTTCTGCGTAGAACTTCTCCGAGACGTTTTGTGTGTAAAAGGTTCTCCTGGTAAACTGCTTTGCTCCAGGCAGCTGTGGTCACTTGGTTTCCATGGCAGCCTGTCAGGTCTATAGCTGCGGCTACTTTAGGCTGCCACAGGGCAGTGTTTGTGTGAAGAATGCATCCAGGAACTGCCTCAGGGCAGTGTGTGTATGAAAACTGCATCCAGAACTTACTTGTGGACTTGTAAACCCAGAAGCTTGAAAAATCCAGAACTTTAAGGTGTGTGTAAAAATGCCCAGTCTCCCCCCAACAGGACAGCACTTTCTCCCAGCAGTCTGTTCTTTTCTCCTTGACCTACACAAGCTTCTCAGCAGATACAGCCATACACAGGGCACTGGTGACTGAAGCCGCGCATTCTGCAAGGTACCTCTTAGCACACATTAACTCCCCTTGTAGGGCTTCGACCCTCCTCGGCATGGCCAGCTGTCGCCAGATGAAGGCAAGTTGACGGCACTGAAGCAGGAGCTGTCTCCACGATTTGGCAAGCCGCACTGCTGCAACCACAGATCAAGTGAGAGCCCGGCTGTGCCTTGCAATCTTATCAAACCAACAGCAAGCAATGGTTTGGATCTGCTAGATGGCTAACATGTTATGTTAAGCAGCAATCATGAAGACCTGAAGCGCCGTAACATTTCATCATAAATTCTTGGGATCCATGCCTGTGTTACAGGGGTCTGTGAAGTCAGCAAAACTAGTGCCAAATGTTTTGAAAAGTTTACACAGCTTGGTGGCTACCTAGGATTGGCTGCACACCATACATGAGCAAGTACTGTCTACGTGTCATCATGGGATTGGTTTCGTGCCCAGCTATTGGCTATAGGTTGAAAAGGTTTTTGCAAAGCTGGGTGCGTTTGTGTGTTGTACCAGCACTGCTAATGCATGTAACAGGCACATCAGTGCTCATGCCAAGTCATCTAAAAATGTTATAGCTGTTACCACATCACAGAGAGGATGGCAAAGACTTGTTCTCTTTTGCCTCTGAAGGCAAGACTAGAAATAATGGGCTCAAATTACAAGAAAGCAAATTTTGGTTAAACATTAGGAAGAACTTCCTAACAGTAAGAGCAGTTCGACAGTGGAACAAATTGCCTGGGGAGGTGGTGTGTTCTCTCCTTTGCTGGAGGTTTTCAGACAGAGGTTAGACAGCCATCTGTTGGCGATGCTGTAGCTGCGGATTTCCTGCATTGTGAAGGGGGGTTGGACTAGATGACCTGGGTACTTTCCAACTCTATGATTCTATTCTATAAAACACTGAATTTTTTTAACTGGGCTTGGGTGGGGGGGGGAATTTGCAAGAAATGGGCAGGTGGGGGGATAAGTAAAGGTCACTGTGCATGGAATGTACGTGGGAGCTAAGCTTCCAAATGGTTTTGTCTGTGGGTGCTGTGACTGCCTAGGGTATGGGGCTCAGAGGATTTGAGGGGATGATGGATACCCTGGCTTTTGCTGACATTTAGGTGAGGCCTAATGTACAAAGACAACTGTCAAACCCATCCTGCGAGGCTGGCTAGGTGCTCATACGGCGGCACATGTACACAATGGAGTTCCATATATGCATGATGGAGAATTGACACCGTAAAACGTCGCTGCAGTTTAAAGTTCAGCAGCATGGGAGACCCACAGGAGATGAGCCAGTGGAATGTGAATAAAACTGCAATTCTTCTGGTCGTTTGTGCTGGACCTTCCCTGTTGTTGTTCCTCATCACTACCCTGATAACAATGAGAGGTTACCTGTGGGGCCATTGGGAGTGCCTTGATCGGATAGCAGAGATAAACCTTTGGTGAAACAAGTGGTTTGTGGTACAGGGAATGTGAACCTGCTGAAGGAGAGCTTCTTGCCCTATATGAAGTTTGAACATGCCTAGAAGCGCAGGACATGCTGGTGAGCGGTGATGTTTTCAGCTCCCACTATATAGTAATGCAGAAGATGGTAGTGAGGGGCTACAGCAGGTGCATGTTTGAATGGGGGATATGTGCAACAGAGAGGGATTTCTAACCCCACAGCAGGCAAGACCCCATTAGAACTGTGTGCTGCTACCTGCCAATGAGCTGTGAACTGTGCTATGAGCTGTGAATGTGAGAAACCAGGCTGACAACATGTAAAGACTGATTGCTCACACTGATTGCTTTGGCTCTGAATTTTTACTTTTGGTTTCCATTTTCACTATAGGCACGTAATTTGCTCAACAATGTTCTGCACATAGATAAAGGTTATTTCCAGCTGTCAACTGCTGGCAGGTATGAACTGCTGTGGGAGGGGATAGATAAGCAGGGGCTGAAATGTCTCCTGGAGTGATATCCAGGAAGAAATAAACAGCTGGTGTGGCTTCTTGTTCCCATTGTTCACCACAGCTGAGAGTCATGACGGGGTGGAATACCGAGAAAGGGGGACAGTGGGCCGAGTGCAGCAGGGAAGAACGTCTGCCTGTGCATTAGGTTTGTCCGAATAAATTTGTGAGCGGGGGCTGTCTGCACGCACAAGTTCTACACGCAGGGGCTGCATGTTTCTTAGATCTACATGCTGAGTAGGGGCCAAGCGGGGCTGCATGGGCCAAACACGGACTCCAGCTGGTTATTGTCTCATCTGTTTTCACCATGTCTCTCGTGCCATGTTTCATCCCTTAATCCGTACGGAATCATTTCACTTGTTGATGCTACTGGGCACTTGTTTTTAAAATGAGACTTCAAGTTTAGATCATAAATGAGGTTATTAAAGCCATCTTGTCCCTTTTTGAATGAGAAAAGGACATATTCTCAGTCTAAACCTTAAGCCATTATGGTAAAAAACAGCATGACAGAAATGGCCAATATGGCCTAAACTCAACAGCTATTAATAACACTAAAGACACTGGGTGATTTTAGACCGACGGACTGCCCTGGTGCTAGCCGCACCAGCCTGCTCATCCATCTAGAGGCATCTCACCAGATTTGCAGGAAGAGCAGGCGCAGAGCTGGTTGTGCCTGTTCCGGGGCAGCCCCACTGCCAGTGCTCCCGAACATCCTGGAGTGCTGCCAGCACAGTGGGCCGGCCAAACCCGGGGCACCGGCAGTGGTCTGTCTAATATGTGGAACCATGTTGCTGCTCTACTTCCAGCCGGCTGTTGCCCTGAGCAACACCATAGCACCGTGGACGCTCTAGCCCACAACTCTATGGTGTGTGTGAGGGGGTGTTGCATGGGCAGACTGGGGAACTTGCCAGGTCAGTCTCATCCAGACCCCAGGGGTGCTGGGAGCGGGTGGATGTAGGGATGCACCCCCGAGCAGATCCAGAGGTGGGCAGTCCTGCATCCATCTGAAAAAAACCATTGTTTGAGGATAACCAGTCATCACTGCTTAAACAAAAAATGACACTCTAAAGCAAACAGATTTGACCCATTTGACGGAATGATCGCCCCCAACTCTCCTCCTGCATACCAACAGAGACAGAAATATGGAGCATATTTTACTATTGTAATGAAGTGCAACTTGGTTATAGTTCCTGGTAGAACAGGTGTGACAACAGTTAATACAATAAAATAAGTAGCTGAGAATATGAGAGTTTATTTTTCACACAGAAGGAATACAACCTATATGCACAGACCCTTTTTACGTGGGCCATGGCTGCGTGGGGGTGCGTGCTGCAGCGTGTAGGTGCCGGTGCATACGAGCATCCCCCCCCGCCACGTATCCCCATACGTAGCTGCACCTCCATTTTTCCGGTGCCTCTGAGCGTGGGGATGTGTGTGCGTGAGGGAGCATGCGCACCCACCCGTGTGATTTACACGGGCGGCACCCACGCATGAACACCCAGGGTGTTCATGCGTGGGTGCTGCCCGTGTAAAAAGGGCCACACAGTGATTGTCAGGGAGAAGTCTGTATTTTTATGACTATCACTTACAGTAGACATGGAGCAATTCTTAAATAAAAGTTTAACATATTCACTGGCTTCATGTACTTTTTTTAAATATAAAAATAAAAGAATACTTGCATACTAAAAACATTTATATTACCCAAAGAATGAAATGTAATAGGTAATTAGTTCTCAATGCAAACTAGAATGTTATAATTATTTTTAAAAAAGAACAAAAAAGGTAAATCTGTCAAGTTTGAAAATAACCTACTGTGCAGTGGCAATGAATTTTCCTCCTCCTACCCTCTGGCATGCAGTCTAATTATGTGAATATAAGGATCTCTGTTACTTAGGTTTTCTAATTACTACTCAATTACATAATTAGGTAATAACTATAATTAAAAGCAGACTAATTATGTATATATTTGTTCAAATAATAGGAATTGATAAATCAAGTAAATACTATGCCATTTTATAATCTCCTGTGAACTTGTTTTTTAAAAGGAAAGCTTTAATAAAAGAAGCTGCCATTATATTCTACTAAGACCTTGATAGTTAAGTGAAAAGTAAAGGCTGATACGCCATTCTCGACAATTATGTTTTTCTGCTTCACAATACACATTCAAGACAGTGTTGGCAAGAAGTGTTAACTCTTTCATGTAAAAATCCTCATGGCATAGCAAGGCAAGCTAAAATGCTACAATTTAAGGGTGAAGGGCACAAACTGGAACACTTCAGACGGGCTACAGGGAGCTCCTTTGCCCAGTGCAAGGTAGGAAAGAAATTCATGCCAACAAAGCACTCTGCCTGACTGGTTGAGGGGCAGTTCATTTTACTAAGGACTCCCTGTTCTTGAGTTGTAATTAAGATTCTGACGGGAACTTCCAATACAAACCTTGATTTTTCAAGCATTGTAACTTTGCCAGAAAAATGAACCTGACCTTAGCACGCACTTCAAGTCAGAGAGAGGACTTGCTAATTCTGAACTTGCAAAAGACTGGACTGAATAATTTTAGTTCAGACTTTAAACATACACTTCTGACAAAACATGCTGATGATGAACACATTCATTGCTTCCAGATTCAGTTCATGAAGGAAAAACATTCAATTTTGATTTAAGGAGTCTGTCCTCTCCCCCCGCCCCCTTGTTGCCAGCGGACCCGTGAAGACCCCCCGAGGGAGCACGCTCACTGGGAACCCCTGCAGTACCTTGCACCGGAGGAATTTGTGGATTTTCCTGCCTGACTGGTTGAGGGGCAGTTCAGGTGTGTGAGGGGCAGGGTTATATCCCCAATAGACTTTAAAAACTGCCGCTGTGCTCGGCGGTGCTGGGGTAGCACACCTAAGGGCTGTGCGCACAAGGGCATGCCCTTGTGTGCACAGCCTTGGGTGAGCGCCAGGCGTAGGGCCCAATTTTGCCTCGATTATTCGGGCCTTCTGGTGGTGAATTTTTGCAGCTCTCCCTCTGACCAGCTGTTGTTGTTGTTGTTTTGGGGAAATTGTGGAGCAGTACCATCAGGTAAGTTGCTTGCTCTTGGCTGGTAAGCCTTACACTTTAGTTAAAATGACCAAGAAGGGGAAACAAACAATCATTACAAGGGCTCGTGGGAGACATCTAAAACTTACTGATCTAGTTGCAAATGGTCAGACCATCGACCCCGATGTAGGGAATGGACCCCTCAGACCCCTTTGGATTGTGACCAGATGAACCAGCTATAACGGATGTCCACTTTGTCACTCCCTGGCAGCCTGCTTCTCTTCCCCACTCTGTGCCACTGGCTCCCCCAATAGTTTCCTCTGTTCATTTGGTACCCTCATGTGGGGACCAGGAGGCAAATACCTTACCACTGGGTTATGAGGGTGGGAAATGTATGTATTGTACCTCGGATGTAGTACCTCCAAGTTTGAAGGGTTCAATGTCATCGCTTGCAGCTTGGGTGAAGGGTCTGAAATCACAGCTTCTAGTACTTCAAGCCCAACTGCAGGCGATATCAAAACTTTATAAGACATTGGAGGATACTTTGAGTGAGATGGTAGGCAGGCACTCTACCCCGGGGGCCAGTTGCCTCCACGCAAACTTTAGATCCCCTAGAACCTTTTTCCATTTTGCCCCCTCTAATGGGACGTAGGGATAGAAAGGCTCCTTCTCTGACCACTTGCCCTAAGCTACAGTTATTTAATGAAGCCCTGGCACTTTACTGATTTATTTATTTCAAGGATTTATACCCTGCCCCTCCTGCAAAGCAGCCCAGGGCGGCTTACAACAATAAAAACATAATAAAAACAGTTTAAAACATCCAATATGATAATATTAAAACAGGGCTAAAAAACAGATAAGATAATAAATAGTAGATAGGTGGGGGAGCTAAAAGACCCCTCACCCTAACCCTCCCCAAAGGCCTGGGCGAACAGCCAGGTTTTGCAACTTCGCCAGAATGTCAACAGGCTAGGGGCTAGGAGAGCTTCCTCCGGAAGGGAGTTCCAAAGGCGCAGCCCGGCCACCGAGAATGCCCTCTCCATTGTGGCCCCCCGCTTAACACGGGGGACCTCCAAGAAGGCACCC
>QEPC01015182.1:735072-747592 GCA_003113815.1 Sphenodon punctatus
ACGGATCAAGTTCACAACATGTGGCCCTCACAGACCCCAGGACATCCACCGCATCAGCCGGCATCACTTCCTGAAACTCCCCCCACAAAGCTGGACCGGACGGGGCCTCCGTCCCCTCGCGCTCTTCCCCTACTGCCCCTAATCCAGCGTCAAAGTTGGTCTGAATCCAAGCAATCTTGTCTGCAAAGTAGCTGACAAACTCCTCACAGCGGGCTTGGGACAAATCCCCATCCAGGTGGAGGGAGGCCAGACTGACTAGCCCCCGCACCACTTGGAACAGCTCCACCAGGCGTGACTTCGCAGACGCTATGAGGACAGCAAGGAACTCCTTCCTTGCCGTCCTCACAGCCTCAACGTAGGACCGTAAATGGGCCCTATGGAGAAGACGGTCGGAGTCAGATTGAGTCCGACGCCAACGTCGTCTAGCCTCCTGCCTACACGCTTCATACACCGCAGCCCCTCAGTAAACCAAGGGGTCCTGTGGTGACGAGACCGAGGCAGAGGGTGTCTCGGAGCCACCCTGTCAATGGCCTCCTCCAGCAAGTTGTTCCAATGTTGGACTAGCTCATCCACAGAGTGGCTGTCCAAGTCCAAGGTTAACTCCCTCAGGACCTTTTGGAACCGCTGGGGTTCCATCAGCCTCCAAGGGCGGACCATCCTAACTGGTCCCTTCCCCTACTGGAGGGGGTGCGCTAGGAGACCGGCCTGAAGGAGATAATGGTCTGTCCATGACAAGGGCACTGCTGTAACCTGCCCCACAACCGGATGCTCTGCCTCAAGGCCAAAACCGAAGATCAGGTCGAGGGTATGTCCCCCCACGTGGGTCGGTCAGATAACCTCCTGGGGCAAGTCCATGGTGGCCATGGCGGCCATGTTGCCACCTCAAGCTCCTCATAGGGTAAGGTTAGTTCCAGTTACTTGTTATCTATAGAGGTCAAATGTGGCCAGTATGTGTCCTGCGAAGGATAAGGCGGTCTACTGGTAGTAAACCAGCTATTTGTCAGGTGCCAGACGCTTATAGATCTTGGGAGAGGTAACTGTAATGAGAGAGAGAAGTGGATTCCTTCCCTCTCCATTATTTAGGCAGGCGAAGGCCACATATAATTTACTAACAGAAATACAACATGTGTTTATATTTAAAATAGTTTAAGCCTAGGGTCATGAGAGTCGAGCGATAAAATTTCGGGGCTAGGGATGGTTGATGGGGCAACTAGGTTCAACTTTGAGCAGTCTTAATTGGAGATTTACAAACCCCAGGATGACTTATACCTGGGGAAGATTTGGATTTGTATGCTGATGATATGAGGCGACAATTTATGCGCTCAGTCGTTTGGTTTTAATACGTATTATTTTACTTGTAAGTGTAATATGACTATCGGAAGTTTTGTGTTTGTTTATTTGCTTGTGTACTTATCGTTATGACCAACGGTCAAACAATAAAATTATTATTATTATTATTCATGGTGGCCATGAATTCTCGCTCCATCCCGACAAGGACGGCATCGGCGTGGATGTTGAAGTCCCCCAGAACCAAAGTCCTGGAGGAGCCCAACGCCACCTCCGAGGCCAGCTCTGCTAGAGCGGTAAGGGATGCTGCCACTTAGGATTTTGCCATTACCTAGTGCCATTTTGGGGTATATGGTCCCAGCTCACCATGTGGTACGGTTTGTATACCTACCTTTTCTGGTTTGGGAACAGAATGTTGTTCTTTATTTTCACACTCAGTCTATTGCTAATAGTTTACGTTTTCAATCCTCTCTTTTGGCCTCATGGGGGATTATTACATCTAGGGTCATTCTGAAACCTGGTATCTGTGCTCTTGCCCATTCTAGACCTGAGCTTTACCAGGCTGCCTCAGGGCCCAATAGTCCGGGTACCCATGGAGACATTAAATAATCCCAATTGTACCCAGGCAGTGGAGCAGGCATCTTCTTCCTGCCCTATTGAATCCATCAATGACAGGATCAGGGACCTGGGACAGCCAGATTCCCTTAACTCTCATTTAGAACCCACAGTAACTTCTAAGGAAAGCTCTAGCCATTTTCCTTCCACGCAGTCAGTTACGTCTTATGGGGAAGGTTCTTTGATGGCTATGCAGCTGGCGCCTCGGTGCTCCCTTGCGAGCGACTCCCAATGTTCCTTGGGGGCTCAGTTTATTGACCAAAATAAGGGGTTACAGTGTGTGGGGTTGGAACTTTCTGCCCGTACTTCTTCTGATAGGGAATATAGTGAGTCTATTAGCTATCAACAGCCCCTGTGCTGCCCTATAGTACTGAGCCCACATTTGGCGAAGCAGCTGCCCATTTTGCAATCAGGTTTCCCTTTTCGTGGAGCTTTGCTATTGGAGGAACTTAGGGCAGTAGCTCCCATGTGCAGGGCTGTTGTAAGTAGACCTGCCAGATAGCTTATCCTTGCAGGGGTATTCTTTTGTGTGTGTGTTTGTGTGTGTGCGTGCGTGCGTGCGTGAGAGAGAGAGATTAATGAATGTATTTAGAAGTAAATTTTGCAACTTATACTAGAGATAATGGGCTTATTTATGTATTACTTTGCTAATCAGTCAATTGCTCTATGAACACGTGTATTTCCTAATTATTGGGCATTGTAAAGGACTCTCCTTCTATTATAGGTTTGTCTATTTAAATTTTAAGATTCTAGCTTACTCTATAGGTTGATAGCCGTGTAGAATTAGCACACAGAATCATGGTTTGTAGGTATTCTAAGGCTTCTTTCTGCTTTTATGTTCTTTATGCAATTGATCTTTTGTGGTTGCACATTCGGCCTTCCAGGGCCTGTTTTTACTTTCATGTACATGGGATGTTTCCTTCTCCTTAAATACCACCAATTTTCAGGTGGTAAAGGATGTGGGCCTTATTCCCTACCAGATCCAGGTATATCAATTGTGTCAAAAGTTTTCTGGATCTAAGCGTTACAAGTTCAGATTTATTGTAGGCTCTCTAGTTTGAACTCTCGGAGAATACTTGTTTATATTAGGAGCTTGGAAGCAGGGTTATCTATGAACAGTTTTTAGAGAATGGATTTATGTATGTATTTGTTTGTGTATGTTTGTTTGTCAAGCAATGGCCTATGGCTACACTTTTAATAAACTGATTTAAGAAAAGTCTCCTGGATCTAGAAAACTCTTCTTAGGGATTGGTGATGAACTGAGCACGCATGGGTAAGTGGCTGAAGCAAGGTTGCTCGGCTCCCAGGCATGCACGTTTGATTGGGGATCTCCCTGGCCAGCCAAGTAACGCTGAACATCGGCTAGATTTCTCATGTTGACCCAAAGCAAGTCTGCTAAAAATCCTCGCCAGAAAACTCTTCTCAGCACCAGGAACCTCATATATAGAAACCTGCGTTCAATGCATTTTCCCCACTGGCAGCAATGGGGAAGGTACAGTAAACACAGATCTCTAGTCATATATTATTTTTACAATTTAGTAAAATGAATACGCTTTTACGCTTTCATCCAATCATCTTTCATACCCTTGAGTCTAGTTTCTTCAACTACATTCTGACAGGTTATTTTTGTTCAACGTTACCTACTTAAAGAAAGTCAACACTTTCTTAAAGAAAGTGCAAGTCACACACTGGAGTTTATTTTGTATATTTAAAGACTTGTTTTTTAGGCTTCTTGTTTTTAAGGAGACACACTATTTGCCATAGAAATAAAACTCAGTGGAAGGGAGTGGGTTATTAGGCTTATCCTCATGGTATTCAAACATAAGAAGATAATGTGAGTGATGGAGAAAGTGCATGAGATCAGATAAATTTTCATATTTAATTTTGTTAATAATTTGCTATTTTCTTATTTAAGTTTTTTGCATACTGTCTACTCTGACATTTCAGTTCATCTTGGAGACTCTTCTGCAATTCAAAAATCACCAAGGTTTTTATAAAATAATATACTAGTGACATCTAAAACTGCTTCATTGCAGGTCTGAGACACAGCCTTTAAACACTTAGAACTGTTAGCTGTGCTATTATAGTTTTAGAGGTTGCACTTTTGAGGGCAGCTTTTAAAGTGTTTTGACCTATTCTTTTTAAATCCCATAGACCAAATAGTGCACATGCAATGGCAGACTGAGCTGGTAAATTAAATATACCTACTGAGAAAAACGGCTACTCTTAAAAACCAACAAGGGAGTGAAAGGGATGTGTGTATGGCCTTTTCTGATCTTTCCTAGAAATCTCCTACAGATAGGCAGGCCAAACGCTTAACCCTATTTAAGAAAGTGATGCTAACAAGAAGGGGTGCTATTGTCTCCTCTCTCCAAATCTGAAAGCTGAGGCTTTAACCCCATACAGTATGCAATCTTACCTGAGTGAATCCAAGTTTGATCCGTCTTTGTTTGAAAGTCTTGGCAAACTGCTCAAGCTCCTCAAGGTCACTGGGCTCCTCCAAGCTGGGAGTGTCAATTCGCTTTGGTGTTGACTGGCTCTGTGGAAGTGGCTGAATAGGGGTTGCTGCTATTGTGCGTGTTGGGGTTGCTGGCTGTTGGGAGAAGGAGATAAGAGGAGGGAAATGCAAATACTTGTTATTAAAGAGTCAGATTGCAAATCTCATCAAAGATCAACAATTGTCGGTAAGCAAGTTTCCTAAAACACCTCCAGGCCTGCCCATCAAATCCATAAATGCTGTGTAGTTTGTTAGAGAGTCACGGTCACGGCTCTATAGTTAAGGCGTTTGCAGACATTCATTGAACAGTGCCTATGCTGTTCAATGGGAGTCTGTGTAGAAAACACTTCTGGTTGGCGACCAAAACTTGTGCTTACAGTTGTAGCTTCCCCTCCCCATGTATATGTGATAGAATGACTTTTGTAATTGAAGGGAAGTGCTTAGTATACGGTGGTGGAGTTTTTTGTGTGTTTAAAAAATAGAAGAAAAAATGTTTTGATGCATGAATTGTGGGCTCCCTTTAAGGGAGGGGGAAAAAATGCAAGCGGTGGTGGCGGCCAGCAAAGTGCGTGATTTAAAAAGGACACCGGAAGAGCTGCGGCATCCCTAGAAGCAGCATCTAGGGGGCCTTGTACACAGCCTCCTCACCCATGAATACCCGCCCGCCCGTTGCTGGCTGCTTCTCTGGCTGTTGCTGCGTTGCCGGCCACCTCTATAGTGCCTCCTTAACGGAGGACTCCCCACGGCAACAGCTTGGGCGGGGAGAGGAACTACCACCCTGCCCACCTGTCGCTGGCCACTTCTCTGGCTGTTGCTTCTGCTGCCGGCTGCCTCTGCAGCACCTCCCGGCTTGAGGGCGCCCCACGGCAACAGCTTGGGTGGGGAAACTACCACCCCCGTCGGTGGCCGCTTCTCAGGCTGTTGCTGCGTTGCCAGACCAATGCTGCTGCTGCTGTCACCGCCGCCGCCAACAGGAACATGCGGTAGGACTCAGAAGATGCAGGGGGTGGGGGGGCGCGCTGGTGTTTGTGTGTGTGAGATTTCAAGATGAATGAGTATGTAGTGTGTGTGTGTGAGAGGCAAGAGCATGTGTGTGGATGTGGATTCTGTGATCAATTTGAATGGGTGTGTGAGAGAGGTGAGAGCATGTGTGTGGTGTGTATATGGATGAGTGTGTGTGATCCATCTGAATGAGGTGTGAGGGGTGAGAGAACGTGTGCGTGATGGAGTGTATGTGTCTGAGAGGTGGGAGCATGTATGCCTGATGGAGTGTATGATTCAATGCCAAATTGCAAAGAAGCACGCAGCAATTTACATCTTCAAAATATTACAAAGCTGTAAGAATTTCTGTTATAACAGGAGAGATGCATTTTCCTACCACAGTGTACTCCACACCAACTAATATCACATTCACACCTGATGCCTGGTGCTTATAAAATGACGTGCAGGCAAGATGTAGCAACGGGGAGGAGCCCGATGCCGGCAGTAGTTCTGGTGTGAATGGGGTTCTGTCATGACTTTACTTGTGCATGACAGGATGCAAAATCCAGCCTTGTCATGCGTGAACAAAGCCACAGCAGAATCCCATTCGCACTGGCACCACTGCCAGCATCGGGCTCTTCCCCGCTGCCGAGTCTTTGCCTGTGTGTCATATTAACAGCAGCAGAATCCTGTTAGTGGCGTCATGATTAGGTGTCAGGTGTGAATGTGGTATCAGTCATTTTGTTGGAACTACAAGAATTAATCTGTCTAAAATTGATTAAAATTTGTTCCCCGATTAAAATCGGCTAGCTGCCAGGACCTTTTGACAGTCCATAGTTCGGAGTCCGTAGCTCAAGGGGACGCGCGCCAGTGGAAGGCAACTTTACCTAACGCAGGCAAATTAGGTTAATCTATGCAACTTTATGCAAATTTTAATTGATTAATCTACAAAACGGCTGAATCGATTAATCAACTAAAATGTCTAATCGGGTTGCAACCCTATTTCTTACATGTGAATAATCTGTGGTGAACTGTAGAAGAGATGACCCAGATATTACCCACTTCTCTGTGGCTTTGGCACTTGAAAAATTGTGATATGTGAGAGCACCCAAAGAGGAGCAAAGAAGATGCAAGAGGAAGACTGACCTGTGAGGTGAAAGTGATGCTTGGCTGAGACTGCAGGAGGTTGGCTTGGCTTTGCTGAGGTAGTTGCGTTAAGAGATTCTGCGCTTGCAGGAGACCTGGAAAGAGAAATGGGGTGGGGAGGGGGGGGAAGAGGAGGTTGATAAATTGTAAAAGCCAGTCAAAAATGAATAAGCAACAAACAGCAAACAAACAACAACAACAATACAAAAAATGAGTGGCTGAGCTGTATGCCTCCATTCTATCTACTGGATACCATCCTCATAAGTCAGATGGCAGATTCCCTTGCAGCTCAAAAGCATGAGAAAATTCTGCATAAGTTTAGCTGTTATGTAGAGCAGGCATGAGATGGCGGAGGTGTGATGTCTATAAGAAAATGTTTTATCCAAAGCCAGTTATCATTCTTTCAACTCGGAGCCTCCGAGATATGGCTTTGGTTTTCCTTTCTGGTATGTTACCAAAGCAGCTAGCAAACAGTCAAGGGTTAAAGAGTCAAGTTTAAATAAATCAGAGCCACTGATGAAGTTGATTAAATGTTATGATTTCTGGAATGCAATCCAGCTGTTTGAACATCTTTGTTCCCCCTCAGGAGAATTGAAATGGCTTTAGCAGACATTACAAAGGCCAGTTTTAGAATACATCTTCTATCAAGGGTTTTACTTCAGTCACACATCCCTGTACTATGCAGAAAGCCAAAGCCAATCCTGAGCACTACAAATATAACTGATAGTAAGTAGTAGAGAGCTCTGTGCAAAGTGAAGGTATTTGAAAAATTCTCCCCTTGCAGTTAAGGATTTGCACAATCACTGCAATCCTTCACAGGAAGGAAAAATCTTAGTGACCATGTGTCTCCCACAAACAGGCAAAACTGCACTTTTCAAGTGGAAGGGTTAAGAATGCTGATATTTACAATCACGCAGCTTGACTTAGCTTAGGTTTTTAAAAGAATTTCTCCCAGAATTGTCTTGGTAAAAATTGATACATTTCATAAGGGGAAAGGAGTCTTGGTAAGAATATTTAGTTTAGCACAAAATGATGTCATTTAAGAACATAGCCCACAGATTAAAAAAACACTATTTTGCTACCATGTCAGAAGTTACTTCACAGCATTTTATCATTTATCAAAATGTATATAGAGGATTACAGTACTCTTCAGATTTGAAAAATGCTACTTTTACTTGTAAAACCATTGGTTAGTAAAATCTTCTCACCTTCCAAGGACCTCTTTTTCTAAACCAATGTGGCTAGGTTTATTTTAAAGTAACATTTGTCTAGAACATGATTAATTTTCATTCTTACTACTTTAAAATGGGGAGGGGGGGGGGGAACCCACCTTGAAAAGACAGACCTAGGAACTAAAGTTCATAGCTCTACTGGACACCAAAAACGATGGGCTAAATAAAAATTTGGGCTTCCTACGGCACTATAAAAATGTGTAACATACTGCACGCTTTTTACTATTATACTTGCTGTACTCCCTACATTATATCAGACTATAGCATGAACTTTTTACATCCCTGAGGAAGGGCACCGTATGGCTTGAAATCTTGCAAATTCATACATACGGAAGTTGGTCCAATAAAAGATACCATCTGAACTATTCTGTCTCCTTATCTTACATTTGGGACCAACACAGCAGTCATACTCTCTCTAGGCTTAAGTTTAAAACATTTTGCACATATTGCTTGAAGGAAGCGTTCAGGACTGATAAACAGGGAGAATAATTTTTACTCATCCACAGAACAGGGATAGAACAAACAGCAGCAGTTTTAGATTCTCCCACCACCACTTAGGGCACAATCAACTCTGCTACTGAAAAATGGCTGGGACAATTAATCCATGATGTTGCTGAGGCTGCAAAATTAGAGCCAACTGTTGTGCCTGTTTCTGTGGTAATGGGCACTGTTCATGAGAAATTTTACCGAACCCAGTTCAATAAAATCACCAGTAACCATCTGATGGTTTCAATAACTTACTGATGTACACTGAATCCCAATGGATGAGTTAAGGAAGTTGTCAATATTCTACCATAAAACTCATAAATCAGTCACCCCAAAATCGTAAGTTTACTGAATTGTTGTTTCTAAAGTTACAAAAATATAGCATGCATCTTCAAATTCATTTGTGCTGTGTCCTGATGTCACCCAACCATAAGAAATATTGTCCTAGCAGAGAGACTAAACCTCTTTTAATCTGGAGTGATTATTTTGTCCTCTTTAGTGAACAGTGGAACTTATAAGGCATTTTTAAAAAAGGTACATTAAACGAAACGTACATTTTTAAAAGGTACATTAAACGAAATGTATATTAAACGAGTGCAAATCTGATGTGGTGAATTTGATGATGTCCTCTTGATTATGTAGCCAACTGAACAGATGTTTATGGTACGGACTGCTGCATGTCTGAATGGCTACCTGGTACTTCTATCCCACCAGCTCTTCCCAAAATGATATCCCTTGATGCATTTATACATTGCTTTTGGGGATGTGGGTCTGTGGAAGAGCTGCCTTCATGTTAATTTTTCAATTGTTGTTACAACTATTTGCATTACGCCTTTGGAATTGCCCCCTGTATTATTTATTTCTTTATATTTTGTTAGCTGCCCCCACAAATCTGTACTCCCTTTAAGTGTGACAGTTTACTTCTTCACTCCTTCTCCCACAAATCACAGATCCCTATGTATGGTTGGTCAAAAATGTATTAAGAATGTAATGACCGGTTATAAGCAGTGGAAAAACTGGAGTAATATTAGGAGGCGCTTGTATATATGGCTCCTCAGGTCAGCCCAACATCTCCAGAGTCCAGATCCCGCATCTTCTGAAATGGTGATAGGTTCTTCTTCTGATATGGGTCCCTCCACAGGACTCAGTGACAGTTCTTGAGCGTTAAGGCTGTATTTAACAAAGTCGTGTAGGAAACCCCTGATAATCAGGCAGAAAACGGAAAAAAGGCAGGGGTTCCATGGAGCCTGTTGCACACTTCTCAGTTCTAATTTCACCCATCATCCATGAGTGAATTTCCACTTTTAGACGATTCAGACAGTTATTAATTTGCATGTTTATTCTCTGGTTTGGAGAAGAGTGTATGTGTTTGCTGATCTCCTGCCCTGGCAGGCTTTGCCCTCTACCTTTGCCGTAGTTCCAGTTCAGCAATATGGATTATTTTCACTGTCTTTCAGTCAGCGCACATCCCCCACTACTCTCACCAGTCTGCTGTGACAGTGTCGATATCGGTCAATGGACGTTCTGCAAGTTTGTTGCACACGATGCCATGCCAACAAGTGCACAGCCTGTATAATGTGGGGAGTATTGCTGGTATACTATACTTCCTAGAGAAGTAAATTATTTCCTGTCACTTGAACTGTTCCTTTGGTAAGCCAGAGGAAGGGGCTAAAGGGGATTGCAGTGTGCATTACTGGCTGGGGCTGCTTGGATTCCTCCCACCTGTGTTTTTTCCTTTGTCCTTCCTCCAGGTAACCATTACAAAAGGAAGCCGCTGCCCAGAGGATGGCGGCTGAAGGGCAAAGTGCCACTGGTGGGCTGTTTGTGGGCAGTGGTGGTGGCCAGAGCCTCTTCTTCTAATACCTGGACTGTGGTAGACAGGTCTTCTGTCCATGCCCTGGGAAGATAGTGAGTTTTAGATTGGGGACCCAGCAGCAAGCAACCTGGGGGCTACGAAGAACCTCAGACCATACCCACCCTATTACTCCTGGATGGAGGGCCGATAAAGAATACGCCAGTGCTTGAGAATTCTGGGGAAGTTGGGGACCTATAATACTGACCAACTGTAGTATAACTCAGGGCGAAGGACTGGCTATAATTGCACTTTGTGAAGGCTGAGACGGTTGGAGTTCAGGAGGTTGATGTTCAAAGATTCAAGAGACTTTGGGAATCAAGAGATACCTGCACCTGAGCTCCTGGAAGGAGTAAGACGGTGAGATCCCCTGGACTTTGATACTGGTGTTGTTTGGTTTTTTTTAAAAAAATTCTAGAATTGTCTCTTTTGTGGGTCCAGGGTTGTTTTTTTGCTACCTAAGGAACAAGGACATTATCTTGACCTTTGACACTTTGTCCTTGAAGTCTGGTACTGCCCCCTTTTGGGGTTAAGACTGTCCACTCTTTTGCTCCTAAAAAGGGCAAGGACATTCTCCAAAAATTTGAGATTGCTTGTGCCTGAACTCTGTCATTGTCTCCTTTCTGGGCCAAGGCTGTCCGTTCTTTTGCTCCTAAAAGGAGCAACGATATTTATAATTAAGTCTGCTAACTTGTGAAACGATTTAATATATTATTTTCTGGTGTTTAGGTTATTTGCCCTCTTACTCCCTCAAGAACAAGGATTTTTACTAGTGGGCATAAAACCATGAATGCTACTAAGTGCCTTTGATGGGCAAGATTTGCTATATTGTTGATACTTTGGGCCTTTATTTTATCAATTGTAGTTCAATAGGGTGTGGGACTATCCACTCTTAACGCCCTTAAGAAGGCAAGGATATTGTGGGTTTAACTGTCTATCTGGCCTTTCCTATTTAAGGTATTGATAGGAGTTGGAGGATAAGAATCCTGTGGGCTAAGAATTCTTATGATATAATTTGACTTCAGCCGGGGCCCTAGGCTGTGGGTTTTTTTTGAAAGGTCTAGAATTGGTAGGGTTGTTTAGCATAAGACCTGCTGACAATGGTTGGATTTTGAACTGACTGTTAGATAAATTTTGTGAGTTCTAAACCTCTATATTTATAGGATGGTACATACTAAAAGTGCATGTAAGAAGCTGGGAATCTTGTCCCTATCTGGCTCTGATAACCCAAATACTTCTAATGGTTGCCCCCCAATCCAATCCAAAATAACGGATTTATTCCATCATGGATCTGCCAGGGGGGATGCTAGTTCAAACACCAAGATTGATCATGAGGTTGTTGCAGAGACATTAATTCTAGATCCCCATGAACTGGGCTCTACAGATTCTAGACAGGTTACGAAACAGGGAGATGAGATCCAGGGGTGGAAGGGCGAGGCCAGAATCTCACTCAGAACACTCGTGGTAGCCAACCTGGAGGTTAGTATTATAAGGAAAATAGATGGCCAACCTGAGATATTGTTGGATGGTTCAAGATGCAGTGACCCCCACAATGAGGGCGCGCCCTCTAGTTGGCTACGAGGGGATGCTCAGGAAAGGGATCTTACCAGATCTATGAGTTCCTGGAACATAGTGGGTTTGTATAACAAATTAGGTGATAGAGATTTCAGTGATTTTTTGGGGGAACTTAGATGATGTTCTTCTCCAAGAGACATGGTGTAGTGAGCCTATTTTTTTGAAGGGGTAAACTTGTTATAATCTCCCAGCAGTATCTTCATCCACCAGGGGCAGACCACATGCTGGTCTGCTAACCCTAATATTAAACAAACCTAGTTGGGCCACTAGAGATATCTCACTGCACCAATATTAGTCTTGCTGTGGAGCTGAACATACATTCTTCTTTGCCCTGGATCTTAGTTAATTATTCTAAGCATTTATATAGTGCCAGCGATGTACCTGGCACTTTACAGAGAATAAGACAGACACGGTCCCTGCCTGAGAGCTTACAATCTAAAGACGGGGACGGGAGACAGGGAAGGGGGAACAGAGGGAGAGACAAGGTAGATACAACAGAGGGAGATACAACAATTACGAGGATGCGAGAACTCAGGTACATGTTCTTGGATTGGTTACAGTACATTGGGAGTTTGCAGATAACAGGTGGGGGATAATCCTGGGTGGGGATGGTTAGCAGGAGTTAGGAAGGGCAGAGCGGAAGAGGTGGGTTTTGAGGAGGGATTTTAAGGTACGAAGGGAGGGAGCAGAGCGGAGGTGGGCAGGGAGGAGTTCCAGGCATGCGGGGCAGCGAGGGAGAAGGGACGAAGGTGGTTGGGGGAGCAGGGGAGGTGTGAGAGGGGATGGAAGAGGAGCGGAGTGCTCAAACAGGGGTTCGGAGGGAGATCAAGGCAGAAAGGTATGGGGGAG
>QEPC01015182.1:748185-811952 GCA_003113815.1 Sphenodon punctatus
GAGGCAATGAGTTTGCCTAGGGAACGGGTGTAGATAGAGACGGGGAGAGGGCCAAGGACGGAGCCTTGGGGAACCCCGACCGAGAGGGGTAGAGAGGAGTAGGGGGAGGAGTTAGGAAGAGATACATTGAAGGAGCGGTCAGAAAGGTAGGAGGAGAACCAGTCGAGGACAGAGTCCTGGAATCCCAGGGAGTGAAGCGATTCAAGCAGGAGCGAGTGGTCAACAATGTCGAAGGTAGCAGAGAGATCAAGGAGGACAAGAATAGGGTAACGGCGGTTGGGTTTAGCCACAAGAAGATGGTTGGTGATCTTAGCCAGAGCGATTTCAGTGGAGTGAAGGGGGCGGAAGCCAGACTGGAGGGGGGTCAAGGGAGGAGTTGGCGGAGAGGAGGTCAAGGCAACGGTAGTAGACAACCTGTTCAAGGTGTTTGGAAGCAAAAGGGAGGAGTGAGACAGGACAGTAATTAGAGGGTTCAGAGGGATCCAGAGTGGACTTTTTGAGGATGGGGGAGACAGTGACATGTTTAAAGGCAGAGGGGAAGGAGCCAGAGAGAGAGAGGTTGATGATGTGCAGGAGGGGAGGGGTGACAGTGGAAGCAATGGAGGTCAGGAGGTGGGAAGTAATGGAGTCCAGGGGGCAAGTGGAGGGGTTGGAGGAGGAGAGCAGGGAGGAGATTTCCTCAAGGGAGGCGGGAGGGAAGGAGGACAGGAAAGAGGTGGGGGGAGGAGGGAGTGGTAGGGGGAGAGGACTTGGAAGCAATATTCAAGCAGATCTTGTCAATTTTAGAGGTGAAAAAGAGAGCAAGATCCTGAGCGGAGAGAGAAGAGGGAGGAGGAGGAGGACAAGGAGTCAAAGGTGGAAAAGAGGCGTTGAGGGTCTCGGGAGCAGGACTCAATGTGTGAGGCATAGTACTGCTGTCTAGCAAGGGAGATAGCAGAGTTGAATTTGAAGTGGAGGAAGTCAGTGAGTAGTCAGATTTGTGCCAGAGGCGTTCAGCAGCCCGGGTGCAGGACCTAAGTTGGCGAACGGTGGGGGTGAGCCAAGGGCGAGGGTTACGGGAGCGAGCTGGGCGGGAGGAGAGGGGGGCAAGGGAGTCGAGGGTGGAGGCAAGAGAGCAGCTGAAGGTGGAGATGGCAGAATCGGGGGAGGAGAGCACTGAGGGGAGGAGAGGGAAGAGGCAAAGTCCTGGGGCACAATGGCCCGCAGGTCGTGGAAGGGATGGGGACACGGGGAAGAGAAGGGGGAGCAGTGGGAGAGGTTGAAGGAGACAAGGAAATGGTCAGATATGGGACAGGGCTCGAAGGAGAGATCGGAGACAGAACAGTTCCTAGAGAACACGAGCCTAAGAGGGATTTGGTTGTGCAAAATTGGGATGTGGTTTTTTCATACTTAAAAGTCCATATGGCTAGAATTTCCCTAGCAAGTTTATTGTAGCAGGTGACTAATGTCTGAGATGGGGAGGGGGGTGTCTGCTGGGAAGATGAAGATTATACTCTATTAAATGAAATTTTAGGCATTGATCATCTGGTATTCAGAGATCAGGGAGTAAATTATTCATGTCAGAGGTTGCAACAACTATAACTTGATCTAATGTTCAGGTCGGTCAATGGTTCCTTTCCTTGTCTCTCTTCTTCAGATCTGACATTTGTATCGAGACTGGGTATGACAACAATAGATTATATATTGCTTGGTCCTAATCTTTGGTGGGAGATTGTGGATTTCTGTATACTTCCTCGTCCCAAGAGTGATCATCTTCCCCTGTTGATGTGAGTGGAAGTGCAGGGTTCCTCTAGTACTTTGGAACTACTGAGTAGAATGGGGCATGATGACACCCCTCAGTGGGGTGATAATTTTACCCCCGTCTTGGTCAATAAGAAAATCAGATGGGATGGAACCTTGGTTGAAAAATTTCATAATGTTCTCCAGGATCAGACAAATTGTGGGTTTGAGGGACCAGATTATGCAGGCCTAGGATATTGAGGAGGTGTTTACCTATTTTCATCATTTGACCAGTGTATTACAACCTTATTTCCTCATCTCTCTGGATAATACAACCTCTCAAGCAAATTGTCCAGGGGTGCAGCATGGAACGATAGGAACTGTGCTGCTAGGGAAAAAAAAACTGTTAAAAAGAGAGCCAAGGAATTAAAAAAGCCTGGTTTTATGGACTATTCTGATTTGAGTTGGGAGTACAAAAATGCAATCAAGCAATGGGAAGAACTGAGGTCAGCTATTATCAGTAAAGACTCTAGGAAGTTTTGGCAGATGGTTTCCATAGGCTCAGGCAAATACAATGAGAACCTTGAGGCTAATATTACTGCTTGTCAATGGGTGGAATACTTTGCATCCCAATTTGCAGATTACCAGAGTGGACTGGGTGATGCCCAGGTTACTCTTCTTTCTAATTCTGATATATCATTTTACCATCTAATGAGCGAGATGCTATTAGGTCTCTTCGAATTCTTGAAGTGTAACAAGGCGCCTGACCCTGATGGTATAGCTGCTGAATTCTATCTATATAAATAAGGAGTGGTGGATACCAGTCCTTGGTGTCTGGTTTAACAGCATTATAGATTCATGTACCATACCAGATAATTGAAAGGGAAGTACTATTGCCCCTATCTACAAAAGAGGGATGAGGAATGATCCCCACTCCTATCATCCTATTAGCCTAATCAATATTACAGCAAAAAATTTTGGCAGACGTTTTGTTGACCCATCTTTCCTTTTGGGTAGAGGAAAATAATATTCTTCCTGAATACCAGATAGGTTTTCATGAGGGTTTTTAGACCTCAGACCATATTTTTACTATTCAATATCTAAGACTCTTATGTTATTCTCAAGAAGTCTTCCCTCTATTTGGCATTCATTGATCTATTGGCCGCTTTTGACAGTTTTGACCGAGAGTTACGATTGTGTAAAATGACCTGTTTAACTATAGATCCCACTCTTCTTAAGCTCCTTATAGCATACCACACTCAAACTTGGGCTTAGATATGGTCTGTCGGGAGGAACAATCTCTTAATTTCCTTCATATAGACAGAGATATGTTTTAGCTCCCTTGTTGTTCAACCTCTACATGGTAGATATGATCACCGGGATGACCAATGGAAATTTTCATCCTCCTAGTCTGATAACAACAAAAGTCCTCCTGCTCATGTTTGCTGATGATACAGTGATCCTTTCAAGAACACCAGTGGGACTTCAAAGGACCATAGCAGAATTTGACCAATTGTGTTCCCATAGTAAACTTCAGGTCAATTGTAATAAAACCAAAATTATGGCTTGGGGTAGGAGGAACAGAAGGTGCTCCTGGTGGATGACCCAGAACAAAACTGATGTGGAAAAAATTACAAGTATTTGGGTGTCTGGTTGTCTGTAGATATGAAGTGGAAATATCATCTGCAAATTATTAAAAGCAAAGCTATTCAATCTGCTTGGGCAATCAAAAAAATGGATGCCTCTATTGCTAACCGCTCTGCCCAGGCCCCATTAAGGGTTTATGAGTCTTTAGTTAACTCTCAGTTTTTGTATGGTGCAGGAGTTTGGGGTCATTTAGTAAACAAGGATGTTGATATTCCACAGAACAAGTTTCTAAAATACTTATAGGCTTGTTAATGTATTGGACCAAGGTCCTCTCCTATTCACCTCTTTGTTTGACCAAACTTTGCCTCCTCAAAGACATGGACCTTGAGCCATCCAGACAATCTCCTTGGTTGGCTTTTGTCTATTACACTTTGCAAACTGCAGGTCTGGGCAAATATATATCTTGGATTTCTAGTGGACATCTCTAAAGACTAGGCACCTATGATCCAGCGTATACAGGATATGGCTAGGCAAAATGATTTCACTGCGGTGAGGTTTTCTCCATTAGCTCCCATGTATACCCTGGCGAAGCACTCTTGGGGCATGGAAAGATACCTTAGACTTGAACTCAAATGGAATCTGCGGAGGGCTCTGACTCATTATATGTTGGACTGTCCCTTGTATTCAGTAGCTAGGGATACATTTATTTTTCTCTTTCCTCCTGTATTAACTGCCTTCTCCCAGCAGGAGAAAATTATTTGGCTCTTCCAGCAGAGTAATGATGATTTTTTAACTAAGCTACCTCTATTTGCATATAAAGCTGAAGGATTACATGCTAGGTTTGTTTCCTCCTTGACCGATATCTAAGGGTGTCCTCAGCACAGCTATTGAGTTGGATTTTTATGTATAGTAGGATCAGTATACTCCAGCGGGTAAGACTGTTTGCTCCTATGCTCTGCTAAGAATAAAGATAGAACCAATATTTCTTCTAAGCCAATTAACTGTTCAAGATTTAGTATTGTTACTCAGGTTGTATGACCTTAGATACATTCTTTGCATTCTTTTATATTTTTAAAAATATTTGTTATATGATGTGATTCATTTTACATTTAATATTGTCTAAGGATTATGGCACAAGCGGATTCCTAATAAATGAATGAATATTACTTCCATACTACCTTACTTCCAGTTCAGCAATATGGATTATTTTCACTGTCTGTAAGTCAATGCACATCCCCCCACCGGTCTGCTGTGATAGTGTCCATATTGGCCAATGGACATTCTGCAGGTTTGCTGCACACTATGCCATGCCAATAAGTGTGCAGCTTGTATAATGTGGAGAGTATTTCTAGTATGCTGTACTTTCTAGAGAAGTAAATTGTTTCCTGTCACTTAAACTGTTCCTTTGGCAAACTACAGACCAATAAGAACAGTGTTTCTGGTCCCTGCATGAAGTTTTTATGTTGCCTCCCAGCATGGAGTGGTCTGAAGCCTACAAAGTGGCTGTAATGCAGGCTCTCTCACATGCACTCTCATGGTGGAGGTTCTGTGCATGATGGCCCAAACTGGAGGAGATGATGGGTTACCTGGATGTAGAGGAAAAGAAGGACATTGCGATATCTTTCTTACTGCCAAATGCAGAACAGACAAGAAGAAACGTATTCCAACTGCCTGCTGTGCGAAAGAAGAGCCATGCCCTTTAGCAATATCCACCTCCGAGATGGGAAATTGAAGCAAATTTTGACTTTGTTATTGCAGATACGGACAATAAACTCAGTGTGCTGGATACTATAAGCCAGCTCCCTGACAGAACATGGTACAGAGCTGCAACTAGTGGAGCAATATTGTGTAGCACAAGGGATGATGAGAGATGGCTGAACTACTTTCACATACTGTGCCATGGAATGATGGCGTTGGTGGAGGCGGCTCAGGCTTGAACAGTAACAAATACATCATCATGCATGATACCAACCCAGCTGAGAAGAGGAATGCAATCACCATCTGGCAATGTGTAACCTCTGACAGCCTCCACTCAGTACAGCATTAATTTGGCATTGGTACTTCCATGGTCGGAATGATTCTAATGGAAATCTGTGAGTTCATCAAAAAGATGCTGCTTGAGAGTGTCATGCAACTTGTGGATCCTGTTATAGTGATGGCAGGCTCTGAGGAGATGGGCTTCCCAAACTGATTCAGTACCATAGACCGGACTCGTATCCTGGTACTTTGCCTCTACAACAAAGGAGGTATGATTACAGGAACCAAAAGGGGTTCACTCATTTGTATCATAGGCCATTGTGGATTTAAAATATGGCTTCATAGGTATTTTAGCCAGATGGTCAAAGAGCCCCTCATGGAGATGACCCTACTAACATGGTCCTTTTCTATCTAGGTGCTACAGCCTGTATATCCCTGTGAATTGCAACTGCAAGAATGTTTTAGATAATTGTTCTCATAGATCTGAGGATTTTGATACATCAGCGAACACATTTAAAGCCTCAGAAATCAGCAGACACACAGTACAGATAATAGACCACTGGCATTATATACATGGTAAAATGTGCATAATGTCAGTGCATAATTCTAGCTTGTTGTTCCATGTGGAATGCAATGCAGTAGCGTAATCTCTAGATGGTGTGGTCTGTATACAAAAAGAGGTAGCAACTCCCTAGTCTCTCTAACAAGCCAATCCCATTATATTGTGGCAATATGAAACATACCCTTAATCAACAGGGGAAGATATAATCTTTCCCATAATCTTTGATAACTCATGTAAGAAAAAAAACAGAGGGACACAGATTATTTTAATTCATACATATATACATTTTGGATTTATATCTTGCCCTATCCTTATAGCTCATGGCAGTTTACAAGTCAGTACAGCATATTAAAATATAAGTAAATTATAAAAACACCAACTTCCACATTCCATCCCAACCACTCCTACTCCCGTTTCCCACCCAGGGGAGTCTTCCCATCTTCCTCACCTAATTTCCACTTCTTTTCATTCCCACCCAACCTCAATCCCATCTATCCCCCATGGTCGTACTCCCCTCTTAAGAATTATGGCATTCCCACCCACCTGCACCCCAAACCCACTCTCCCACTGTTCCCACCCACCCCATAACCCTCCTCTGCCCCATAAAAATGTCAAAAACAGAACAAAGAAACAGAACAAACAATAAAACGTGTGAGGGAATGTCTTCAAAGGGTGTTAGCAAAGGAGACGGTAGCTCACGCCATGCGAGTGTTCACCTACCCATTTATTAGATGGCCACATGACCACCACCCACCAGACATGCAGCTCCCACTCACGGAGGGGTCCAAGGGCATGTGGAGCCCTCCAGGCAGGCAAATGCCAGCTAATGTGAATCCATGTGTCTGCATCCCATCAATTATGCTGGATACAGCTTCTGCTTGTACAGGTCCACCAACACCATAGAGTTCCATTCTATCTCCCCTCTTGTTCAATGTGTATCTGAAGCTGCTAGGCGAGATCTTCCAGAGGTGTGGAGTGAGGTCCCATCAGTATGCTAATGATGCCCAACTCTACCTCTCTCTTTTATCTGACTCAGATCTCGCAGTCTTGGTGCTTACTCAGTGCCTGGCTGCTGTTGGGGACTGGATGAGGGTGAGCCAATTGAAGCTGAATCCAGACAAGACAGAATTGATGATGACTGGCCAATCTTGTGACTTGGAGGGGACTGGGAACCCTGTTATTGAGGGGGTCCAACCCCCTTTAGTTGCTCTGGTTCGCCATCTGGATCCTCTGCTGCACCTGGATTGTCAGGTTGCAGAGGTGGCCAGGAGCGTCTTTCATCAACTCCATCTGGTGAGACGGTTGAGGCCTTTTCTTTCTGACTCCGATCTGGCCACCATCATTCAGGCTTTCATTACCTCAAGGCTAGACTACTGCAATGCGCTCTACGTGGGGCTGCCCTTGCTGACTATTTGGAAGCTGCAGATGATGCAGAATGTGGAAGCCTGGCTCCTTTCAGGGGTGGGTTGTCATAAGCTCATCACACTTCTGCTCTATAGTCTGCACTGGCTAACTATTACTTTCCAGGCACAATTCAAGGTGCTGGTTTTGACCTTTCAAGCCCTAAAGAGTCACATATCTGAAAGACCACCTTTCCTTCCATGCTCCACTGTGACCCATGCAGTCAGTCAGGAGCACCCTCTTGTGGGTACCACATGCCCGGTCTGTACGACAAGAGCCTGCAGAGAGAGGCATTCTCAGTTGCTGCCCCAGTATTATGGAACTTCCTTCCCTCAGCGGTCCACCAGAGCCTGAGTATATTCTGGAGGTGATGTAAAACTTTTTGGAAGAGCTTTTGGCAGGCGGGGAAAGAAGTTGGGTGGGTGGGGTTTTGGGGGTGAGGATATGGATTTTTAGGGGATTTTAGTGTAATGTTTTGTATTTTTACTATTACTCCCTTTCTCTTATTTTTGTAAGCTGCCCTTCGCCTTCGGGGAAGGGCAGGGCATAAATTTTAATAAATAAATAAGTAAATAAATAAAACACAATTAATTGGGATATTACAGCAAAAAAGATGAGTACAATCTATATATGTTAGGAGTTTGGCTCACTATACTCTCTGTCAGTAACATGTTGGTTGCCTTGTACAAATGTTATATCACACATACACTGATCCAGATACTATGAATTCAAGCATGATCTGTCATCTGAAACATTAATGTTACTACAGAAGTTGTGATGGTGTATGAAAAAGTGGTGGTCATGTTCAGGTAACTGAATTGTAACCCATTAAAAGCTTTTAAATTGAGGACAAGGACTTTGTCCTCCTGAGATATGGTTCAGAGCTCTGATCTGATGTGGTCCCAGTCATTTCCTCCAGGGGACCTCTGCATGCTATGCCGTTTGCAGTTTACCTGGATTAGGTCCCCATCAGAAATGTTTTGACGATCTAAGATGAAAGACAACATTTCTGCCACAGTAGCAATTTCAATGCCTAAAAACTGATAACTCCTCTAAGACCCTGAGAGTAAGCACCTCTGGTCACTTGAGTATAGATGCTTTCAGTGATGGAGGAGGTTACAATCAGAATAATTTCTTCAAAGCAATTCCTCTTTCTAAATCAACACCACCTCTGTGTTACCTGTGCCAAGTTTGAGCCAGCTACTTTTTAATTGAGGTTTCCACTTAATTCAGGCACCATGTCTGCAAGAGAAGCATGCTAGATGTCCTCATCTACAGTGACAGCACTGGAGTCCATTTCTCCCAACAAACTCTCCAGTAGAGTCACAAATATAACAGTAAAAGAGAAAGAGAAGCCTCGTTGGACTCTGTGCATGCAGGCTTTCAGGGAAGTGGAGAAGCTGCTGAGCTGCTGATCAACTCTGCTATATCTGTGCAAGTGAGCAAAGGCATCTTAGGGGAGATTCTGATGTGCATAAATGCGCAGATAATCTCCTGATTTGCCTCTGCGAGAAACCGCATGAGGCAAATCAGGTGCGGGTTTTATCATGTGGAAACAAAAATTGGTCACCTACCTTGGTGAATTTGTTTCTGTTCTGTCGTACTGTCAGCGCTCTGCATGGGTAGCTCTGCAGATGGCCGACAGGAGGCAGAAGAAGAAATCTTCATGCGCATGCGTGGAGCTGCCCGTTCCTCAGTCCTTGACCAAGCCGAGGATCGTCTCCACATCGCTGCAAAAGTCTTATTCACACTCAGTGACAAACCCCCCGCTCTTGGGGATCCTTGTGTGATATGAGCTAAAAGTCTATTTCTCCCTAATTTATCCTAAGGTTTAACTGAAAAGTAAGTAAACA
Organism: Sphenodon punctatus; assembly: GCA_003113815.1. Taxonomy (NCBI): domain Eukaryota; kingdom Metazoa; phylum Chordata; class Lepidosauria; order Sphenodontia; family Sphenodontidae; genus Sphenodon; species Sphenodon punctatus. The sequence goes on from QEPC01015182.1 coordinate 757,285, forward strand.
AAACAACTCAATGGGCATCCCTGAATGCCTCCCCATCTTAAAAAGGTGATGTTTGACAGGGAGGGCCGGAGCACTGACAGTACGACAGAACAGAAACAAATTCACCGAGGTAGTTGACCAATTTTTGTTTCTCTTTCTGTCTCCTGTCAGTGCTCCGCATGGGATGTACCCAAGCCCAAGAACTATGGGTGGGAGCAAACAGCACTGGGAACCTCCAGAACCGTCTGCAAGACCCTCCTGCCAAACGCCGCCTCAGCTGACTTAAACAAATCTAACTTCTAATGTTTAACGAACGTATGCAGGGAGGACCAGGTCACCGCCCTGCAAATCTTGTCATAGGACGCCCTCGCTTTGAAGGCATAAGAAGTGGCTGCACTTTTAACCGAGTGCGCCCAAATCTGTAATGGTGGAACCTTATTCTTCACTTTGCAGACTTCAATTATGCATTGTTTAACCCACTTGGAGATTAAGGCTTTTGAGGCCTTCCTCCCGCCATAACTGGGTCTGATATTAACAAATAAGGCTGAGGTGGATTTAATCCCCTGGGTCCTTTTCAGATAGATTTTCAGGGCCCTCCTCACATCTAGGGTGTGCCACACCTTTTGTTTAGGATGTGAGGGTTTGGGACAAAAGGAAGGCAGGACTAACTCCTGAGCCCTGTGGAAAACCGAATTCACTTTTGGTATGAAAGCCTCGTCCACCCTAAGAATGACCGACTGGGCTTTGAAGGAACAGTAATTGTCATCCATAGATAATGCCCCCAATTCGGATACCCTGCGGGCCGATGTTACCACCACCAAAAATACGACCTTAAGGGATAACATGTACAGTGATACGTGCCGGAGTGGCTCAAACGGGGCTCTGGTAAGTGCATCCAGCACTAAATTAAGGCTCCAAGAGGGGCACCTGTGGGTAACTGGAGGACAGATGTTACGAGCCGCTCACAGAAACTGCCTAATATGCCTATGAGGAAAAACCTTCCTGAGAGTTATAGATTGTAAGACCGATGCAATGGCCGCCGCCTGGTGTGCCAACGTGTTCGGTGTTAGCCCCTTTTCTAAGTCCTCTTGGAGAAACTGCAGGATGATGTGTACTCCTGCCTCAGAAGGGTCTATCCCTTTATCACCCATCCACCGAGCAAAGGTTTTCCAGGTAGAGCTGTAGGCTTTCCTGGTGGCTGGGCGCCTAGCTTGTTGTAATGTAGACAGAACCGCCTCTGAGTAACCCTGTGCCTTTAATGCTGCGTGCTCAAGAGCCACACTGTCAGCCTTAATATGGTGAGGTTGCTGTATAGCAGTGGCCCTTGGGTTAACAAGTCCGGTCTCAATGGAAGCTGCATCGGTTGGCTCTGGCTCAGTTCCACTAGATCAGAAAACCAGGGTCTCCTTGGCCACCCTGGCACCACCAAGATCACTTGAGCATGTTCCCTGATGATCTTGGCTATAGTCCTGGATATCAGCGGGACTGGTGGAAAGGCATACAGAAGGCCCTCAGGCCAATCCTGGTTGAGGGCATCTACTGCTTCTGCTGTCCCGTCTGTCATTCTTGCCATGTATCTCTGCACCTGCCTGTTGTTGCTGTTCCCGAACAGGTCCATCACCGGCTGTCCAAAATGACTTACCAGGAATATGAACACTTCCAGATGTAACTGCTATTCGTGGGGGTCCAGTGTTTGTCGGCTCAGCCAATCTGCGTGTACATTCTCCATCCCTTTTATATGTAAGGCCTTTAAGGATCTCAGATTGTGTTGTGCCCACGCAAAGAGTCTCACCGCTTCGCGTTGGAGAGCAGGGGCCCTGGATCCCCCCTGGTGATTGATGTAGGCCTTTGCGGATATGTTGTCTGTGTAAATCAAGACGTGTGCATAGCCTATGTTGTGGGCTAGGTGCTTCAGGGCCAGGCACACTGCCCTGAGCTCCAGAACGTTGATGTTCTGGGTGCGATCTATTGCGGACCATAGTCCCTGTATCGACGTGGCCCCCACCTGGGCTCCCCAACCCATCAGGCTGGCGTCCGTCTTGATGACTGTGCGACTTGGTTCTGCCAGTGCGACGCCTGTCTCGAACGTTTCCGCCTCTAACCACCAGGACATTGATTTTAGGAACCCTCTTGGTATTATAACCCAGGGATTGAGACCTCTCGTAAGCTCTGCTTGCATAGGCCTCAGCAGCCGCTGCAAGGGGCGAAGATGGAACCGTGCCCATTGCACTTGTCTGGTGCACGAAACCAACAGTCTGAGTAGCTGCGCTAGATGTTTCAGTCTTGCCCGTGTCCGGTGTTTCAGTTGACGTATCAACAACCTGATGTGTTGCTGTCTGGCTGGTGGGATGTATGCGGTGCCTGAGGTAGTATTGATCAGCACCCCCAGATGTTTTAGTCTGTGTGAAGGGACTAGGTGACTTCTCCTTGTTGACCAAACAGCTGTGGTCCCCGAGATACTACCCATAGTTCTGCTCAGGTCTTTCAGGACCTTTTCCCGTGATTGTGCCCGGATGAGGAGGTTGTCCAGGTAAGGATAAATGTGTACCCCTTCCTTCCTGAGGTTCGCTACCAAGGGGACTAGGACCTTGTTGAACGTCCTCGGGGCTGATGAAAGGTCAAAAGGTAGGGCCCTGAACTGATAGTGGTCTCTCTGGTAGTAGAATCGTAGCCATTGGCGATGTGGCCCCCATATCGGGATATGGAAGTACGCATCCCTGAGGTCCAGAGAAGCCAACCAGTCCCCTTTCCTGATGGCTTGGCAAATGGAGGAGACAGTTTCCATTTTGAAGCGTTGGTATCGTACTACCTTGTTCAGAGTTTTTAAGTCCAGTACTGCTCTCCAGACTCCAGACTTTTTGGGAACTAGGAAGAGAATAGAATATAAGCCGAGTCCCCACTGGTCTACGGGAACTGGCTCTATGGCTTTGATCGTCTTGAGCCTCTGAATCTCTCCCAGCATCGCCAAGTGTTTTTGTTGGTCTGCTGACCTTGGTGAGGGAATGAAGCCATGTCTGGGGGAGCCCCTTAGCTCTGTGCGGTAACCCTGACTGACACAGTCTAGGGCCCAGGCATCTGAGACAGACTCTGCACAGCCGGCTGAGAAAAATTGAAGCCTGCCTCCCACTTCCAATGCTCCTGGATAGTCATGTGTCTGTCTTTCTCTGTGACTGAGGGAAGCCTCTGGGGCGCTGTTTGTCCTGTCTGGGTCCCTGGCCTCTATTTCCACTGCGAGTGTTGAATCGATTTGCCTGATCATATCTATATTGCCCCTGCCTTCTAAACATTCCATACCCCAAGTCATATCCTCCTCTGAGTCTATAGGAAGGGGCATGAAAAAAGTTCTTTTTTACCCCCATCTGTTGCAGATTCTTCTGCTTTGTCTTGTCACTGGCGTCTGCCAAGACACTGTCCAAACAAACGCCAAATAGCTTGAACCCTTTATAGGGTGCTGCTGAGAGCAAGTTCTTAGCAGTGGAGTCCCCCTGACAAGATCTGAGCCATAATTTACGTCTCGCAGAGACTGAAGTAGCCATCGCTCTTGCGGCCCATATCATGGAGCCCATAGTGGAGTCTGCTAGAAAAGCCGTGGCTAGATTAAAGCGGACTGAGAGAACCTGAGTCCTATTGTCAGAGATAGTGGGGCTTTGGGCCTCCTGTGTCCATGCCAGCAGGGCCCTTGCCACATAGGAAGAAATCACGCTGACTCTCATGGTGGTGGCAGAATAATCAAGACCCCCTGCGCAGGGCAGACTCTATCCCCCTGTCCGTGGTGTCTTTGGGGTAACAGTCCCTCTCTGTGGGAAAGACTGTCTGTTTTGCCACAGATACCGCTGCTGCATCCACTTGAGGATTTTTCAGCAGGAGTTCCTTCCTTCGGGAGAGGGAATATAGAGCAGCCTGGGTTTTATTCATTCTTTGGGTTTTCTCCGGCTGCTTCCATTCCTCCAGAATTAACTTTTCAAATGCTTTATCTAACGGGACCCCAGTCTCCCTGCCATGAACAGAGGGGATGTAGTCTCATTCCTCCTCTTCTTGGGAGTCTGATGAGGCCTATTTCAGTGGTTTTTCCACCAGCTGGAACATGTTAGACACTTGGGCCATGAACTCGCCCCTTCATGGTACGGGGAATTGCCTATCTTTGTCCCTGGGGTCCTGCAGCTCCTGTGAGCTGGGGTCCTCAAGATCCTCCCACTCCTGGCCGGACTCAAGCTCCGAGTCTGAGCCCAGCTCCGTCTGGGCCTGTTCCCTGGGCCTCTTGGGATGTGATTCCCTCTCACTCTCCTCAGCAGACTGGTGAGGAGATCTGAGGAGCTTATTCAGGTAGCCGCTTGTGGCCGCTTGCCCTTCTGAGTTGCTTTACGCGGGGCTTTTCCTGCCCTGGAATTAGTTTTGGGGGGGGGGCTGAGGAGGGGTTACTCGGTGCCTTGCCCTGCAGTTCCCACAAACGGTTCAGAGATTTCTAGATCCTTTCCATAGAGGCCTCCAGGGAGGGTATGTCCACTGGGGTGCCCCCCTGTATCGGCGCCACCTGAGGTGCTTCAGCGCCAGCCGCCCCTTCCATACTCTTTTCCCCGCCTGACTGAGTGAGGAGGGAGAGGGAGGATCACGGCTTCACGGCCTAGGGAGGGTGCCGCTGAGCGGAACCAAGCCCTGGGTGGGGGGAGCTTCCCTAGCTCCTGGCTGGAGCCTGTACTCACTTTGGCCTGCAGTCCTGGTTCCTGGGCACTTTGCGCGGCAACCGATCTGTCTCTGGCTACACGAGCCTTGACGGCACTCAGTATGGGGGGGGGGGGGGGAAGGGGTCCCGCCTCCACCATAGCTTGCTCCCCAGCTCCTGGGCACTTTGCGCAGCAACCGGCCGGCCGGCCAAGTTTCCCCGGTCCTGGGAGGTCTCGCCGCCCTTCGCCACACTTGTACTGCTACCCTGAGAGGCAAATTAACTCACTGTCGTTGTCTTCTTTTTTTTTTGGTTCGGGAGAATCAAAAATAGTCTGCCGACGGCCGAAGGCAAAAGATAAGACTGAGGAACGGGCAGCTCCACGCATGCGCATGAAGATTGCTTCTTCTGCCTCCTGTCGGTCAGCCGCAGAGCTACCCATGCGGAGCACTGACAGGAGACAGAAAGAGAAAACAAATGCACTCTACATGGGGCTGCCGTGCAGCTTTGGCAGACATCATGCGGGGGATGCAAAGCCCCAAATTCCAGCGTTGCATCCCCTGCATGATCACCGCCAAAGCTGTGCAGCTTTATTTTTCCACGTAATAAAAGCTGCACCTGTTTGCCTCTTACAGTTTCTCGCAGAGGCAAATTGAGGGCTTTTCTGTGTATTTATGCACAGTCCCCATGCACACCTGATGCATCATGTAGATGGGGTAAGAACATTTTATGATCAAAGGTATTGAAAGTTGATTGATACATATGTAACACTGCCTGAAAGAGAGCTTTATTTTTGGTGCTACAAATCCAGCATCTGTGCTGCCTCTAGGTCTGTAGCCAACTGAAAGGGCCCAGAAAGGAGAATTGGTAGCCTACCTTTGGTGAATTTTCTCTTACACTCCTTATCCTCCTCCTGTTGGGTAGCTCCGCCGCTGGCAGACAGGAGGCAGATGAAACTTTTTCCTCTTTTCGCATACGTGTTACGAGTTACTACCGGTTCCTCAGTCTGTATCCTAGCCGAGTGTCCCTGAAAACTATTTCTTTGCCAAAAAACAAAAACTAGGAAAAACCACTGTGTCATACTGGTAAAACTGTAACTTGTGATAACATTTAAGAATAACTGGGACCTAACTGAAATCCCCCAATTTAACCTTAACCTAATGGAAGAAGGAAAGATGTACTCGTGTGCTGTCTGGCAGGGAGGGTTGGAGGAGGATAAGGAGTGTAAGAGAAAGGAATTCACCAAAGGTAGGCTACCAATTCTCCTTTCTCCTCTTACCTCCTTCTCCTCCTCCTGTTGGAATATACCCAAGCAGTTCCCTATTTTACGGGTGGGAGCCGACAGCACTGGAAAAGTCCAGTACCGACTGCAGCACCCGCCTGCCAAATACTGCCTCTGCTGATTGGAAGGTATTAATTTTGTAGTGCCTCACAAAGGTGTGGAGACGCCCATGTGGCAGCCCTACAGATCTCCTCGTAAGAGGCTCTGACCTTGAAGGCGTACGAGGTAGCCACACTACGCGCGGAGTGGGCCCAAATTTGAAGGGGTGGGATCCTACCCCCCGCTTTATAGGCCTCCATAATGGCATGCTTCACCCACTTTGACAACAAGGTTTTGGAAGCCTTGGTTTCCTGAAGCCCTGGTCTAATGTTTACGAACAGTGCTGTGGATTTGCGAAAACCCCGGGTTCTGGCAAGGTATATTTTGAGGGCCCGCCGTAGGTCCAATGTGTGCCAAGCTCTCTCCTTGGGATGGACTGGGTTGGGACAGAATGAGGGAAGCACCAACTCCTGTGACCTATGGAAGAAAGAACTGACCTTTGGTATTAAGGCTGGTTTAACCTCAGCGTCACAGAATCTTGTTGGAAGATACAAAAGTTTTCTTCCATCGACAGTGCTCCCAGCTCCGACACTCTATGAGCTGAGGTCACTGCCACTAAAAAGACCGCCTTTACGGTGAGGAGGTACGAAGATACATGTTTTAATGGTTCAAAAGGGGGCCTAGTTAACGCTTCCAAAACCAGATTAAGGCTCCAAGAGGGCACCCTGTGAACTACGGGAGGGAAAAGCAGCCTAGCCGCCCTGATATACCTCTTAACATGCAGGTGTGATGAAATGGCCCTATTTGTGGATGCTCTGAGCACCGAATACAATGCTGCTGCTTGCCTAGCCAACGTGTTGGCCCTAAGCCCCTTTTCTAACCCCTGTTGTAGGATACTCAGGATTTGAGGGATCCTTGCGTTGCATGGGTCAAGCCCCTTCTGTCTGGACCAGGAGGCAAACATCTTCCAGGTGGTCTGGTAGGCTCTCCTTGTAGCTGGCCTTCGAGAGCTCTGGATAGTATCTAGCACTGCTTCAGTGTAGCCCTTTTTTCTTAATGCTGCGTGTTCAATTGCCAAACTGTCAGCTTTATTATCTGGATGTCTGGGTAAGAGACTGGTCCCTGAGTTAGAAGGTCCGTGTTTGGAGAGAGTCTTCTGTATTGACCCTGGCTGAGCTGGATTAGTTCCGAAACCAGGGCCTCCTGTGCCGCCAAGGAGAGATCAGTAGTAGTAGTGCTTGCTCCTTGGCTATGGTTCGTGCAATTAGTGGGAATGGGGGAAAACGCTTACAGCAGACCCCTGGGCCAAGGTTGGTTTAACGCGTCCGTTGCCTCTGCTTCTTTGCATGTTTCCCGTGACATGAAGCGGGGTAGTTGAGTGTTGCTCTTGGTGGCAAACAGGTCCATGACAGGCAATCCGATTCACTTTATATGTTATGTCTTGAAACACTGTCCTGTTGAGGTTCCACTTGTGGGGCAGCAGAACTTGGCGGCTCAGCCAGTCTGCTCTTATGTTGTCTATTCCCCTGATATGGAGGACCTTCATGGAAGCCGTGTGCAATTGTGCCCATGTGAGCAGCCTGATTGCTTCTCGATGTAACTGTGGGGATCTGGATCCCCCCTGATGGTTCACATAGGCCTTTGTCATTACATTGTCGGTGTATATCAGGAGGTGAGAGCTGGTGCCGGAGGGAAACAGGTGTTGTAGGGTGAGTTGTATCGCCTTCAATTCCAGGTAATTGATCTGCTGATGCGTGTCCCTCTGTGACCACACTCCCTGTACGGATTGAGTTGACGTGTGGGCTCCCCAACCCGTCAGGCTGGCATCTGTCGTGAGTATCTCCCTTGTTGGTTCTGAAAGGGGTACGCCCACCTGGAAAGTTGCGAGTTCTAACCACCAGGACATGGATCTTTTTAATTGTCTTGGAATGGACACCCAGGGATTTTGCCCGTGGGTGAGCTCGCGTTGAAAAGGTTTTAGCAGCCTCTGCAAGGGACGGAGGTGGAATCTGCCCCACGTCACCTGGGCCGTGCAGGAGACCAGCATGTCGAGCAGTGAAGCTAACTTCTTGAGTCGCATTCGTTCGTTTGCTTTGAGGATCTTCACCAACGTTAGTATCTTCAGGTGTCTGGCCTGGGGAACCATGGCGAGGTCGGAGCCGGTATCTATGATGGTACCCAGGTGTTCCAGTTTCCTCGTCGGGGTGAGATGACTTTTTTCCCTGTTTATCAGGAACCCGTGTTGCTCCAGATAGATGATTGTCCTGTTGAGGTCCTGTAGTGTCTTGTCCGGAGTATGGGCCCAGATCAGTAGGTCGTTGATATATGGGTGGATGTGAATTCCTTCCACCCGGAGGTTCGCCACCAGTGGTATCAATACCTTGGTAAATGTTCTGGGCGCCGATGACAGGCCAAATGGGAGGGCCCTGAATTGCCAGTGTTCGTTGCATGCAAAGCGTAGCCACTTTCTGTGAGGAGTCCAAATTGGGATATGGAGGTATGCCTCCCTGAGATCCAGAGACACTAGCCAATCGTTCCTCTGGATACTGCGGCAAATGGATGCGACTGTCTCCATCTTGAACTTCCTCTTTCTCACGTGGCGGTTTTGGGCTTTCAAGTCCAACACTGCCCTCCATTTGCCCTTCTTTTTTGCGACCAGAAATAGGATTGAGTACAAGCCTGAGCGATGATGGGTAGGTGGTACTCTTTCTATGGCTCTGGTGGCTGCCAGTCTTTTGATTTCGGAGGTCATAGCGAGGTGTTTTGTCGCGTCTTTTGATCTGGGTGATGCCAGGAATCTGTGTGTTTGTGTGTGGGGGGGCGCTGTCCAACTTGATGGAATAACCCCTTTCCATGCAAGAGAGGACCCAGGAGTCTGAGATCGAGCGGGACCATTCCTTGTGGAACTGCTGGAGCCTGCCCCCGANGGGGGGGGGGGGGGGGGGGGGGGGGGGGGGGGGGGGGGCCTGGACCTGCCTCCCTGCCCTGAAGCCTCTTCCCCTGAATGAGAAGTTAGGGGTGTAGCCTCTTTGTGAGCGTGATTGGAATCTCCTGGAGGTGCCTCCAAAACCTCTGAAACGAAACGGGTGCCCTTGAAAGGACCCCCTCCTGACAGACAGTTGTTGTAGGGTCTTTGTTTTGTCCTTGCTTGAGGCTTCCTCCAACACTTCCTCTAGGCACACTCCAAAAAGCTTAGAGCCCTTGTATGGGGATACTGTGAGCAGGTTCTTTGCAGCTACGTCTCCATCCCAGGAGCGTAACCAAACCCTGCGCCTGGCTGCTATATTATTTGCCACCGCCCTGGCCGACCAAGTTAGATTGTCAGTGGTTGCGTCTGCCAGGAAAGCGGCTGCCATGCATACCCTGGAGTTTAGTCTCTGGGATTTTCTCTCTGATATCTCTGGGTCTTGTAATTCTTGCATTCAGGCCAGCATGGTCCTGGATACGTAGGATGATGCTATGCCTACCCTCAGAGAGGCAGATTTCAAGGCTTTTTTGAGAGCTGCATCCACTGCTCTGTCAGTCGCATCTCTTGGGTGGCAATCCCCTTCAGTTGGGAACACTGTCTGTCTAGCGAGGGATGCAGCCCCCGCATCCACCTTGGGGTTTCTAAACATAGGGTCCTTCCTCCTGGAAAAGGAGTATAAGGAGTCCTGGGTTCTGTTCATTTTAAAACCCTTGTCTGGGTGCTTCCACTCTTCGAGTACAAGTCTCTCGAAGGCCTTGTCCAGAGGGAGCCCCTGGTCTCTACCATGGACGGTGGGAATGTACTGTCTAGTCTCCTCCTCCTGCGAGTCTGAAGAATCCTCTTTGGAGGACTTCTCCTGCAGCTGGAGACTAAAAAACCCCTCAGCCTCAGTCACAGAGGATTCCTACCCGCAATGACCGTCTTTTTTTTTTTTCCCCCACAGCTTCACAGAGCTGCGCCGACTTGCGTCCTACCGGACAAAGGCAGATGAACGGACTGAGGAACCAGGTAGCTCATAACACGCATGCGAAAAGAAGAAAAAGTTTCATCTGCCTCCTATCGGCCAGCGGCGGAGCTACCCAACAGGAGGAGGAGAAGGAGGTAAGAGGAGAAAGTTTGTAGAGAATGGCACCGAAACAAACGTGAAACATCAACGTCCCACTACAAAGCTTTAACACTGTCCCACTACACAGCTTTAACAAATGTCTAGACAAATAACCTCTAAGGATGACAGGACTTTTTCATTTTCCATGTCTCCTCAGTCTTTAGATCTTTCGGCTCAGACTGCAGACAATTATGCCTATTATGATATGGTCGTCTACTTACCAGGGACCAGAAAGAAATCACCAACGTATTTCATATAAACTGCTGAGCCACCAGCAATCAGATCATAATTGGTCTGATTTTGCTAAATACATGATGATAATTTTACACAAAGATGTTCTCATCTACTGTAACTATGAAGTATATACTGGACAAAGCTTTGTTAGTATTAAGCCTATAGAAAAAACAATTTGAGTGTTTGCAGTCCAGATTACCTAAACATTTCTTATAGACAGAAATCTGAGTGTCTACTATAGCCACATACACATGTTCACTGTGTTTTCTTCACCAAGAGCAATGGGGAAAACTCAGAGAGCATACGTCATGTAATTCGTACTGAAGAATGACGTATACAAATCCATGTCAGGTCAATTCTATTGCACTTTTCTAAAAAGTAAGGGTGTTATCTCTGGTAAACTGGCTAAATGCCAATAGGTCCACAGAGAGAGAAAAAGAGAATGTGCAAGAAACTGATTTCAACAGGTCTTTGATTAGAGATTATTTTCCACTTTGCCTCCTCTGACACTACTCTGTAGTTAAAGTGGCAGCATGACCATGTTACTGCTCATAGGTGGTTACATGAGACTATATATACTGGCACTACTTGTGCTGCACTGTTTTCTCAAGGACAGAAAACAGTGTTAAAAAGATATAAATGTATTCTGTACCTACTGATGGGATGTGTAGATAGCAAAGATGAGTCAACGGTTTATTGTAAGGAAACTAAATACAGCTTATGTACAAAGCCCTTCAGGAGTTCACAGCAGTGATCTTCCAGTAGCTTTTCCTAAGGCAATATGTAGAGATTCTTCTCTAAAGTGTTCTTACTAAAATTTGTTTCTAAGCCCCACTCCAGATGTTGAAGGGCTATTCACTGAAGTTGCTTTTAGTTTTCTTTAGCAAAGCTCTGGAACAGACCTGTGTTAATAAACAGAGAGTAACTGTCTTCAAAGTTTTTGTTTACTTCCGGAACAATAAGATTGTACACGTATAACAACTGTTTTACTACGATACATTTTTACTACTGTTCTGAAACATTTTGCTCACCCTGCTGCCCCTGCGGTGTTTGTGAGATGATGAACTGTGCTGGCTGCAAATTAGTTGTTGGATGCACCAACACAAACTGTTGCAGGTTGAGATTCTGCTGCTGGAGCTGCTGCAGGTGCTGCAAATCCTGAAAGAAATAAAGAACAACAGGTTAAAAGTCATCCAGATTAAATTTGTCTTTCCTAAAAAGGGTTAAGTAACTAAGATCTTGTTAGCCAATTGATTGTTCCTACCACTGCAGAATAAGAGAAGCCCAGCAGTCTTACTACTGAATAACTCAGCATAATCCTTTGCTTCTTACACAATATAAACAGTGCATGTTCTTTATTGGCCTATGTGGAGATGCCCACAAATGGTTTATTAAATGTCCCATTAAAAGGAGGGTGCTGTACTGATATAGGCATTATGGGTCTGTCAGCACTTCTACTGTAAAATTTCTCAGTTTTTTTTTTTTTTAAGCTTTTTCCATAAATATTTAATGACAGGTACCTTTTAGGCCAACAGCTGCTTAGATAAAATTAAGAAGTGTGACATGGTTGGTTTTTGAAACAGAGTTGCAAAAAGAAAAAAGCAGACTTCCTATTAACCAACATTCCAATTGCTACAGTTAAATTTAGATTTAGCTCACCAAGAACATAGACTAATCTATTTCATAGATTTAAACAAAGGGTCTTAAAAGTTCTTAGTCTCACTATAAGAAGTTTAAGAGACATAGGGTGAAAACAAATGACACAGCACCCATGGATTGTGTGAGTGTATCACACTGATCCACATCTTGTGTATGTTGTGCCTAACAAATAAGGGGTGGAGTAGGGCTCGCAGCCAGGGCATTGAGGCTCCATGGGCTGGTTTTGCTCTCTGCTCAGTTTCTTCCAGTGGAAAGAAGCCAAGTGGGGAGCATAGCTGGCATGTGGAGGCTCCATTCCCCCAGTGTGAGCTCTGCCCGATTCCTTCCCCAGCAGGAAGAAGCCAAGCAATAAAGGGGACCTTCCCCGGCAGTGACCTCCCTAATAGAAAGCACAAGCGCACAGGTTGGCCCAGGGGCCAATACGTATTCCTCTTGAACCCTCCAGACACTGTGTGGGCTAATGGATCTCAGGACAAGTTTCCGATCCGGGCTTGGCTAACAAATGGACCGAGACATACGCATTCATGGATGCCTACTGTACCTTTTGTTAACACCCAGAACTGAAGTTAAGGTCAAAACAACATTTTCAGTCAAACAGATAGCGAGTAAGATCTTGTACAGTGCAGAAACCACATGGGCAGAAACAGAGGTCAAATGGAATTTTGGTGAATCTGCCTTTCCACACTGCTGTTACCATGGTTTGGAAACAAAGATAGGCATTAGATTTTCTTAAGAGTAGACGAATTAATTTGTCTAAATAAAATTCTGTAGCATGCAAGAATATTGGAGCAGAGAGTGAGGGAGAAAATTTGGTGTTATAACATGAAACCAGGTCATCGTGTAGAGCAATAGCAGCAACTCTATATTTAAGCAGACTATTACATTGATTCAGGGTCAGAGAAAGCAATTGTAAAACTGAAAAGCTGAGCCTTGGAAATTAAGATTTGTAGGTCTCAAATTGTAGGGAAAAATGACACCCAGAATATTCTTCCATCTCTTGAAGGAATAGATGAAGGAGACTAAATTCTAGGTGGTACCAAATTTTAGTCAAATATTTTGAAGAGGAAATACATGCACTAGCGTTGGCCAAAGATCCCCCACTTCTGTCCACAGAAGAGAGCCCGGGGTAGAATTTGGAAGGAAGAGGATTTTTCAGAAAACAATTCTGAACCAACAGTAGAGCAGGCACATTTAATTAATATAATAATCCTCCATTTTCACCTGCTTGTAGAATTCAGAAATATTCACTACTGAAGGTTTTTGTCTTGACCTGTAGGTGAATTTTTGAGTAAATTCTCTTCATCTGTGTAAGTAGCTGGAGAGTGAAAACACAATGGGTGATTTCAGACATTACGGGCGGTCGGTTCACCACAGTGGATNTCCCGGTGGGGGTAAACAAAACAACCACCCCCTGGGGCGAATAAAAGCCCCAAACAGACATGACGGGATCGGGACCATGGCTGGGAATTGGGATGCCAGATCACGGACTGTGGCAGTGCAACAGACATGATGCCGATTCCCAGACGTGGTCAAAACACCCAGAACCCACCGGGCAGGGGCGGGACACAAACATGGCCACCTGAGGGCAAACGAAGCCAAAAGGCACAAAAGGCAACACCCACACAAGGGAAACGGGAAGGGAGGGGGGAGAGGGAGAAGAGTCGCACAGGTACCACACACAGCAGGCACACAGCCAGCGGAGGCACAACGGAACACACAGCATGACCACATGCCCGGGCACACGCACACACACACACACACACACATGCACACACAAGGGAAAGTAAGGGAAGGGGGCACGGGTGACCAGACAACACACAAGGCACAACAGGAGCAAGGGGGGAGGGACCGGGACAGGGACGAGGGGGAGGAACCAGCAAAGTACTAGGCCAGGTGGAAACCCCCCCAGCAGAACTATCCGCACAGGCACCCCCACAGCAACACAGGCAGTCCCAGAATGGGGGGCCCCAGGAGCTCGGGTCCAAGGCATAGCAGGGGCCTGCAATGCACAGGGAGTCACCCGGGAAGGATCCAGGAGGCACTCGGAGACCCCTCCATCGCTGAGGGGCAGGTGTTGGGCAGGCAGGACAGCCGGTGCAGTGCTGCAGGTCCAAGGATGCACAACCCCCCACAGGAGGCACCGAGGGCCAGTCCGGGGGCCCCAGAACCCCCAAGTCACACAAGCACACAGGAGAGGGGGGGTGCGGGCAGCAGGTGGCAGCGCTGGCGGGTGGGGACAGGTCGCTGGACACAGCCGGGTCGGTGAGGCCATGCAGAGTGCCGCACCCAGGCACCAGGGAGGGCAACAGCGGAGGGGAACCCTGGTTATGCAGGCTGACCGGGGGGTGGGGCCCGGAGGGGGCCCGGGGCCACAGGCAGGGGCAGCAACACCCCGGGAAGCAGGCGACACCTCGGCAAGGCAGGCACATCAGGTAGGGAGCAACCAGAGGAGACGGGCCCCCCCCGGACAGGGGCTGGAGCCCACACGGGGGCAAGACACCAGGGGCCGGGAGGAACACCGGAACTCACAGGCCGCTGCTGGGGCCACCGCGGGCCCGGGTGCCCCGCTCGGTGAACCAGGTAGGGCCAATGGATCAAGCCCCAGCAGTACCCCAACACGGACATGTGGTGGGCTATCAGGTAGTAGGCCTCGAAGGGGTCCTGCAGGGACAGCCCCAACTGCACATCCGTCCAGGACCACACCCCCATCAGGGCCGACAGCTCTGCCGCGTAAGGCTCCGCCACACAGCAGGCAGCAAAAGGGGGCCAAGGAAGCTGTCCCAGCTCCAGCAGCCAGTGGTACACCACCCCATGGGTGCGCTGGTACCCACGCGCCCCGTGAACACAGGCAAAGTAGGATACGGCCAGGGCAGGGCCCCCCTCAGCAAGGCACAGCGTGAAGGCGCCCAGGCCGCACACACTCAGCGCAGACACGGTCTCAGCTCCAGACCAGGGCACTTGAGTACACCGCTTGTCCGGGAGGCGCCCATCGGGGAAGCGAACGAGCCCCAGGGTGTCTGCATGCAGCCAGCAATCACAAGCGCTCGCCTCATAGCCGAAGTAGTGAAGTCCAGAGCTCAAGCTCGCAAAGGCACCCGCACGGCTGGCAGGGCTGCCCAGGAGCAGCTGCACGGCCGGGGTATGCCACAGGTCGCACAGAGACATGGTCTCACGGAAGGTCCAGATACGGGGGGCCCCATGGGGAGCGGGAGCCCAGTGGACGGACAACCAGTCATGGTCCAGAGAGACAGGGAGAATAACACCAAGGACAGGGGGGTTCACATACCCTCACGGCCCGGGTGGGGGGACCCCGGTGGGTCCCAGGAACAGGACAACAGGCCTCAGGCAGCAACAGTGTTGCAGAACGGAGCGAGGCGTGGGGTGCGGACCCAGCACAGCTGCATAACACAATAGCGCACACAGTCCAGCGAATCGGACCTCCAAGGCCAAGTTGTAGCAAACGGGGTGTGTGTGTGTGTGTGTGTGTGATGCCTGATGGAATGCAGCTGCTCAGGGAGCGCGCAGACCCGCATGTCCGTGCAGGGGCGAGGCCCGGTGCGCTGCCTGCAGGTGTACCCACTTGCAAGCAATCATACCCCGGCCCCCGATGGGGGGGACACCCGGCTAGGGGCCCGCCTCATACCCCGGCCCCCGGCCAGCCCTGCCATCAGAGGCCCTGTATAACAGTTCATCTACCCCCCTGGGGCCCCACCACCATGCAGCGGGACAGGGCAGCTGCCTATTGGATGCACCTCGCAGTCGCAGCCAAGTGGGTCCGCGACTACACAGAGCAACTGCGCCTCCTTACCGTGGAGGTGCACCTGGCCGTCTGGTTGCAGGTTTCCCTGGCCTGGAGAGCTGCAAGGGCCCGCAGGGCACACCACGGGCGCAGGAGAGCCCGTGCTCGCCTCAGGGCACTGAGGGTCTCCGGGGCAGATTGGCAGGCTGTGAGTCAGAGCCGGACCTGGCCCGCAGCGCTCCGCGAGGCTGCCAGGCACCTCCTGTGGGCAAGGGAGATCATGTGCCGGGCAGCCCTGCTCGCTATGCCCATTGACAGATGCCTATGGGTCGCAGAGCGCCCACAGACGTGGTGGGCTAGGGCGTTGGCCCAGTGGGAAGAGTCAGCCTGGAGGGCCCACTTCAGGATGGACAAGCGCACCCTGCTCCGCCTAGCGGAGCTCCTTACACCCTGGCTGGAGCGTCAGCACACCTCCATGCGAACCCCCATCCCCATGATCCAGCGGGTGGCAATAGGGGTCTGGGCCCTAGCAACGCCCGACTCCTGCCGGTCCGTGTCCCAGCACTTCGGGGTAGGGCTCAGCACTGTCGCCTGTATCCTCCGGGATGTGTGCGAGGCGGTGGAGGGGCGTGCTCCTGGTCAGAACAATCCAGCTGGTGGACCAGGGGGCCGTGATGGCGGGATTCGCGGCCGGAGGCTTCCCCAACTGCATGGGAGCCGTGGACGGCACCCACATAGAGATACTCCGCCCCTCTTCCAGGGAGGCGCTAGAGTATGTGAACAGGCACGGGTATTACACCCTACAGTTTCAGGGGGTGGTGGATCACCGGGGCCGCTTCATAGACATCTACACTGGCAACTCTGGCCGCAGTCACGACGCCAGGATCATGACCATCTCCCCCTTCTATGCCCGGATGTTCCGGGGGGACTTTGCTGACATGGGCATGAGCTGGATCGAGGGGGTCCCGATGCCCCCCTGCATCCTGGGGGACCCTGCCTACCCCCTGACCCAGTGGGTGATGACGGTCTAACGTGTACCGCGGACCCCTGCGGAGGTGCTATACAATACCCGCCTGTGCTCCAGCCGAACCGTGGTGGAGCGTGCCTTCGGGGCCCTCAAGCAACGCTGGAGGAGTGTTGCTGGCCGGCTTGATTACACCGTGGTGACCTCGGCCCTGGTGATCGGTGCCTGTTGTGTGCTCCACAATGTATGTGAGACGGAGAGAGCAGCCCTGGAGTACCCCAAACCCCACCGGGACCCCGGTCCAGTGCCCCTGTACGTGAACGCCGAGAACCCCAGGGAGCTCCGTTATGCAAAGCGGATCCGGGACGCCCTGGTGAGGCATATCGCCCGGGGGGGCCAGGTGTGAGGACTTCCCCCCCAGGCCCACCCCCTGGGGGTACCTTGGCCTTGCCCCGGCACGGTTGGCCCCCACCCACCCACAAATGGGCCTGGCAGCCATTATAGTGCAAACACCGTTTATTGCACCCATGTGTACACATCCACCCTGACCTTCCACCCAGGTTGTGCCCTGTCCCCTACAGTGCCCCCCATCATACTGCCCTCCCCCCCCACGTTTCCTTGGTCATCCCTGTGAGCGCCCGCCTCCCTCCTTGCTCCATCCTGCCACACTTGCCTGCTGCGGATTTCCCTTTAAATCTCCCTCCGGTAGTTGTGTTGTTGCTGGTTGCCTGGCAGCGATGCTGCGTGCATTGTCCACGGCTGGGGATAGTTTCCTTTGGTTCCATTGGGTGATTGGCGTCCAGACGTTACTTTTTGTTGGTTCCCAGTGGGGATCTCTTTGGCCACGCTTCCCGGGATATTCCCCCGGGGAGCCCGGGAAGCGTGGTTGAAATTGGCCCCATGCGGGTATTGAGCATGGTGAACATCTGGCGGGCGCCGAACAGACGTTCAGGGCTCTTTGGCCCCGCCGCGGAATTGAGCGTGGTTCACTGTGGTTGAGCGTGATCTCGTAACGTCTGAAAATACCCACAGTAACAGCTTTTAAAAAAAATATTAGCCACTGTTTTTTTCTTTTTACCAGAGTGACTAAAATCTGAACTTGGTCTAGAGATAGCCAAGAGACATGCTTGGTCTTGTGAATGATTTATAGTACTATTTATTGTATAGTTACTGAAGTGATCTTCCTTAAGGACTACTACTTTCAATTGGCTTGTAAAGAATTACTCGTTTTTTATTTTTACAAATAAGAAATATTTGAAAATTGTGTATTGAACAGGCAGGCGTTATAATTGAACACACACACACACACACATTGCATGTGTGGAAAACTCAACAAGAAAGCACTTTTCAGAACTCCTGGACTGTTACACAGCTTAGTTCTCACTGCAAGACCTTTCACAGGATATTCATCCTACATATTCTTTTTCATAATTACACCCCATTATTTCCAGTTCTAACCCCTTTACCGTGACAGTTTAGCCACCACCCTAAGCAATCTCTCTCCATCTTTGATGTTAAAACCTTCCAAATATTTATACATTTGTCCCAGAGGTACAAGAATTCAAAAACTGGAATAGAAGAGCTATATTTTAGTGTGTGTACTCAAGATAATTAAACAATGCAAAGGAAAAAGTCAAAGTTGAACTTCCACATTTGAAAGCTTAATTGCCAGCTTAAAACCTATGGATAGGGATGTATTCTTCATTTTATTTGTTTGAAAAATCAGTTCACATATACAGTAATACTTGAACACCACAATATCTGAAAAAAAATAAAAAATCAGATCAGCGATTGACATATCTGAACGGTATCCCCCTATCTTTGCTCCAATACACATTGTATTGATGGTCATTTGTGATAAGGCTTAACAAGTTTATCCTACAGCACTGGGACCACCATTATGTTGCTCTGAATCAAGGGAGTAGAATAAAAAACAACAACGGACAACCATAAATCCAGGAGACACGGTAAGCTTTCCAAGCCACCAGATTGTCAGCAAATCAGAGATGAAGTACACATTTTTACTGGGTTACTATGACTTCAATTACACCAAGTTCCTACCCTCTCTTTTTGGCCAGTCTTCTAGATGTATCAGGATAACTGCTGCCTTGTTTGAACAAGCAACAAACCTCCCCCATGACATTTCACTATTTGCGCAGGATGGAAGTTATAGACAATAGTATCGGCTGTCCCCCACTAAAAACCCTAGAATTTTAACCACCTTGTAGACTATAGTGTTTTGGGAACAATTATAGGTGCTGGTTTTGACCTTTAACGTCCTAAATGGTCTGGGCTACACATATCTGAAAGACCGCCTGTACTTCCATGCCCCATTGCAGCCCCTGAGATCAGCCGGGAGCACCTTCCTGTGGGCACCGTCTGTAAGCTTTGTTCATGTGTCAGAGGCTCGCAGGGAGATGTTCTCAGTTGCTGCTCCAATGTTATGAAACACCCTTCCCCTGGTGGTTCAGCTGAGCCCAAGCCTAAGTGTCTTCTGGAGGTGGTGTAAGACATTTTTGCTTGGAAAAGCATTTGGTGGGTTGGGATAGGGGTGGTTTGGGGGTAGGGTTGTGTGTGTGTGTGTGGGGGGGTTGATGTGGGAAACTGGGAAGATATAATTAAGAGAGTTTTGGTGGGGGGTTGTGGGAGGGTTGAGAGGTTTTTAGCTATGTTTTTGTACAAGTTTTATATATTTTTATTGTTGTGAGCTGCCCTGAGCCTTTGGGAAGGGCAGCAAATAAATAAAATAAATAATGCATCAGTAGGAACACAATTGGGGATAGTACTACTGAATTATCATGTCCTTCTCACCAGTCAATGCACACACTAGCGTAGAACACAACAGTGAGATGTAACGGCCAAGTGTGCATTACTTGGAGCAGGAGGTAGTGGGGGGACCCCGGTTCTAGTCTCACCTTAGCTAGAAACTCACTGTGTGACCTTCGGCCAGTCACATTATTCTCGCAGCCTAATCTACTTCACAGGGTTGTTGTGAGGATTAAAAGTTATGTTAAACTGTTGTATGTAAAGCACTTTAAGAGACATGGTAGGAGATGCTATATAAAAATAAAGATTATTATTAGAATATGTTTTCTAGAATATTGTCAAATCTAGTCTAAAAATAACCCCCAAAAATGCAAATCTCACTATTTCCTTTGGCAGACTACTGAACTCCCCAGCACAAGACTTCACCATTAGGAAACTTTTCTCAATAACCTGCCAAAGAGCTCCCTCAGAGAAATGCTACCCAATAACTCCTAGTTGCGATCCATGCAATCCCTTTCTTTCCTTGAAGTTTTCGTCATTTAAAGATTTGTAAATGGATCCTAATAGCAAGTGAGTGAACCCACAATGTAAAGATCTCCAAACCATCTGGGCCAATTGTGCATCTGCCCAGTAAAATCACTATCACTTTTATGCACTTCCCTGCAATAGATTCTTTGTGCTAACTGCAGAGCATATTAAAAAGAACTCATGCTTGTCAATTAGTTAATTAAAATAAATACAGTAATCCCTCTGCTGCAGATACAAATCAGCTAATCAATTATTTAGGAATCTTCAAATTAAAACAAACAGTCAGCTATTTGGGTAATTGGCTATGTGTTTATAATAGCAACACAAATAAGCAAACCTGAGCAATGTTTACAGATCAGTATCAAGAAAGCTGGTCTGAGGCTACTGGTCCATCATTCTGCAGTTGGAAAGAGTGCAGGTTTCCCACAAAGCCTCCAAACTATGCCCGGAGAAGCTATACTTTCATTTTACCAAAAGACCAAGGGTCACATCTAAATTTTATAAAGAGGAAATTATAGTTTATACCAACATGCAGCCTGTATCAGACTATATGGTTCAGGAGGCAATGCTGTCAGACTGCTCAGATCAAGATGGAATATCACATGCTGGGATCTAAGGGGTGATAATGAAGACAAAACTAGCCATAGGTTGCATTATAGAGCCATAGGCTGCATTATAGAGCACCTATCACCTGTATTTGGTTTCCAGTGTCCAATATGATGCAAATATAAATACACTGATTCTTGTCAGGGCAAAACATTTAGTTCTGGTCCTCTCAAACTCAATGCTCACCTGTGCAATCTGTATTGGCTGAGACAGAGGGATCTGCGTCATCGGCGTTGCAGCAGAGGCTGAGATGGTGGCGCCTGCAGCATTGTGCTGCTGACTGGCCGAATGCTGCACTGCAGCTGCCAGCAGCTGTGCCTGTGCCTGTTGTAGCAATAACTGCTGTTGGCCTGGTGTCAACGTGAGCTAAAAACAATTAGAACGATAATTAATAGTGGAAAGAATCCTTGCTGTTGTAAACCACTGACTTAATCACATAATAAGTTTGGTCAAACTAGGCACCTTTTGTAAGAGTAACTTGGCTACTCAAGGTAATAACTTAGGAATCAACCTTTACATGAACATTGACTTAAGCGAAATGGTACTGGTGGAAGCATTTTGTGGCATTAGGACCTGCCAGATCACACAAGCTTCTCT
The DNA here is from genome assembly GCA_003113815.1 of Sphenodon punctatus. Classification (NCBI taxonomy): domain Eukaryota; kingdom Metazoa; phylum Chordata; class Lepidosauria; order Sphenodontia; family Sphenodontidae; genus Sphenodon; species Sphenodon punctatus. The sequence goes on from QEPC01015182.1 coordinate 778,411, forward strand.
GTGGCTCTGCTTTGAGGCTCATGCAAAAAGGTAATTAACTAGCAAGCAAAAGGAAAAGAATCAACACTGACAGGATTTGAAACGAAATTTACACCCAACAGAACAGCAAGTGATTAGTCAGATGAATGAGAAGTAGGAATGCTGGCTATGGTTACTGATAACACCCCAGCTGCTTCACATTAGCATGAATCCCTGCCATATTCCATCATCCCCATTATGCTTTAAGATATAAGTGAAGAACATGAGCTCCATTTGTTTTCTTCCGAGTTGCCCCCTATCTCCTTTTTGTTTTAGAGAATGGAGTTGGCAAGTTTACATCTCTACCCTTTCCAAACACACATTATCTCTATGAAACAGGTGGTGAGTCTCTCTCCTTTACATGAAAATAAATCCTGATGTCTGCATTTAAAAGAAACCCCATCTACAAAGACCTGGAGTCCTGTGCAAACACTCATCAGGAAAACAAAACTTTAAAAAAATTAATAAATTGTTTTTTAAAAAGAGGCATATTTAGCATGAGTTTAATTACTTTCTATCATATATTTATATGCATATAAGCACACATGTTAATGAATACTTCAAAAATAATATAACATGGATAAATGGAATTTTTTTAAAAAAAACCTGAATGGTGCCATTTCAAATTTACAAGTGACATCATCCATTACTGTGAAGTCAGAACGTTGAATTTGCGACAATGACTTCTCCACAATAAATTCATCTCCGATTTCACTGCTAGGTTAAGGAGGAGAAAGTGAACAGGAAGGCAGACCAACCTTATTCTAATTAAGGTATCTGCAACAAGAGCAAAAACACTAATAGTGCTGAGAAAATAGAACAATTTTTCTATTACATTTCTCTTTTATTTTCAAGGTCACACCTGAACTTAAGCCCCTTTTTAGTGAAATTATAATAGCCCCATGGCTAAAGTTTGTCTGTCAGGCAATTTAAATTGGATGTGAGCTAACGCAGCGCTGTCGGGGAGGTGGCTTAGTAGATTTTGCATGGGTAAATCTTACCCCAGTGATCTGTCCTCCGGCCAGCATGAGCTGGGTCTGGGGTATGGCTGCCTGCACTGAAGGCTGCTGGGAAGGCTGACTTGGCTGCTGGGAGTCCCCAGATTCTTCATTAGATTTGGACTAGGAAAGAAATATAAATCTCTTTATAGTGTAACACACATATTCTTAATGTGTATCCTGCCATGTCTACACTGTACAGTAAATATCTTTCATCTGCATACAAAAAGTCCTGGCTTCAAGAGCAGATTTAAGAAAGGATGCTCTGTACCCACCACCATAACTAAGATTGTCCTGACATTACTGTAGATAATGCAGTTTGGGTTTCAACATCCAACCCAGGACCTATACTGGAAATACCCTATGATCTCATGTTAGTTTGTATAAAAAAATGTAATAATTCCTTTTACCATAAAGAAAACTGTCTGCTACAAAGCACTAATTATTCACTGCCTAAAGCCCTGAACAATGGACAGTATGTGTTTTCCTTTTACACATCTGCCCCAAGCACCTTGAGTCAACATAATGTCATGTAAACAGGGAATTGGCTTGAAAAGCCCCCTATATACTTAACTACACTCAGCAAAAAAGCCACATATAAATTAAACATTTATATAATTGAGCAGTGTTTTAAATAAAATCAGTTTTTAAAGGAAAAAGAAAATACTGCAGCCATGAGGGAGGAACTGCAGGAGAGTATGAGTGCATGAAAAGGAGAGAGGGGTTTTATGGTAATTAAAACTGGTTATGCAGAACATTAAAATTCTGCATAGATTTGCATATTTTCCACCACCTGTTTTGGGGACTGCAGAGCAGGCTAATTAACATAAAGGCTCTGATTAATTCTGCCAGTCATTGAGAGATAATTACAGTGCAGGACTGTAAACATTCTGCACTGAAGATACAGCCTGTTTGCCAACATCTCTCTCAGGGATGAAAGTTTGCCATGGCAACCAAGGCAATTTTCTGCCTCCTTTCTCTTAGAAAGGAAGGTCACTGTATCTTCCCTTCTTTCCAAATTGTTATCATATGAAACTGGGGTCCATGTTCTACTGGGTTTTATGGAATGCGGTATGCAAGTTCTTTAGTACTCAGCAGGCATAAAAGCCTCTTTTCAATAATATTAAACCCATTCCCCCCCTTTAAGTGTGTTGCTTGAATATTTTAATGAACGGAAGCAGCAGGTCGACTGAAATGCTGTGGGTTATAATGTATCTTACAAGAATCTGAGAGCTTTGCTGTACCATGTAGATCAATGAGCAGCAAGTAGCCTTATTTATCTTTAAATTACAAAGTGTAATATAGTTACTGCTATAGGAAACCCAAAAGATCCATGCTGGCCATGTTAACAATCAATGCTATATTAGCCCCCACTACATTCAGTGTCTACAGGAGCTTTTATGGACTGCAAAATAATCTATGTCTGAAATAAGTCTGAAAGCCCCAAAGTATGCAAGATTTGAGTTTTGTTATCCAGCAGGCAAGTTACGAACTGTTCACTAATTTTTCACATACAGTTATTAGCACCAGTATATTAAACTATGCCTGTTGTTGACTGTTCTTTACCTATCCTTGACTGTTTTTTACCCTTTTGCAAAATCCAATCATTTTTAATGAAGGCATGTAAGTTTTCAGACTCTGATTTAATTTTAATGGAATGAGTAACCAAATCTGATGAAGAATGAGAGAAGAGGGTGGCAGTAGACCTTACCTGTACATTTAAGGACTGAGCAGCAGCCTGTAAACTTGTTCCAGGGAGCTGAACCTACATTACAATGCCAATAAAAACAGAGAGGCAAAGGAAAAAAAACAAAAACATCTGAGATAAGGTAATAACAGGTATATAAACACTGATAAAATATAAACACTCATCCCCTTAACATTCTGCACAAACTGCAAGTTGAGATGGTACTGAAAACGTTCACAGACACGCCTGCATATAATTTCTAATTCTTCTGGAAGTTGTACGCCTTGTAGAATGAGGTTCCCAAACGATGGGTTGAGACTGAATGATATTAGTTATACTCTTCATGTCTTTGCTGCTATCTGGAGTTGTGGAATTATATTCATGTCTCAAAATATGGCCACACTAGCAAAAATATTGGGAACCACTGCTGCAGACTATGGGTATTTTCAGACGTGAGGCCCCATCATGAAATCAATACATTGATCCCCCGCCGAGATGACCCTGTCACACCCTACCAGACGTGCTGGGGGATCCCGGCGGGGAATTGGGGAGGGGGCGGGGCCGCACGGCGCAACGTGTGGCTGCATGGCCCCGCCCTCTCCACGCTCCCTGCCGCCCGCCCTCTGGGGAGACGGGCGGGCGGCGGGGCCAATGCGGCCGCAGCGTCTGGCCGACTTCACCACGGCCCGGAATCCCGCTGGTGATTCCGGGCTGTCGCAACCGACCAGTCGTTACTTTTCTTTGATCCCCGCCCGGAATCACTTTCACCGCGCTTCCCAGGGAATTGGTGCGGCTAGCCCAGGAAGCGTGGTTGAAAGCGACCCCATGTGGGGATTGAGCGTGGCGAACATCTGGTGGCCGCCAAACAGACGTGCGAGTCACAGTGGCCACAGGTGGGTATTCACCGTGGTTCACTGTGATCTTGTAATGTCTGAAAATACCCTATGTCTCAGGCAAAACTTAAAACTAGAGCTTTATTGAAAAATGGGAAACACGTGAAGACAGTGAAAACAAAATCAAATGTGGCATGCTGTGTGCTGCAGGAAAAAAAAATGGACACTCAACACAGAAGTATAATGTAAGGGAGCACCAACACATCTGCACACTCTGCTTTCCTTGTAGTTTCCCTACTGGGATTGCAGAGTTTTAGTTTAGATTATCAAAATTCAATTATGTTACACGCTGAACTAGTGCTTATCTTTTTATGCTACAGTACAAGAACTTTCAGTCATTTTTCGACATGCTTCCTATCTTCTTGGGTGGGTTCTAAAACATTGTGTACAGTTGGTCTGTTACCAAGCAGAAAAAATAAGAATCTTAGAGTTTGAAGGGTCCTTGAGGGTCACCTAGTCCAATCCCCTGCTTTGATGCAAAATGACTACAGAAAATTAATTGTGCCATAATTCAGTTTAACTTGCCTTACCACACAGGTTCCGAAGTTACAGGTTGTGCGGTAACTCTATTCACAGACTGGATCGTGATTCTAATGGATATTTGATACTGTGTTGCTGTCTGGAATCATGGGATCATCGGTCTGTCTCCTCTGTCAAAACTCTCATCCACACCCTAGTCATCTCACGCCTTGACTACTGTAACCTCCTCCTTGCTTCCCTTATCTCTGTTCAAAACTCTGCTGCCAGGATCATCCACCTAGCCCGTCGCTTTGACCACATGCACCTCTCCTTTCCTCTCTCCACTGGCTCCCTCTTCCTGAGCGTGCTTTGCACAAGCTCCTTGTATTCACCTACAAAGCCCTTCACAACCTCGCTCCCCCTACCTCTCTGCCCTGATCTCCCTCTGAACCCCTGTTCGAACACTTCGCTCCTCTTCCATCCCCTCCCTCACCCTCCCACGCCTCCCCTCCTCCCCCAACCGCCTTCGTCCCTTCTCCCTCGCTGCCCCGCATGCCTGGAACTCCATCTCCCTGCCCTTGTCCGCCTTGCCCCCACCCTCCACACCTTCAAGTCTGTCCTCAAAACCCACCTTTTCCGCTCTGCCTTTCCTAACTCCTGCTAATCGTCTCCACCCAGGACTATCCCTCACCTGTTATCTGTAAACTCCCAATTTACTGTAACCAAGCCAAGAACATGTACCTGAGTTCTCGCATCCTCATGAATGTTGCATCCCTTTTCTCTCCCTCTGTTCCCCCTTCCCTGTCTCCCCTCCCCCGTCTTTAGATTGTAAGCTCTCGGGCAGGGACTGTGTCTATTTTATTCTCTGTAAAGTGCCAGGTACATCGCTGGTGCTATATAAAAGCTAATAATAGTAACAACAACAACTAATAAAGTCTCATAATAGGGTCACATTGGCAAAATGTTTGGGAAGCAATGCCTTACCGTATGTGTTTGGATGTTTCCAGCATATTAGTAATGGAGAGAGAAGAGTCTAAGTAGCATCAAAAACAGCTGCCTTAGAGATCTGACTAGATTAAAACTATTTTCTGGTGGCCTGAGTAACAGGTGTGATCATAATATGGGTCTCCTAGGGATAGTCTGCATGGACTTTTAAAGCCCATTTTAACGAAGAGATGACCCCTGCTTCCCTCAAAGGAGACACTTTCCAATCAGAGTCAGGATTAATACCTATTTTCTGAATTGTGCCTAGTACTAGATGCTAAAAGTGTGGAGCAGACCACTACATGTTAAGATGGTTCATAGGTGCCACCATTACTAGTGTCCTGCTAGAACAGATTAAAGTAATCTATTTAAGGAGATAGGCCAACTGCCAGAGGCCACTGCCAGATGCATCAGAAGAGGTTTGGAAGCCCATATTCACCAGATAGGAAGTTAAATTATTTTAAAAAGTAAAGAAATTGTACTGGCCAAATTAACTCATATCATCTACACCACATGAGAAAGACACTAAAACATTGAAAACAAAAGCCCTCAGCACTACTGTATTTGTCTGCATATCATGAAGACACCCATGTTCCTGGCACTACAAGTGAAAAAGACACATTCTAAACTGCTCATCAGTTCCATGTGTACTCATAAATTCAATTGCTCCACAGGTCCTGTGTAAACCCCCACCATTTGGAAATTATAAATTGTGTGACCAAGTGTTGAATGTTCAGTACAATAAAATGGCAGCTCTGAGCTCTCAAAGAAATGAATACAAAAGCCTCAGCACCTCAGTTATACAACAACAACTGTATAACCAGGATCTTGAGCATTCAAGGTCAGCCAATTAGCTAGAGTACTTTAAAATTTGAACTTGGTGTCAATGGGGGTGGAGGAATACACTAGGACATTTGTTTTCATACCTCAAATGTTATCAGAAAGTTAGGCAAAAAACCTTTTCCACTTCATTTCACTCAGGATGCCTCATTTTGAACTAGAGCTTTAATTCCATAAGAACTGTGACAGTAAGAGATAAGGCAGTGGTGCCCAACTTAAATTAGTGGGTGGGCCACCATAATCGGGTCAGTCCCTACACCACACCGCACTTCTGTGCCTTGCTGACACAGGTAGCGAGTTCTCCACAGAACCCTAAAATATTGTCTCACAAATTTTAAAAAATTGCTCATATCTTTCATGCGGAAAGTTAACCATTTGGTTCCCAATATTCCCCAGTTAAATAAAATACTATCAAATATGAAAATCAAACCAAATGCACACTCTCATTTAACTACCAGACACCACTCTCCACAGACCCCATCCCTGCTCCATGGGGTTTCTCTCCCTCAAGGAAACAGCACAGCCCACCCAAGCCTCTTTTGGCCCCACTCTGCCCCTCCCTTTTTGCACCTGAAAACACAGTAGATTCTCAGGTGCTGCTGCTGCTGAGAATCAGGATGCTGTTCTGTTTCTGGCGACTGGCATTTCACAACATCTGATAAAATGCTGGCAGGTCTACCCACCCCAATCCATGAATATCTGTTTTATTTCTGATTAGTGGAAACCCAGAGTCTCTGCCATTTTTAATCTTTCAACGGTTGGGCAAATGCTTGCAGTGGAAAGCAGAAAACCATTGGCCAAAAAATGATAATAAAATTATATAGCATGCTAAATGGCCATGGGCTGTAGAAAATCATCTGGCACGATGAATGTTGGGCACCTCAGCCCAGTAAGCAAATGGGAAGACCAAATATCTTATTACAAACTGCTTCAAGAAGTTAACAACTTTTAAACGTTACATAAAAACATGTCTTGTGCAATCATTTCAAGCCTGTTAATGCACAGAAACTCTGAACCGGCAGCTCATGGACAGTTACTCCTACCACTTCTTTTGTTAACCAAGCAGTGACAAGTTCCAAGTCTATGTTAAGGCAGATGTTGTTGAGCAAATGCCATTTTTAATGGGTGAAGCTAGATCTGGCTTTTCTCATGAACAGACTTTTTTCCACTGAGGGAGTAAACGTTAAATCCCAAGCTGTTCAAGTTACTCTCCTCAAACCTACGGTCCTCCTTATCACTTCCTCTTTTTCTCACACTTCCTCCAGTTATAGCATGCACTTTGGTCTTACCTGATGGAGGTGTCCAAGGAAGGCCTGGGCTGTAGATATTGCCGTTCCAACAGGCACAGGCTGCTTCTGAAAGTCCAGGCCATTTGTCTGGGTGCCTGGAAAGGCAGGAAAAAACCTGGTGAGCTATGGAGGACCTCCCAAAAATCATATTCAGAAAAAAATGATTTTTTCAAGTTTCTTCGGTGTGTCGATACTATGGACTAGAACTCAGTGAAATGCTCCCAAAAGCAACAACAGATTGAAAGCACATTCCAGCTGCCATTGAAGTCAATAAGTAAACTCCCATCAACTCCAATGGGAACTGGATTGTGCCGAGTCTTTGCTGAGAAAATGAACAGTCATCGATAGTGTGTAGAGACTAGAGAGTAAGTGGAAGGGGGAGCACAGGGAAATAAAATGTCCAAACTATGTGTTTCTACTAAACTCTTGTGCAAAGATCATGTTCCATTGGGTAGAAATAGGGGCAATCTTTTAAAAGACTGGGTAAGGGGGTTAGGGTAGGTGGGTTGTTATGTATGTGTTTAGCTTCTCTCATCAATGTTTGTAATGTTCAAGATTGTTTTTATATTGTTTTGTTCTTGTTTTTTACTATTTTCTTTTATGTTGCAAACCACCCCGAACTGCTTCAAGCAGGAAATAAATAAAGCAAGCAAGCAAGCTCTATTCTGAAATAATCTGTATCTGTCTTTCTCTGCACTGTCCCCCCCTTCCCCCAAGCTTGGGGAAATAGACAACTCAAAAAGCTAATGCTGACACATCTGGCTGAGGGAAAAAATAATAATAAAAGGATCGATTTTTTGCAAAGAGATTGTCAGATTTTTGTTCCACTGTACTTCTATTTCAGGAATCATTCATTGGTGCTACATGATCCATCAGAAGTATAACAGACTAAACTGGCCATTATAAGCAAAGGAGATCCCCAATTTATACAACACATGAATGTTCTGAAGCCAATGATACTATCTATGAAGGGAATGACCAAAAGAAGAAATATCTGGATATATCTGCCTATATCCAAACGTGGTTTCTAAAGACTATTGCACTGTGCTGTATCCTAATGGCTATAATAATTTCTTTTATGTCCATGAGCCAGTGCTCAACTAACGTATACCGCTACTCTTCCTGTCCTGTCTACATTTTGCTGAGATTAAAATGAGTCAGCATGAGTTTATGTACTCGGGCTAAGTGAACTAGCTGCTATATGATGGAGCTTTACTACATTAAAAACTGCCAAATAATAGTTTCATTTCAGGAATCTAGAAGAGGCATATGTTTACAGAGGAATTATTAGCAGGACAATCCTCCAGGATTAAAATCAGTAAGTTCTGTCACCAACTTCTATGGGTGGCAGATTGAACCCAGGTTGTCTTACAGTGCTGGCTAAGCTTAAAATAGATAAATATCTTTCCCCATGCAAAATCTATGTAAAATCACAGTTCTCAGTAAAGAAAGACAGATGCAGCATATTATAGCAATCAATATAAACATATCTAATATGTTCCTACTACGTTTTAAAAACCCACCTTACACAAATCCTAGTCTCCTTACTCCATACAGCAGATGAATTGTTACCGAAAACTCGGGACAATCTCGGTAACTGTTCAAGATCTTGGCAAGAATCTCATCTAGATTTACCATGTACTATTTACCATGTACCATACACTGATTTACTGCGTACCACTTACTATGTTCATTCTGGTAATGCGCATGAGCAAAATGGCTGCTACAGCTGTTCTGTGCATGCACAACCCTCTTCCAAGATGGTGCCAGCAGCATCACCGCCATTTTGGAAAAGGGCAGCCATTTGTGCATGTGCATTACTGAGACAAACTAAATATATGGTAAGTCGTACATAGTAAATGGTGCACAGTAAATCACAGCACTCGAGAAACACTCTCAACTAAGTGCGCTCAATTATTGATTCTTGCTAATAACGAGTCGAGAACAGTGATTCTTGGTGAGAATCGAGAGAAAAATCAAGATCAAGTTTTAGCCCTAATGAACACACAGTTGCAATAAAATTGTGGGTAATGTAAATATAATATAATATACAATATTATTGATTTTATTTCCACGTTTGTACTTTTTCTTCATCTGTTTCAAAGTGCAGTTTAATAAAAGTATAAATTGGGGTTTTCTGGCCTGTTCACAGATTGGTTTTCAGCTTTATGGTGGTGGTTTTCTTCAGCTGCAACATTAGTATTTGGCCTAATTTGATGAAAATCTTGTTTGATTCGTTTCCATCAAGCTCAGCATTGCTTGATGGAGTGTTTGTATCCAGTGTTTGCCCATTTTCTTACTGACCTATTCCCATGCTTCCTCAATAAGAGCAGTTAAACTGCTCATTAGTAGTTGTGGGGTTTTTTTTTTTTGGGGGGGGGGGACGACTTTGTCCTACAGTTTTAATCAGGTGGAGTACCTCCTCCTTTCCCCAGCGGGAATGGCTAAGTTTTCAGTGACTCGTAGATGGCCACTCATACAAACTCGGTTTGTACCATAACCCCACTCAGTTGGGGTCAAGGGGGACTTTGCAAGAACGGCAGGGGTGGTGCTAGTTGTGGTGGTGTCAGTTGGGGTCGAGGACAGAAGTCACAAGGGAGTCAGTTGGGGTCCCACCCCAGATGCAGGTGCATCTCAGCACTGGAAGAAGCATTTCTGTATAAACGTCCGCCCCCACCACAGATGAAACTGCATCTCAGCAGTAGGAGAGATTTCTGTATATACCGAAGGGGGTGGGTGGGTCAGTTGGGGTGAAAGTGGGCTGGGGAGGTGGTGCAGTGTGCGTGCGTGCGTGCGTGCGTGCGTGCGTGCGAGAGAGAGAGTTGGGGCCCAGTCCTTAGGTGACTCGTCTGAGCAGTATGTGAGAAGTATCTGCCTAAACAGGAGGATCAGTTGGGGGGCTGTGCAGGAGCCACAAGAGGGAAGGAGTCAGTTGGGGGCTGGACAGGAGCTGTGGGGGGCTGGACAGAAGCTGTGGGGAGCCTGTCCTGAGGTAAGACTGACCCCCCCCATGGCTTTTGCCCAGCCCCCCTCGACCCTAACTGAACTCTATGGTTCCTGCCCAGTCCCTCCTCAACCCCAATTGACACCCTCCCTGCAGTTTCTGCCCAACCCCAACTGACCCTTCCATGGCTCCTGCCCAGCCCACTTCGACCCGACCTGACCCCTTCCATGTTTATACAGAGATGGTTTGATTTTATTTTTTTTAGTGTACTGTATTTTTATATCTGTTTTATTGTATTTTATTGTGTTGTAAGCCGTTCCGGGTCACCAGAGGCGAGAGGGGCAGGATATTAAATGTAAATAAATAAATAAATAAATAAAATAAAAATCTCTCCCCTATTCTTGAGATGCTGCTACATCTGGGTTGGGGGGCGGGCGTTTATATAGAGATCCCTCTCCCACCGCTCAAATACACCTGTGTCTGGGGTGGGTTGGTTTGTCTAGGACAGGAGAGAGCTCTAGTGTACTACAATATCGGGTGCTGGGAGCCAGGAGTCATGGTTTGTTTATTTATTTTAGCTCAGGGTGGCTTAAATTCTTTAACTTTTTAACTGTAACATTAACAACTAATTAACTCAACTCTTAATCCTCACAAGCACCCTGTGAGGTAGTTGAGGCTGAAAGATCTGTGACAGGCTCAAGCTCACTCAGTGAGTTCATGGCTAAGGTGAGACTTGAACTGGGGGTCTCCTCCTACCTCCCAGTCCATGTACTGAACTCTTCCACCACACTGGCTCTCAAGGTATAGGCAACTATACATGTGTGTATGTGATACGTAGCTGGTCTGGTTTGCAACGATGAAACTGATTAAGTGGATCAGACTTGGTCTCCTGGGTGAAAAGAAATCTCTCTAAGGTTAAACTATGTTCCACTATATACACATCTTCTTTTAGACATCCCACATCCATCAACCTTATTCCCCCATATACAGCCCCTGGATCCAGTTCCCTGAAAGACTGAGCTCCGGTAAGTGAGCAAAGATGTGGGTAGTCACACAAGGATGGGGGACAAATCCATGGCACAGATCCTTAATCTGGACCCTCCTCTTCCTAACCACACTCCTTCAGTACTCCCAGTTTCTATGCAGCTCTCGGAGTTTCTACTAATTTTTGCCTGTCCTGTTCTCTCCAAAACAATGAAAGCTGCCCTCTAACTGTCTCCAGCTGCTACCTTTAGTGCTGCCCTGAACCTGTAGAGGAAAAGAATTGGGACTAAAAGACCAAGGCTAAGGGTGGATATATGGAACTTAAGTTGTAAGGGAGCAGAATATGTGCGTATACAAGGTCTTTACTGCTTACATGGTGCAAAAGTTGAGGGAACCTTAACGTGCAATTTCCATGCTTTTTGGAGCATGAGTAATTTATAAGAGTCTTAACTCATCTCTTAATTTTTTTATCCTAGAATTTTAAATATGATTGCATATTTTTTGCTGCTTTACACAAGTTCGACAGTTTCAATGAAAAGTAACACACACGCTTTTGGTATTCTTCACCAATAGGCTTCACAATATAAATGGGTGTCTTTACCTCATAAAACCTACATGAGGAAAAAGTTAGGCAAGCAGTTTATTTTATTCATTCGTTCATATTTCTATGCTGCCCTTCCTACAGAGGGTCAAGGCAGCTTATAATAATAAAACAGAATTAAAAAGCCAATAAAATCAATTAAAAAACCATAATACCCCACCCAACCCAACCCCTCTCACCCAATTCCATCCCACCCTATCCCAGTCTGCGAAACACCTGGCCAAATAAAAAAGTCTTGCATCGTTTCCAGAAGATGAGCAGGCTTGGGCTTAGGCGAACCTCCAAGGGAAGGGAGTTTCATAATCGTGAGGCAGTTACCGAGAACACCTCCCTGCATGCCCTAGAGATGGCACCTGCAAAGAGGTCATCCCCGGCTGAAGTCAAGGTCTGTGAGAAGGTCATAAGGAACATAAGGGAAGAATCGATCTTTCAGATACCTGGGGTCCAAGCCATTTAGGGCATTATAGGTTAAAACCAGAACCTTGAATTGTGCACAGAAATCTATTGGCAGACAATGCAGACTCTGGAGCACTGGTGTAATGTTGCTGAAGCAAAAGTACTTCTAGCAGCTTAACCCCCACCCCCATTATTCAACTGGTACCTTTTGGTAGCTTAGCAAAAATATTAAAGATTTTCACTCCTCTTCATTTACTTCAAAGGATGGAAAGTTTAAAGACTAGGGACGTTGATCTAAAACTAATTCAGGTCACCAAAGACTGCACACAGCTGACCTTTAAAGCCAATGTGTCTCAAATGTGGCCACCGGCCTGATTTTAAATGGCTGTAGGCTCCTGCTGGCTCAAGCAGGCCCACTCTCAGCACACACTGCTCCCATAGCTGTACACAGACAGAGGCAACGCCAGGTGACAGCTGGCCAGAACAGAAGACAAGAGAAGCAGCGAGTCAGGAAAGGTTGCAAAATGCAGCAGAAAGAGCAGGGAGTTAAGGTTGGTCCCAGTGTCAAAGGTAGATTTCCAGGCCAGAGCGTGTGGGGGAGGGGTGTAGAGAGTGAGCAAGAAGCTGGAGAAGAGGAGGAAGGGGGAGACAAAAGGGTGATTTGATACAAAAGGGGGAAAATTAAAGGTTTTAACCTCATTGGCTTCAGCAGCATGGTCACCAGCAAGACTTGGTGTCTGCACAGTGAGACCACAAAAAAGACACCCAACAATCAAACACTGGATTAGATCAACTCTTAGCAGCTAAAGCATATTCTCATAACCAAGGGCTCCTTCAACCCGGGTGATGACTTATGAGTATTCAGTGCACCACATCATAGAAACAGCAACTCCATTAGATTTTGGGGATCAAGCACACCCCTGGAAGAAGACCTACTAGCATATCACAGTAAACAATGCTGTTCAAATTCAGACTTTTAATTTCTAGGCTTGAAGGTGAAGGCAGGCTATGTCTGGACAGTAAACTGGACCATCTGAACAGATCCTCTAGAATTTGAAGGAATAGAGAGCAGAAGTGTTTGGTTCCAGAAATGAGAACACCAGGGTCTGTGAGGCCATTAAGGAGTAATGAGAATCACCCTGTCAGGTGAGATTTTCAAGTCCCTCCTCAAAAGTCCCAGTCTCAAGGAGGCGGTGGTGCGCCCCCTGCTGAAAAAGCCATCTTTTGACGTGGACGCTCTCGCCAGCTGCCGACCCGTCTCTAATCTTCCCTTTTTAGGGAAGGTTATTGAACATGCCTCCAGGCGCATTTGGACAGTGTTGGTTTCATGGACCCTTTACAATCTGGGTTCCGAACCGGCTATGGTACGGAGACGGCGTTGGTGGCTTTGGTGGATGATCTCCGCCGGGAGTTGGATGCAGGATGTTCAACATTCTTGATCCTGCTAGATCTCTCGGCTGCATTTGACACCGTGCACCATGGGCTGCTGCTGAGACAGCTGCGAGACCTGGGGGGTCTGAACGGGACTGTCCTAGGGTGGTTCCGCTCATTCCTCTCGGGGAAAAGCCAGCGGTTGGTGCTAGGGGCTGAAACATCAAGCCCCCGGGCATTGACCTGTGGCATTCCGCAGGGTTCGATTTTTTCTCCTTTATTATTTAATGTTTATATGCAGCCCCTGGGGGAGATCGTGAGAGGTTTCGGGGTGCGATGTCACCAATATGCTGACGATACTCAGCTGTACCTCTCATTTTCAACTGACCCAGGTCCTGCTGTCTCATTACTTTCCCAATGTTTGGAGCCTGTGGCAGATTGGATGCGGCAGAACAGACTGAAGCCCAATCCTGATAAGAAGGAGGTGATGGTGGTGGGTAGGGCGAGGGAGATACTGGCTCCCCTGGTGGAGGTGGGGGAGTCTGCCCTCCTGTAGCCGAGCAGGTTCGGAGTCTGGGAGTGATGTTGGACTCGGGGCTCCGGCTGGATTGGCAAGTAGAGTTGGTGGCTAAGGCCGCCTTCCGCCAGCTGTATCTGGTACGGAGGCTGTGTCCATACATTTCCAGGCCCGACGTGGCCACCCTCATTCATGCCTTCATCACCTCAAGGCTAGACTACTGCAATGCGCTGTACACGGGGCTTCCCTTGTTTCTGGTTCGGAGGCTGCAGCTGGTGCAGAATGCAGCGGCCCGTCTCCTTATGGGGACGGGAAGGCGGGAGCACATAATACCTGTGCTCCATACTCTGCACTGGCTGCCTATAGCGTACCGAGCCCGATTCAAGGTGCTAGTGCTGATCTATAAAGCCCTACATGGTCTGGGCCCCTCGTACCTTGGGGACCGCCTCGTCCTCCGCGCCTCAGAGCGATCCCTGCGGTCTACTGGGGGTGCCTTTTCAGAGGTCCCCCATGTAGAGCAGGGGGCCACAATGGAGAGGGCGTTCTCGGTGGCAGTGCCAAAGCTCTGGAATTCCCTCCTGGAGGAAGTCCGTCTGGCCCCAGGACTGTTGGCGTTTCAGTGAGCCTGCAAGACCTGGCTGTTCACCCAGGCCTTCGGAGGGGAGGGTGGGGTAGGCGGGGGATTGTATTTTAAAAACAGTTGTTTTAATGAATTTTATTGTTTGTTTTTATGCTGTAAGCCGTCCCAAGATGTCGTAGGCATGAGGGGGTGGCTAACAAATATTTATAAATAAATAAATAAATAAATAAAACCCACCTCTTCCGCTCCGCCCTTCCTAACTCCTGCTAATCATCCCCACCCATGATTATTCCCCACCTGTTATCTGCAAACTCCCAATTTATTGTAACCAACCCAAGAATGTGTACCTGAGTTCTCGCATCCTCATGAATGTTGCATCCCTTGTCCCTCCCTCTGTTCCCCCGTCCCTGTCTCCCCTCCCTCTGTCTTTAGATTGCAAGCTCTTGGGCAAGGACCATGTCTATCTTATTCTCTGTAAAGCACCAGGTACATTCGCTGGTGCTATATAAAATCTTAGAACAACAACAACAACATAAATCCATAAATTACAAGGCCAGCTGAATGAGAAGACTTTGGTTCTTCATGCCTACCCTTCTCAATGACAGGAGTCATTGACAGATTATGATCAGAAAGAGACCCTTCTTCTCTGCCCACCTTAGAATTCTGAAGCAAGAAGCCCAAAAGTCGCTTCCCAGCAGCTGATATAGATAATCACTGTTCTGTTATCTGATGGGAACTTGAAGAAAATGGACTGGGCGGATGGAAGAAAGTGTAGCAGGAACGTTCTCAAAGGACGTCAGACTCCGGACAGTTTATGTTCCATCTGGACTTGGACATAGCTAGCTTGCAGTGTGCCCATGTGCAAGAAATTAACTTGCCTCCCCCCATCCTCCCCCATTTCCTACCCCCTCCTCTCCCCACACAGTTCTCCCCATCCAAGCCTCCTGTCCCCATCCCACAGACCACCTGACCACACATTCTCCCTGCTCCCACCCAACCCCCATGCAGACCTGCCACTGGCTGCTTCTGCTGCTTGCTCTGGAGGACTCCTGCATGCTGCAGGCCCTGCAACTCATGGAGTGCTTCCTTTCCACACCGCGGGGAGGAAGCAACAGAACGCCCCATGCACTACTGCCCACCCTTCCATTTGATTCAGGAGGCTGGCTTATGAAAAATATAACGTATAGGCACTAAGTTATTCATCATGTCTTACTTTTTGAAAAAACAACAGTTTCTGCTTGCAACGTACGCGAAGAGTCATAACTCCATATAAAGGTATTGCTGCAGGCTGTTTGCCTGGGAAACGAAATGGTTTGGGCTCTTGTCTGTAGCTATCTGGTGTACGGGGCCTAGAGAAGTTGCGGGGTTATGCATGCCCTGGCCTTTGCTGACATTTGGATGAGGCCTGACATGCTGAGAGAATCGCACATGAACATGATGGCCCATCCGCCACCCAATGTGTTGCAGAGGGAGCTTTTGGGCTATTAAAGTGCAGAGCCCCCTCAAGACTCCAGAGTGGGCCGTCTTTTCCTCTCTGGCTCACTTCCGTCAGTATTGCTGTTTTCCCACACTCATCTTTAGATTGTAAGCTCTTGGGCAGGGACTGTGTCTCTTTTATTCTCTGTAAAGCGCCAGGTACATCGCTGGCACTATATAAAAGCTTATAACAACAACAACAACTAGGCCTTACATATGCCGAAGCCATCTTGGGACAGTCGTAGTGAGGAATCTCCAACCCCCCTGATCTGAAGTCGACCCAAAGGAAAGGAGGCACAGCAAGTAATAAAATGTTAACTAACAAGCTACATGTACTGGACTTCAGCACAGGTCTATTCAAGAAGATAGTGCAATATACTTTGTAAAATGCTGTTTTTAACTGCTTTTTAAACTTTTATGTACTTTTTTGTCTTTTGTACTACAGTTTAACAAAAATTATAGAGTGAAGTCTCCATAACGTCAAAGGGAGGTAAAAATATCAAGTATTGGGAATAGTAAAATGAGAAAAAATTGCATTCGTAAATAGATGACAATTAGAATAGCTTCTAGAAAGATGTCTGAAGTAATAATTTATTTACATTCTTAAAAAGTAATGAGGAGATTCAAAGGTAATAAGCTAGGCAAATGTTTTTTTTTCGAGAACATTTGCCAAAAGTTATACCATTATTATTTAGTATTAATTTTGTGGGGGCAATGTAACATTAATTCTTCCACACCTTTGAGGTGTTCTTTTAGCAAGATATAAAAAGGTACACGAACCCCCACCATTTAACATTTCCCCCCCAACCTTTGCATCGACCTTTCACTTGTTTCCTTGATCCAAATTCTGTCAAAATGAGAATCATCACAGATGGCATGGGCAAATCACAGCAGCAGATGCTGGGGAGGCGGTGGCACTGCTGGTGGCTCATCATCTGTAGACTTCTGCCTCAAAAAGCATAATGCAAGGCCAGTCTCTAAAAATGCTGTGTTGTATACAGCAAGCATTTGTCACGACTGGAGTTTTTTTTGACTACGCCAGGTTATTCAAGCAGACATAACAACATAGTAAGTGCCATACTGGGTCAGACCAATGGTTCATCAAGTCCAGCACCCGTCTCCAACAGTGGCCAATCTCGGTCGCTTAGAAGTACCCAGCAGGTCACAATGGGACAATCCATTAGTTTAGTTTATTTGTTGTGACCAATCTTGGTCTTTGACATCTACACAATAATACAGAAATACAACATATAAAACATACATATACATATATACACAACATATACATATAACAACCAGGGACATATAGTTATTATTATTATTATTATTAACAAACATTTATATAGCGCCAGCAGTGTACCTGGCACTTTACAAAGTAATAAAATAGACACGGTCCCTGCCCCTAGGGCTTACAATCTGAGAGACAGGAGCTGGGGGAGAGACTTAGGAAGGGGAACAGAGGGAGAGACAAGGGGTCTAACATTCATGAAGATGCGAGGTCTCAAGTGCACGTACTTGGCTTGGTTACGATGAGAATGACAGCAGGCAGGTCCATGTTGCAAGGATAAGGGTAAACCGATCGTAGGTATAGGAATAGTGGCTCAGCAGGATAAAGAGTCAGACAGAGCAGAGCGAAAGAGGTGAGTTTTAAGGAGAGATTTGAAGGTATGAAGGGAGGGGGCAAGGCGGATGTGGACAGGGAGGGAGTTCCAGGCATGGGGGGCAGCAAGTGAGAAGGGACGAAGGCGCTTAGGGGAGCAGGGAAGGCGTGGAAGGGTGAGAGAAGGGACAGAGGAGGAGCGAAGTGCACGGGCTGGAGTATGGAGGGCGATAAGTGCAGAGAGGTAGGGGGGAGCAAGGTTGTGAAGAGCTTTATAGGTGAAGACTAGGAGCTTGTGCAGGATTCGTTCAGGAAGGGGAAGCCAGTGAAGCGAAGAGAGGAGGGGCTGCACATGGTCGAAGCGACTGGCGAGGTAGATGACCCTGGCAGCAGAGTTTTGGACAGAGATGAGGGGAGAAAGGTGAGACCGGGGAAGGCCAGTGAGAAGGAGGTTACAGTAATCGAGGCGAGAGATGACCAGAGCATGAACAAGAGTTTTGGCAGACGAGACAGAGAGAAAAGGGCGAATCTTAGCAATGTTATGGAGGGAGAAGCGACAGGATTTAGCAACAGAGTCAATGTAGGGTTTAAAAGAAAGGGCTGAGTCAAAGATGAAGCCTAGGCTACGGGCTTGGGGGACAGGCAGGATGGTGACTCCATCAATAGTTATTGACAGTGAGGAAGGAGAGGAAGGATGAGGGGGGAAGATAAGGAGTTCAGTTTTAGCCATGTTGAGTTTGAGTTGACGTTGAGACATCCAGGTAGAGATGTCAGAGAGACAGTTGATGAGACGAGCTTGAACAGAGGGAGAGAGAGAGGGAGTAGAGAGATAGAGTTGAGTGTCATCAGCATAGAGGTGGTATTGGAAGCCATGGGAGGCAATGAGTTTGCCTAAGGATGAGGTATAGATCGAGAAGAGGAGAGGGCCAAGAACAGAGCCTTGAGGAACACCAACTGAGAGGGGGAAGGAGGAGGAGGCGGAGTTGGAGAGAGACACATTAAAGGAGCGGTCAGAGAGGTAGGAGGAGAACCAGTTATGGACAGAGCCACAAAAGCCAAGGGAGTGAAGGGAATCCAGCAAGAGTGAGTGGTCAACAGTATCGAAGGCAGCAGAGAGATCAAGGAGGACAAGAATGGAATAGAGACGTTTAGATTTAGCCACCAGAAGATCGTTGGTGATCTTAGCGAGAGCAGTTTCAGTAGAATGAAGGGGGCGGAAGCCAGATTGGAGGGGGTCAAGGGAGGAGTTGGAGGATAGGAAGTCAAGGCAGCGGGAGTAGACAACACGTTCAAGCAGCTTGGAAGCAAAAGGAAGGAGTGAGACAGGACGATAGCTAGAAGGGTCAGAGGGGTCAAGAGTGGACTTTTTGAGAATAGGAGAGACTGTGGCATGTTTGAAGGCAGAAGGGAAAGAGCCAGTAGAGAGGGAGAGGTTGATGATGTGCAGGAAGGAAGGGGCGACAGTGGGAGTAATGGAGGTGAGGAGGCGGGAAGGAATGGGATCAAGGGGGCAAGTGGAAGGGTTGGAGGAGGAGAGCAGAGAGGAGATTTCCTTAAGGGAGGCAGGGGAGAAGGAGGACATGAGAGAAGGAGGGGGAGGAGGGAGAGGGGTGGGAGTGGGAAGAGAGGAGTGGGAAGCGATGTCGAGGCGGATCTTGTCTATCTTGGAGGTGAAGAAGGAGGCAAGATCCTGAGCAGAAAGGGAAGAAGGAGGGGGAGGACAGGGAGGCTTGAGGAGGGAGTCAAAGGTAGAGAACAGGCGGCGAGGGTCCCGAGAACAGGACTCAATGCGGGAGGCATAGTAGTGTTGTCTAGCAAGGGAGATAGCAGAAGTAAGGGTGGAGAGACAGAATTTGAAGTGAAGGAAGTCAGCGTGAGAATGGGATTTGCGCCAGAGTCGTTCAGCAGCACGAGTGCAAGAACGGAGGTGGCGGATACTAGGGGTGAGCCAAGGACGGGGGTTGTGGGAGAAGGCAGGGCGGGAAGAGAGAGGGGCATGGGAGTCAAGTGTGGAGGAGAGAGAGGCGTTGAGAGCAGAGACAGCGGAGTCAGGGGAGGAGGAAGAGAAGACTGTAGGAAGAAGGGGAGAGAGAGAGGAGGCAAAGTCCAGGGGATCAATAGCTTGAAGGTCACGGAAGGGGCGTAGAGAAGGGGAAGAGGAGGGGGGACAGTGGGAAATGTTGAAAGAGGCAAGGAAGTGGTCTGATATAGGATGAGGATCGAAGGAGAGATCAGCGACAGAGCAGTTTCTAGAGAGGACAAGATCAAGAGAATGGCCATTAGTATGGGTGGGGGAGTTGGTCCAAAGGTGGAGGTTGAAGGAGGAGGCTAGGGAGAGGAAGCGAGAGACTGAGGGCTGAGATGGGTCATCAACATGAATGTTGAAGTCACCAAGGATGAGAGTGGGGATATCAACAGAGAGGAAGAAAGTGAGCCAGGACTCAAAGTCAGAAAGAAAGGAGGAGAGAGGACCAGGGGGACGGTATATGACAGCAACACGTAGATGGAGGGGGGAGTAGAGGCGCACGGAGTGAGCCTCAAAGGTATGGAAGGAGAGAGTTCCCCACATGCGGTAATTAATAGTATGTACCTATCGATACATTTTAAAAAAACAACACGTGCTCACCTCCCCCCTCAAGCTGCTGTTAGCCGCATTGCCAGTAATTTCTTTGCTCTATATGCAAAAATAGCAATGGCTTTAGTGACCTCTGGGTTCGCATCCCTCAAGAGGAAGATTAAGCAACAATCCATTACCTGTTGTTCACTCCCAGCTCCCGACTGTACGAAGTTATATTTCTCAAACCTAGCTGGCTAATAACTGCTAATGGAACGATCAATCAGAAACTTGTCCAACACTTTCTTAAACCCAGCTATACTACTGGCCTTGACCACAGCTTCTGGCAACAAATTTCACAACTTAATTGTACATTGAGTGAAAAAAAAATACTTTTATTTGTTTTAAATCTACTACCTGTTAGTTTCAAGGAGTGTCCCTTAGTTCTAGTACTATTTGAGAGGGTAAATAACCGTTCCCTATTTACTTGTTCCACACCACTCATGATTTTATAAATTCCTATCATATCTCCTCTCAGTTGTCTCTTCTCCAAGCTGAAGAGCCACAGCCTACCCAGCCTCTCTTCATAGGGGAGCCGTTCCATACCCCTTATCGATTTTGTTGCTCTTCTCTGTACCTTTTCTATTTCTACTATATCTTTTTTGAGATGGGGTGACCAGAACTGCACACAATATTTAAGATGTGGTTGCACCATAGAGTTATACAGAGGTATTAAGATATTTTCAGTTTTATTCTCTATCCCTTTACAAAAAATTCCTAACTTTCTGCTTTTTTGACTACTGCCACACACTGAGCTGAGGATTCCAATGTATTGTATACTATGACTTCAAGGTCCTTTTCCTGAGTGGTAATTCCTAACTTAGAAACCAGCGTTGTGTACATAAAGTTTGGATTGTTTTTCCCTAAGTGCATCACTTTGCACTTGTCCACTTTAAATTTCATCTGCCATTTAGATGCCCGGTCACCCAGTCTAGCAAGATCTAGAGTGACGTGTTAACTTTAATAACTTGGGTGTCATCTGAAAATTTGATCACCTCACTCCCCTTTAATTAACGAATACATTAAACACCACCAGTCCATGTACAGATCCTTGGGGCACTCCACTATTTACTTCTCTCCACTGTGAAAATTGACCAGTCAGTCCTACGCTTTGTTTCTTATCCTTTAACCAGTTACCAATCCACAATAGGACACTGCCTCCTATCTCATGACTTTTTAATTTTCTCAAGTCTCTCATGAGGGAACTTATCAAATGCTTTCTGAAAATCCAGATATACTATATTGACCGGCTCCCCATTATCCACATGCTTGTTCACACCCTCAAAAAGTTCCAATAGATTAGCGAGGCATAACTTCCCTTTGCTAAATTCATGTTCACTCTTCCCCATTACACCGTGTTTATCAATATGCCCCATAATTCTGTTTTTAATAATAGTATCCAACGTTTTGGAGCCTGAAAGATGTCAGGCTCTGTAGTATCCAGGATCACCTCTGGAGCTCTTTTTAAATATCAGTGTTAGATTTGCTACCCTCCAGTCCTCAGGTACAGAGGCAGATTTTAGTGATAAGTTACAGATTACCAGTAGTAGGTCTGGAATTTCACATTTGAGTTCCTTCAGAACTCTGGGGAGTATACTATCTGGTCCCAGTGATTTGTTACCATGTAGTTTGTCACTTCGTTCTAGAACCTCTTCCAGTCATGTTGATCTGTGACAGCTCTTCCGATTTATCACCTACAAAGAACAGTTCCAGTCTGGGTATCTCCCCAACATCCTCTGCCGTGAAGACCGAAGAAAATAATTCATTCAGCTTCTCTGCAATGGCCTTATCCTCCCCGAGTGCCCCTTTTATCCCCATGCCATCTAATGCCCCAACCGACTAACGGCTCCACCACCGTTTGAACTGGTGCAAGGGGTGACACCTTAACTTTGGTTATGGAATAGGTTTTTTGGAGTTCAGTCAAAACTTGCTTAAGGTATTCTTAAAGTGTCCTCTTGGCTACAAGTATATAATGTCCGACAACAGACCTGATATTGATTACTTAAAGACATAAATGGAATAAGGATTTGGGAATTAATATGACAAAAGCCCAATGGAAGTTATCAGTTCAAAATATTAGAAAGTCTACAATTGATCTTAGATTCTGTCATACAACAAAAAATTATTTTTTGTCTACATTGGGATCCTTCTAAACTCAAGAAGTTAAATTTATTACCATCTGACATGTGTTGGAAATGTAATGCATTGCAGGCATCACTTGGTCACATGTTTTGGGCTTGTGACCAAGTGATGGCCATTAATTGGGGAAGGCAGTGCAGGGATCTATGCTCTCAGGTGCTGGGAAAACAGGAGAACAAACTGCTGACATGATGGTGTTGTGGCAAAATGTAAAAGACAGCCAAACTACACTCAGAATCCACTGCATTTCACATGTCTATTTCATAACGCCCTCTACAAAGATCTGGACAAAGGCATCCTGGAATATGATTGATCTCACCCAATCAATGGATAAGACTGGGGGGGGAGGGAAGCCCTCACATACTCTTGTCACTGAGGGCTTCTCTCCCCCTCAATCTTACCCAAAGGCTCCTCCAGTCTCAGAACTGATGTGGGTCTTCTTCACCCTACTCAGTGACCCTAATGCTACAAAAACAGTAACTCTATAGGATTTTTTATGCCCCCTGGATCAGGATATAAAGACTCTTTTGCATATTACATGCAGGGATCATGCATGTAGTATGTGAAACATGCATACTACATGCATGTAGTATGTAGTGCATGCTACATGCATGTACATGTAGCATGCATGAACTACACAGGTCAGTTCAGGGATCTATGCTCTTGGGTGCTGGGAAAACCAGAGAACAAGCTGCTGAAATGATGCTGGTGTGACAAAATGTAAAAGACAGCCAAACTCCACGCAGAATCCACTGCATTTCACATGTATATCCCGTAACGCACTCTACAAGAAAGGCATCCTGGAATATGATTTGGTAATGCAACTAAGAGAGGGCTACAAGGAAGCCTGTCATTACATGATCAAATGCATGTACAAAGCCCTGGCTATGGGAAGGCCGTTGACATTGCAAGTACACCACTCCATGCTTTGCTATTTGCAAAATGTAGTATGCGAAAGAGTCTTTATATCCTGATCCCAGGGGCATAAAAGGTGCAAAGAAACCCTATCAAGTTACTGTTTTTGTAGCATTAGGGTCACTGAGTAGGGTGAAGGAGATGCACATCAGTTCTCAGACTGGAGAAGCCTTTGGGTAAGATTGGGGGGGAGGGAAGCCCTCAATGACTAGAGTATGTGACATTTTATAATATAAATCCATTAATGTTTTTCTTCTTCCCATTTTACACCATTGTGTTAATTTGGAGTTAGCCAAAGAAATAAGTTTTCTAATTCCCCCTAACGTTGCTAAACCTTTGGTAGGGATGATCATGAAGTATTGCTGACATACGCGTAATGTAGGTCCTAGTAAAAAAAACCAGTTTTCTCTTGTTACTTTGCCCTTTTATTTGAAATATGCCCAAGAGAGCAATATTCTCAGTGCTTCATGCACACAGTGCAAAAAAATTCTGTTGAGACATGGCTCCTGTTCTGTGTGTACCCGAAATGTCTGAGAGGGTAACTTAAGAGGCCTGGGTTCCACTGTCTATAGTATTGAAGAGACACCCCAGTGCACCACATCTGACAATGACAAGTACCAGATACTTCGGTACAGTTGCTAGAATCACAGTAACCTGTCCACAGCGATAGTTACTTCCTAACTCCCCAAAAGAGGCTGGATGCCCCATATCTTGAAGCATGCAGTCTGCCATACTCAATTTCTGCTAAGCTCCTGTTATCAATGGTATTTTGTGGCTATGAATTCCATGGCTTGAAGCCTCCTTGCAAGTTCCTCATTACACCATCTTCATATAGTACAGGTATGCAGAAAGGGGTTCTTGGTGGCTAGAACTTCCTTCACCCAAAGGTTCTCCATAGTTTGAACATCTTCCAGAGGCAACATACTTATCTGCCAGGCATTTTATGTTGTTTCCCATGCTGAGCCTTCAGAGAAGGGTGGAACAGAAATCCCAATATCCCAGAAATATATGAAAAAATATTTCACTGGATGCATCTCAGTCCTTCTCATAATAAAAAGAACTAAATAAATAGCAATCTACTTGACTTCTGTTTATCATAATTCATCATTGTATGTATATCTATCACATTCTCCCTTATTAGTCTTCTCCTGAAGAAGTTGTATTATTTTCAGTTTTTTAACCCTGGGTTGTTGTTTTTATGAAGAGGCTTATGCACATATGCACATGCAGCATGATTGCATGGATGGGGAACTTTTTCGATTCAGAGGCCACTTTGAAAATTAGTACAAGTTTGAGGGCTGACAGGAGTTGGGGACAGGGTTGCTTAAGGGGTGCACTTGGGTCAAAGTGGGGGGGGGGGGGAGGAAGAGGGTCCAGATCATGGATCCATTCCCAGTCCTTGAGTATATGCCCTCACCTCTGTTCCCTTCCCCCGAGTTCAGTCTTTCAGTTCCTGAGGGTAGGAACTGGATCCAGTGGCCAGATCCAGAAGCTGCAAAGGAGAACAAATAAAAGCTAGCCATGGGCTGCACTTGGCCAATGAGTCCAAGGTTTCCCACCTCTGCCCTATGATATCTGACAGGCACAACTGAAGAGGAAATGTGATCTCTCTGAAGTTGAAAAATCCCAGCAATTTGTATTAAGCACTTAGGAAACTAAGCTTCCTTAGTCTGGGTGCATGGAACCACTTGTTTTCTGTAAAAGTCTTTCCATTAAGTTGTATCCGTGTTCTTAGACCCCCCAACCCTTTTTGTTTGTTTGTTTTTTAAGTGAGGGAATCTACATTAACCTAGATACTGAATAAAGTATCCAGGGTGTGGGTTCACCATTGATTTATAGAATAGCACACAGCATTTCTATCTTATTGATTCTACAGTTTAACTATTGGTTTATTTTTTTATTTTATTTTTTTTACTACTAGTGCACATTGGGCATATGGTCTTCACTGAATTGTGCACAGTGACGAGTCTCTCCTTTTAATTACAATTAATTGAGAATTTACCAAGGTTTAGAAATAGTTCAAATTATTCCTTCCAACATGCATTTCTTTACAATCATTAGCAACCTATTTCACCTACTGAGAGAAAAAACACACTAACTTTACACAGAGCTTACAAAGGGCTACAAAAGTCCTGACAGCTTGCTAATAAATATTCAGAGAGAAATTTCAAATGGCATGGAGCCTAGTTTCCCCCTGATAGCAAAGAGGTTTGGGAATTTACCTGAGCCTGTTACTGAATTTCAGATTTGCCACAGAAACAGTATACACATATGCTCAGAGGGAGAAGTTTGTCTCTGATTCCTAGGTCCAGTTTGCTGCAGAAAGTACTTAGGATCTTGCTCTTAATGTGAGTAGGAGGTCCAAGGGGACAGAGGAGGAAAGAAGATTTGAAATTACCATACAGCAGCTTAGACTAGGATAATGAAGATGCCCATTTGCTCCCAGCTGACACAGGGCAGGAAGCTGCTGACCAGCTGATGGAGGCAGCCATAAAACCTGAGCTAGAGCTCTATAGGGGAGGACCACCAGGGAAAGCAAAGTTCAAGAGCCAAAGGGCTCATCTCTGGGTAGGGGCTTGCTTCTGAGTGCCTCAAGAGAGAGAGGGGGTTGTGGCTTCCCTGAAGCTAACAAGCTAAGGGGACTAGGGAAGGAGAAGAGGGCTGGGGAAGGCCTGGTTAGTCTCAGAGCTGAGCGAAGACAAATAGAAGGGCTAGAGCCCACAGAGTAGTTCACTTTATGAAGAAAGCAAGCCACAGCTTGAGGATGGGGCTGGTGGAAAAATGGTTTGTGGAGGGTTTTTTCCCTCTCTGTAAATGTTGTCAGGATTCGGCACTGTAACCAAAGCACCTGGGTGAAGAAAAGGTGTTTTGTGATTCTTTGGGTCGAATTGAATTGAATTTATTTACGGCATTTAGCTTTCGCCATAGCCAAAAATACAAAAAAACATAAGATATCCAACCTAGGTATACAACATAGACATAAACATATGCATATGCATATAACATAAAAGTGTTAAGAATAAAATTACAAAGATAAAAAGTAAAAGATAAAAATTAAGGATAATTGTAGACGTTATCTTGTCAATAAATAAAAGTCAAAATTTAAGGTTGGTCCACCAGGTCAAAACTAAGGTTCCAATTGCCCCATCACAAACTTCCTTCTTTTAGTAACCAGGCTAACGAGATTTGCCAATGCAATCAAGACCTCTACTGAAGTTGAAGTCAGTATAATAATTAAGAATATAATACTTCTTTCCACAGGTCAGGGAATTTATTAAAGGAACTAACCAAGTATCTCTCAGCCTACGATAGTAGGGGCAATATAGAACAAAATGCTCTATTGTTTTAATTTTACCCATGGAGCAAGCACAAACTCGCTGGTTATATGGTACACCCCTAAAGCGACCCTCTAGTACTGCCATGCCAGATTCTTTGGGTCAGATCCCGCAAGGTCTCAGTCACTGGTAGGCAAGCCCTTATATAGTGTACCTCAAGGAATTCCTGGTGTTTCCAAAACAACCTGTCTACAGCTGTTGAAAAACTCCAGATTCAAGGATTATTTCCCTTGTTTCAAGTTAATCTAACCAAACCTGTTTAATACCAATAGGATTGCTTCACTTGATAACATTCCAGACCTACCTCTGTCTCCTTTAGTGAGGTGATAAATTCCTCTCCTTTTTGTGAGCTTCCCTCCCTGAATGTCTCATATAAATCAAGTACAACTTGCTTAAATCAAATTCCAGAAGAGTAGCCATGTAGTCTATAGCTCTAAAACAGTAAGAGTTCTGTGGCACCTTAAAGACTAACAAGAACATTTATTTATTTTGGCATGAGCTTTCGTCAGCAATAGCTGACTTCCTCAGATGCATGAAGTGGCCTAGAAGTTGTCATATATATGAGGTTGCAGGCAATGAAAATAGTTTAGAGAGAGAACGCAGGGAATAAAACACATAATTAGATCAAGTACCAACCCAAGGTACAGACAAGGTGTTAACAACCAACCTGTGGTCCACTGATCATGCCAAAGTAAAGAGATTTTCTTGTTAGTCTTTAAGGTGCCACAAGACTCTTTTTTGCTGTTTGTAGTGTTTTTGCTGTTGCTTAAATCAGATATACATAGACATACTCTTTTCTTTTTTTCCAGACTCAGAAAACCAACTACTCTGATCTCCAGTGTATTTCAAGAAAGAGCTGCTTTCTTGGCTTTAAAAAAAACAACCCAAAAAAACAAACAAAAAAACTTAACCATACACTCTCTTTACCCTTCAGGGCCCAAATTTGGTAAAGAAGTTCTTACACTTTTTAGGTTTTCATAACCTGCCCTTGTTTTCAGGTTGCAACCATAACCCCCAAATGAAAGTAATCACACTTATCCCAGAGTTTTTACAACTACTTTTGCACAATATCTCTATTCTGAGCACACACAAAAGTTTGACAGAGCCTTTAAATCTATTTATTCAGAACTATTCTTGAAGTTAGTTGCATAGGTTATTAAGAAACACACAGACATAAAAATACTAAGATGATTTAGCCTGTAAACTCTAAGTCAGTGAAAAACGTTTCTGAAAATGATCATCATCTAAACTGTCTTGAACAATGTGGCTATATTTTAGCCAAGACACTGAGGTAAATGTATACCACAGGGATATTCATAGATAGGATTCCACAAACAGTTACAACTAGCTGCAAATCCCTTTCAATCCTCAACCTATCAACAACCCAGACAACCTCTTGCAATCACTGGCTGGTCAACTCATATACCATTCCCAGAATGGGGCACAATTCTCAACAAAATGATTCATAAATAATCCTCAAGTTCAACAACAAATTAGGGACCAAAATAAGAGAATCTTTTCACTCACACAACAAAATGAAACTAGAAATGTTACCTTCCCCAATTCTAATCTCCCATGACAGCCAGAATACGACCTTACTCTCCATAAAAAGGTGAAAAGCATTCCTTATCTTCTCTTTGCAATTTGTTACGATGCAGAGATCACAGTCTACTCCATCAGTCCATCTTTGTTTATATGCATTTCCATTAAGATTTGTTCGTTTAATTGCTGTAAAACCACTCTCTAAGCCACTTCTGGGATAACAAAACATCTTGGACGCGTTGGTTGCAATAGCCAAGGATAACAATTCCCACCGTCCTTGTGCATAGCAACGGTTCTTCTCTTGGAGCAAACTTTTATTTTCTCTTTGTAGTACCTGAAAAGAAATCATGTCTCCTTTCCTCAATTCCCTACCTTCCTTATTCAGGGTCTTTTTTTTCTTTTTTTTTTTTGCTATAGCGCATTCCCTATCAAACCAAAATGCTCCCTTCTGTTGTCCGGAAAGGGTGGAAGAGAACTTTACAAGAACAAACAAACGAGTACTCAATCAATTAAATATTTGATGACAATGATCAAGGATTTCCTGAGGTTCCTTGGCTGCCAGTAAAGAATCCCTTAGGTTCGTAAGATTCTGCTGTAGGAGCAGATCATTAAGATTAGCCATCAAAGTGCTATCCCATTTCAGTTTCCTATTATCTACCGTTGGAAGTGCTACATCTCCTACTAGAGGAAAAGTATATCTATCGGAATCTACTGCTCTACTATCTAAATGAGCAAGCCTAAAACAGACGTTCAATAGGCGGTGATCACACTCTGGGAGTCTGATGATATGATAATCCAAGATCGCACTCCATAAGTCTAAATCAAGAACTATACTATCTATCGTTCTTGATCCCACCTTTGAATGAAAGGTAAGGGCTGTAGCTGAATTGGCAGGGAAGGAGCCATGTATAGTTCTGAAATTGTAATTATAAAGCAAAGATTGCAACCTCATACCCATATAATTGGATTTCAAATCTTGAAAAACTGGTATATTAATGCCATAAAACTCATTAATCAACAGGAATTCCTCATCTTGCCATAGTAGCCCACCCAACCTGGCATTGAAGTCTCCAGCGATGACCAACTTGGCCAACGGATAGTCAGACCTCAAAGTCTCCAGATATATACTAAACCTACCCCAAGTAGCTGGCGTATTATACTTGCATCTGCATGGAGAAAAATAAACATTTATCACTAACCAGATGAGAGTCTGGGAGGTTTTGATTCCAACCGTCAAACAATCATCAGTTGCTGTTGCACCTGTCTTGCCACCCAACCAGGTCTGATCTTGACACAGGTAAGTAATCCTGCCCTTAAATCGGTCTTTGCTACCTGAGTGACGTCCCAACACGTTGAAACATTCATAGCCATGTAGAGCAAAAGGTTCCCTAGCCTGTGTTTCTTGCAAAAGTATAATATCATTTTCCTCCACAAAGGCAATAAAATCAGCTTCACCCTGGTTGTTGGATAATCCTGACACGTTCCATGACATTAATGATAAATGCGGGGTTAACCTAGATCCATCCTCCCTCTGAGCCACTTCTGAGATAGGGTGGAGCATAAATATAACAGTGAAAACCACCACCCTCCTCTAGGAAAATTGTGGTCTCCTTCATTGGAGGTTTTTATGATAGGGCTAGGTAAACCTTTCTTTGGGATAGCTTAGGTGTAGCAAATGCAGAAATTGTACAGGGGACTGAACTAGATAAGTAGCTTGGAAAGGTAAGGGCATTTGATTTTACTTGAGCATCTGAATTAGTTTTGATATAATTGGAACCAGGCTAAATTTGGTATCCGCTTGACTTTTTTCCCCACAAGGGAACTCTTGAAACTTAAACGGCAACAAAATATTCAAGCAAATAAGTATCCAACAATTCATTCATCCATGATAAGAGAAGCTAAATTCTTCCTTTCATCCATGGCACGACCTGTCCTGTATAGCAAAGCGGGGAGAAATATGTGTGTGTGTGCGCGCGTGTGAGAAGTGACAGATTTCCATAAACCAACAGCTACATATACAATAAAAATATATTACATAGCAAGAAAAACCCCCACCAAAACCCACCACAGAAACCCCCCCAAAACCAGAAGCCCTCTTAAAATGCATAGATAAAACAGCCTAAAAGCCTTCTACATTCAAATAAACTATGCTATTCCTTTTAAATCCATTCATTTCCAGTCCAATGGCCAGAACAGCGCACGACCTCCTGATTTCTTACCTGTATCCCCATCCCCACTCTCCATTTTTACTGGTTTACTGGTTTCTGACGGATTGTTCATTCTTGAGTCTGCATTAAAACACATATGAAGAGATATTATTATTATTATTACTACTATTACTATTTTCAATTTATATTCCACCCTATTCCCAAAGGTTCAGGGCAGCTCATAAACAACAAAAATTAGTAAAACAAAATACAATTCCAAATGAATCATATGTATAAAATATCAAAAACCCAACCCTTCATAACCATTTACATGAATATGCAACAACGAAGTGTAAAAATACTACCGACATCTTTTCTAAATGCAAAATTACAAAAGGCTATAAACTTGATTTGTCTGAATTAAGGTCTGTTATGTACAATCTCACACATGAACGACTGAGATGTGCTTATGCTATATATCAGACGGTACTTTGGAAGTGATGCTAAAGAAAGCATTTATCTGATTTTCAATATTATGAAACAACAATAATCAAATGGTTAGAGAAAAAGCTGATCTTCAAATTTCCTCCTGAAATATAAAATTTCTGGCTGTGTTTTTATTATTTGTAACCAAAAGAAATTCAGTCAATAATACTATTAGTCATTTATCTAGCTGTGAATTTTTACCGAATAAAGATAGCACTGGTGTTAAATTTTTGAAGGAAATCTTCACTCTATGTTAATTTCAAGACTTGCCAGTTTATTAGGTCACACGCATAGTAGTAAGGAGTTTCCTCAGCCTACAAACAAATGCGACACCAATTCATTGCCTTTTTGCTTCTCGATGCGAATCTTAGAATCCTAGATTACAGCAGATCAATGAAGACTCTTCAAGACAGACTACATCTTCACTTCTACCCTGGAGTTCATGGGTAGAAGTGTTTCATTCTCATTCTCATTCTCACAAGATGAAAAAAGCTCCAAAACCGTTTTCCCCAGGGTTTTTGTTTTTTTTTAAATTGTATGAATAGGTCACCAGATGCCTTAGCAAATGACTGACTGGTGTCAAGGCACAAACTAAGGTTTAATATTCGTGCTAGTTCAGTCTTGAGCCTTCCTTGTAATGTAGGCACAGACACTTCCCGCTTTCAGCCACCAACCTAACTAAGACACGAGACAGATGCACAGCATGATGGGACAGCTTAACAACAATAGGGGCAAAACCATAAGGCAAAACTGTTATCTCCAGAAATTTAAAAAGTGGGAGACGACATCTGTGTGAATTCGTCCAAAGTATTCAGGGTTGGATTCTGAAGATTAATATTCAGTATTAAATGAAGAGATTCTGTACAATGAAGCACTGACAAATTTTTCAACACATACACTAGAGACAGACATTACACATAACCTCATTGAGCTCAGCATAAACTATTTGGCTTCAATGTGTTGACAGATATTTAAGACAATTTTGTCTATAGTGGATTCTCACTAAGACGGCGGTTCCCAAAATTGCCATCATTGGCTCTTTCCTACATTGGAAATCTTCTGAAAGATATACTTACCAGTACAGATGGAGCAGTGGGCATATTGGGGAGTGGATGGGATTTAAAAGGATCCAGCAAAAGTATTCCCACCATCTGAGAATGGTTCTATGAATAGTACAGAATGGTCCCTCTCCAACCCAACTCTAGAACTTAGGTTCTCAAACTGGGGAGGAGGGGGAGATCAGAAGATGTTCTAGGGGGCACAAGGATCCCAGCTGGCAAACATCTGGCCTTACACTCTCTCTGAACTAAGGGAAATCTCCAGAATAACGAGGAGGGAGGGCGAGAGAGACGATAAGAAGATGAAAAAGGGGAGAGGGAGCAAGATGAATGTATGTGTGGTGAAGGGTCTGAGCACTGACAGACAAGTGGAAGGGGGTGTGGTACAAAAAGGTTGTGAAAACCATAGCTTTAGAAGACTCAGTCACTCATCTTGAGGCTGGCTTGGGTTCTTCAGCTCCTCAGATAATTCTTTCTGCATTGGGGAAGGTTGGTGGCAGTGGTATTGGGGAAGAAGCTCCCCAACACCACAGGACTGCTTTTGGGTACCCCCTCTGTTCACCCCAGACAAATAGCTTTACATGTAGGGCCAGCATCAACCAATTTACTGGGAGTGCATGGAATACGCGTACATATCCTGCATTATAACAGCTCATTAAAGGGGGAAGAGGCTGATGGTGGTGAATCATTCTAGATTAAATTGTTATGGTGATAACCAGCATTTGATTGAAGTTAATTTAAACTGATTGCTTGGGAAGAGAATTTGGGGGTCTGAAGAGTACAGTAACAATTTATTTGGGGACTGCCATGAATGGCAAATAGCAGTACTGCAGGCTCAGAGTTTAACCAGCAGGAGACAGCTACACAGATTAAAGTAGTGTAGGAAGCCTGATCAGTACGAGGAGGTTGAAACGGAAAGATGTAACTTGTGGCACCGCTGAATAGGTTATTTCTTGGACTACTTGGTGCTGGTAGTTTTTTAAACCTTAAATGTAAGGCAACTGAATTTATGAATGTGATCAGGTAGTTAGTGCAATCACAAAGAGGAGAGGCAAAAGTTCCCAAGGTGACCTGTCATTAAAATATTATCTACAAGACAAAATTTTTGAGAACCTCTCCATGAAGGAAATAGCATTAGGATTCACAGATGATAATTTAAAGTACCTAAAATAATGCAGTTCTGATCCTGTTTGAGGCCTTTTAAGTGTTACCACTCCTACCAGACTTCAGTAGAGCGCCTCCACTCTACTGAAACTGCCCTGGTCAAGCTCACCAATGATCTACTTGTCGCTAAATCTAAGCGCCACTACTCCATTCTTGTCCTCCTTGATCTCTCTGCTGCCTTTGACACTGTTGACCACTTGCTCCTATTGGACTCGCTTCACTCTTTGGGCTTCCGCGGCTCTGTCCTTGACTGGTTCTCCTCCTACCTCTCTGACCTTTAAAGTCTCGCTCCCTTTCGGGTGGGGTCCCCCAAGGCTCTGTCCTTGGCCCTCTCCTCTTCTCTATTTACACCCTGTCCCTTGGCAAAATTATTGCTTCCCATGGATTCCAATACCATCTCTACGCTGATGACACCCAACTCTATCTTTCTACCCCCTCTCTCTCCTCTTCTGTCCACTCACGCCTCGTCAACTGCCTCTCTGATATCTCCGCCTGGATGTCCCGA
>QEPC01015182.1:822080-881790 GCA_003113815.1 Sphenodon punctatus
AATCAGAAATCAACTTCATTTTAAGTTGTGAGATCTCAAATGCCTGCTCAAATTAAAGAAATTTTGAATTACTTTTCAAACTGAACCTCAGTGTACTATGGGCACTTATAAGCAAAACAAAACCATTATTAAAATTAGTTCAACCCCTTTAATACAAGTGGTAATGTAGAGAATTTTTTCATACTTAAGGTTGCAAACAGATACAGATACCACTATAATCTCTAATTTTAGTTTTAACCCCATTTTGCAACTTTCAATTTTGGCAAGCAAAACAGGCTTCATTTGAAAATTGCCAAATTTGCTCTGAAGATTAAGAGCAGCTTTCTGCAAAAGTCAAAGAATTGTATGTCTCTAAAGTTTCATTCTGAATCATAGCAATTTTGTAATGTTAATTCTTCTTAATTTTTCCATGTCCATCTCAAAACCACATAGCCCTACCTTCAAACTTTTCAGTTAAATCTCCTTTACAATTCATGCACACACTAGAAGAATATAAATTGTAACTTTAAAAGATCTTAGTTTATAGGCCCAATCTGTCAAATACTCGAGCACATGTGACTACTCACAGTCATAGAATTAAATATGAATGTGAACCTTTTCAAGATTTAAACCACTTTAACCACTGCAGTTAGGTATGGCAATTGTATACAGAAAATACAACCAATATTGGTAAAAGGTTTTCCAAGCACAAGACTAGCTGAGTAATGGAATAAATTACCAAGTGAGGCTGTTGAGTCCCCAACACTGCAAGGTTTTTTTTTGTTTTTTTTAATAGGTTAGATATAATTTGACCAGCTTCAGGGAAAGGGGATGCACTAGATGTCTTAAATGTTCCTTCCAAACCTAAAGTTGTATGGTTCATAAGGTAACATTTTAAAAAATCACAACTTATCTTCGAATATAGTTCAATCTGACTACTCATAGTAGTCAATGATTGGGGCCAGAGTTTGATCGAGCCACTTGCCCTCTGGTGGCTGCCTGCAACTAACAAGACAGAACACAGTGGATCCTTTTGCACTTTATCATTGAGATTTTTTCCTCTTTGGTCAAATGGTTGAGGCCTGTGGTTTTGAAGCTAGGAGAATCAAGGTCTTAATAGAAAGTCATAAGCCTGTTTTATGTATCTAGCAGGCTGTCTGTTGCAGTCAGGGTGCGACCAGAAAATGAGGGCTGGCGACCTGCCCTTAATGCGGCTGTATTTTATTATTTTTTTATTGATTGATTGCGGCGAGATTTCCCCTTTAATCTGCGCTCCGCCATCTTTGAGCCGAGGGTAGGGGGAGAGCATACCGAGCCCCGCACCCACTGCTGACGCATGCGTGTGGTGACGGAGCGAGGCAGCGAGTGGAGCTGAAGGAGGCGAAGCAAAGCAAGGCAGGTTAGTGGGTTAGGCTGGAGGGGGGGAGGTGGAGGTTAGACGGCTGGGGCCTAGTTTCTTTTTTTATTGTTGGAGGAAGGAAGGGCTTGCGTGATGGGAGTGCAGCGGTTCCCCCTGCCTTGAATGCTCTCAGGAGTTTTTGGAAGCCGGGACAGGAGTCCCATTTCAGTTCCCTCTCCACTCTCTGCCCAGGGTGTCGCGCCCTCCTGCCCGCTTCCCTCCCCCCCCCCGCTCTGGCACATCTGGCACCACGTGGGCGCCCGGGAGTCGGCTCAGAGCACATGGGATCGGCGTGCTGCTCGAGCGGAGCCAAGTGGGGGCTGACCCGTGCAGGTCTGGGATCGCCACCAGCGGGGGGGTTCGGCACATTTGCAGGGGGGGGGGGGGGGGGGGGGGGGAGGGGAGCCTTTGGCTAGTCCCCTGTTCCCTCCCTATGTGGGTTTCTCTCTGGCACGCGGAGCTGGGGGGGGGCATTTTGCCAGTATTGTGCTCCCTCCCTACATTTGTTTCTGAGTTGGGGGGGCGTGTGCCAGTCCCCTCCCCCCCCGAGGCTGCCCTGCTCCATCATGGGGCCGTTCATGCCCCTCTGGAAAAAACCCTTGCCCCCCTCACAGGTAACTAGCACTGTTTTACTCCTGCCCCTACTGCCGATCGGAAAGGGAGATAATGCTGTTTGTTTGCAAATGTCTTCTCCCCATGTGCTGATAAGAAGGTTGTAGCTTTCTAAAGAACGTTCTTTGAGATGGCACTCAACACATTCCCACAACTGGGTTGTGCATGAGAACCAGGAAAGGAAACAGTTCCTTGCCCTTTCTTTTAACAAGTTTCTAGATGAGTTGAGAGGACTGGAGACCCAGGGTAACACAATTTTTGAGGAACACTTATTTATGCACAAATATGCAAAAGAACATATTTGCATAAATAGGTGGTGGCTAATTATGCAAATTTGCAGTTTAATTTACCCGTGGTGACCAAGAACATTTTTTTAGCTACTAGACTTGGATCTGAAATTTCATGCCCTGGTTGCAGTGGAACAACTGCATACAACTTTTCTGTATAAAGAACACCGGTCTAAGTGAAGATAATCAAAATTTACTTCAGCAGCAGCTCCAAACGTATTACTGAAACAAAGTTTTTATACTAAGTCTGTATCTGAAAGAGCGGTGGTTACTTTCAAGATACACAAACGTGTAACAAGGACATTTTCAAGACACTTGGGAAGTTGGGCAAACCGTTTAAAACTGTAACTATTTTTCTTAAAGGAAAGACATCTTTAGAATTTTTATTCAAAATCACTTTAGATCCCTTTAGTTCTGAAACTAAAATCCCTAACTTTACACTACTAAATGACATTAAAATATAGGGCACTGTCTTAAAGTATTTTTAATACATTTACTAAAATTTACTGATTTGGTTAAGCATCACAAGATTTGCAAGTCCTGATATGGTGCATTATGAACTCTCTCTCTGCACTTGCATAGTACCGACACTAATGGGGAGGTGACCATGGTGTACAGCCCATGCAGTTTTTCTCCATCGGTGCTGGGGCTGACATTGGGGACTGTCTTTCACAGGTTTGTTCACAGGAAAAGCCATACATGTGGCGCCAGCATCCATGGAGCAGCACTGTACAGACCATACTCCATGGATTCCTCTTCATCAGTGCAGTTAGTGCTGCATGCATGCAACCTATGAAAGTAAAAGATCAGCAGAGGAGGCTTGAGAGCTCTGAGCACTGCCAGATCCATATGTGGACAAACTGAATGACAGCTGAACACTTCCCATATGCCAGAGAACTGTAAATGAAGCTCAACAAAGCATCAGTACAGTCCTGGTATCTATGATCCAAACTGCACAATTAAACTCTCTTTATAAAAGCTTTCTAGTCACAACTCAAAGTGCTGGTTTTGACATTAAAGCCCTAAATGGCCTGGGTCCCACATATCTATAAGATCGCCTTTCCTACCATAATCCATTACGGCTCCTGAGGTCAACCGGGAGTGCCTTCCCACAGATACCACCTGTCAGTCTTGTCCGCATGACAAGGGCATGGAGGGAGGCATTCTCAGTTGCTGTCCCAGTGTTGTGGAACTCCCTTCTTCCAGACGTTTGTCTGAATCAGAGCCTGACCATCTTCCAGAGGCCATCTTCCAAAGTGTAAGACTTTCCTTTTTCAGTAAAGCATTTGACAGGCAGGGATAGGGACAGGGTGAAAGGTTGCTGGGTTTTTTTTGGAGGGGGGGGGGGGGGGGAAGAGGGGTTGAAGTGGGTGGTTTTGGGATGAGGGTACAGTTTTTTTTTGCTGCTTTCTAGCACACAACACTCCACCAGCAAAGACAAAGGATTTGCACCGCCCCTCCAAACACACTATACTACAATCCTTGCAAACCCACCTCAAATCCCAGCAAACATGGCCCATGTCAAGAAGTTATACATTCCAAACACAGCCCTCCATAAATAATGAAAACCAACCACCCCTGTTGCCCCCACCCTAAATAAACCAAGCACACTGTGGCAGGGCGCATCATACCAGTGAGGCTGGCCCTTTAAGAGAGGTAGCAACAGTGTGTTGAAGGCACTACCCAAGGAACAGGCAGTGTGTGAAGTAGTGGACAGTGCTTGATTGCCTTCCACCTGTGCTTGGGCATGGCAAAAGACAGCCACAAGCCTAAATGTCTGAGCCAGAATCAGTCTGGAGAGAAATCTGGGAGAGGCAGGAACTGTAGAGAACTCTGTTTCAGCCAAGAGATAAAGGACTGAGGGGAAACAGTCAGAGGACACAGGAAAGGCAAGAGCTAGGTAAAGTTCTGTCTTCAGAGCAAGCCTGACCCAGAGAGTACTGCCTGGGCTGAGCGAACCTGGGAGTAGAGAGGTAGGAGCTCGGGGGGGGGAGGCAAGCTCTGCATCTAAATAGCCAAGGAGACCCTTAGAACTGCAGGGTGTAGGCGACTGAGCCGACAGCCTAGAAAGGAGATCCCCTAGAAGCTGCTGAGACAAGAGTTCTGACTCCTCACAACTTTGCTCAGAAGGACCTGGCTGAGCAGAAGAATTTGGTGGGCTGCAGGAAGGATTGTGTCTGGCCCCACAGACACTGTGAGTGTACGTATAACTGTCTATGGTGGGGGACTGTATGATGCTGCATAATATGTAAAAGGAAAAAAGTCATTTGAGAAGAAATTTCCTTGAAGAGCATGAGTTTGTGTGGTTGGTCCTGCAAGGACGTACCCAGGCTAGACCACACTCTGTTACATTGGTGGAGAATGTGGGCACTCCCAATGACTGCTTTCAAGCAGTCTAGCTGAAGGAAAGAGAGCCTGCGCAGGGACAGTACCCAGAGAACATTGCTGGAGGAGTTTTCCCAGAAGCTGTGCAAGAGTGCACCCATAGCTCCCCTGTCAGAGGGCTGAGCCAAGGAGAGCATGCCTGGACAAGCTCCCGGGATGGAGATAGAGCTTCCAGAGGCAAAATGGTGACTCAGAAGGAGTTCGCAAGCCAGAGCAGAAGGGGTTTGGTGGGCTGCAGGAGGGAGTATACCTGGCTGTGAATATTATGATGCTGTATATGGTGAAGAACTGCTTATGGACATTGTGTTCTATGGTAAATAAAGGACTTAAGCTGGAATTCCCAGAGACAGTGTTTTGATAGGCCTAGTTCTGTCTATGGTGGGGAACTGGGCTTACCCAGGCTTAACCGTGCCTTGTTACACACACCACCAACAAGCATAAAATAAGGTGGATGGGAGGGGGTGGGGAGTGGAAACACAAGCCCTAGTTCAGAGCTCTGCCTCCCTTCTCAAAGGCCCCCGTCCATTTTTCTCTACGGGTCACAGCAGACTTCCCTCTCCCTGGTAGTGATGGTTTCGGTCAAGCTTGGGGATCCCCTTTTAATCCTAATGCGAATTCCTTACCTTTTCACAGAAGCAGCCTGAACCTGAAGAGGGATTCACTTCACCCCCACACTCCCAGCAACAGCAGAGTTGGGTCAGACAATCCACCCACATTGCACTTAGCAGAAGTAGGAACAGGCAATTCACCACCACAACAGCATCGAGAGGAGTGGGGCCAGGCAATTCCCCGCTCCCATCCCAATCAGCAGCAGCAACAGCAGGTTCAGGTGATTCCCCCCCTCAAGTAAGCAAAAGCATGGATGGGTGATTTCCTCCTCAATTTCTCCTAGCTGTCTAGTACAGTGGCAGAAATTATTAACACTTCCATGTACTACTGCATGGGCAGAGTAAAATTGATCAGTTTGGAGCATCATCAAGTCAAAAACCAGAATCAAACTGAAGATCTCCACTGCTGGGAAGCTGGTGAGACCACAGTAAGATTTAAATCACAGTTTAAGATTAAAGAAAAAAAAGGAAAAGGAAAAAAAAGAAAAGGGAGAAGGAGAGGAGAAAGTAGTTGAAGCTGAAGATTAATGCAAAGTAAAATGCTTGAAAAGATGGCCTGCTGCTTACTTAGCAGAACTGCATTTAGCAACCAATGTTTATTTTTTACAATTGTCAAGTTTATTTTATGTTAAATTTCCTTTTAAAAAAAAAATAAAAAAATTATTTTGCAAGAATTTGGTCTGACCCTGGTGTTCTGGGATAAAAGTCAAGAAGAAGAACTGTTCAGACTTGAATACTGTTTCCATTTATACTAAGTACTAACCTAACATTGTTAGACATTATAATGATTCATTACAACTTTTTAGAATTTAATTTAATTTAATTGTTGGAAAACAATAACATTTAGTAATTCGCATAAAAGTCTCTTTGTTGTTCTAAACTTTTTATTAAGGCACATGACAAACATATTAACAGTAAAATATATCTTATATAGCATACAGTGCTTAGTCCAGTTACATAGCTTATAATCCTCCGCCCCCCCCTTGCATTGACCATCATATACATTATCAGTGTTTACATCTATTTCTTGCTTCTTTTTAGTATTCAAAAAGCCTGGCCAGAGATTCTGGCTTATTGACGGGGGAGCCCTTCTCCTCTGAACAGGATAGAAACGGAGCCAAGTCTCCGGATGTGTGTCCTCTTTTTGGCATCTTTCTTACATGCACACTTGGTGGGACAGTTTTTCCATAACCAGGATATTCTATATTTTACTGTACCATAACTCAAGAGGATGAGGGTTTGCCCTTTTCCAATGTCCTGCTACACAGAATCTGGCTGCTAATAGCAAAAAGGAAATTATTTTTTTATTGCATTTAAGGTGCAGATCCTTTGCTGGGGCATTAAGTAGATGTGTCAGGGGGTCTTTGGGGATTTGACAACCTGAGATAAAGCAAATTTTTCTGATAGTTGACTAATTTCTGGACATCGCCACCACACGTGCAGATATGTTCCCCTTTCAACACAGCTTCTCCAACAGAGTGCCTCCTTTGTTTCATAAACGTGACAAAATTTGTCTGTGGTCAAATACCATCTATATAATATTTTGTAAAAAAATTCTTTATGGGCTACACAAATTTCTGAACCCAAGCATCTAGGTCAGTTTCTCTTTTCTAGCCCTTCTCCCATCATTTCATGTGGGTTGTTTTCTTGTCAGCATCTGTTGAAATCAGAAGTGTATATATCTTGGAGGTTAGGCCTTTTGTTCTAGCCTGCACCTGGGTCAATTCCTTGAATGTTGTTGGCGGTCTAGACAGGGCTGCCTCATACCTAGATTTATCAATAAAGTGTTTGACTTGTAAGTATTAGAAGTATGGAAGCTTTATTTCATTTACACATTCCTTGGTATGTTTTTAACTCGGGGGTCAAAGAACAGGTTCTGCAATTGTATGATCTCTGCTTTGGTCCATAATGACATGTCACTTTGAAAGTCCCTTGGAATAAAATCCTGATTGTTGACTAAAGCAGATAGAGGGGAGGGTGTTGGCAAAAGAAAATCTGAATGCTTGTCCAATGCTGCTGAAGTAGTCTCAATGAATGAATGCACACTTATTTCTGGTGATCTAAATTTCCTTTTGATCCAGCTATTCTGTGATAGCTGTATTTGGGCTCGAATCTTGTTCAAGTTGTACCTAGTGCTTAGATGGGCTATTGTTGACTCAATATCTTTTAATTGTGATGCATAGTAATAGTATGCCAAATTAGGAACGGCCAATTAAATATAGTTGTTCTATATTTTTCAATGAGGCCTCTGGTTCTTGCAAGTATCAAGACACCATCCACGTATAAGGCTATTTTGTGTTCTGAGCCAGAAAGTGCTCTGAT
This sequence comes from Sphenodon punctatus, assembly GCA_003113815.1. Lineage (NCBI taxonomy): Eukaryota > Metazoa > Chordata > Lepidosauria > Sphenodontia > Sphenodontidae > Sphenodon > Sphenodon punctatus. The sequence continues at coordinate 829,673 of QEPC01015182.1, forward strand.
ACCCTCTGTAAAGGGACTATCCTTAATCTTTATTGCAAATGGCTCTAGGCAAGAAGCATTGGAGACAATAGGCAGCCTTGCCGTGTACCCCTGCATGAGTCAAATGAGGGAGACTAATGGGCATTAATGAAAGCAGATGCATGATTATTAATAGAGCAGATAAGCCTCTACAGAATTGCTTCCCAAAGTCAAACCCTGTCAAGACCTGTCAGAGGTATTCCAACTCCAAACAATCAAATACTTTTTCTGTATCTAGAGATAGCCATGCACAAATGAGTTGTTATGGTTATCATCATAAATCAGGTTCAAGATTTTTCTATGGTCTGTATGATGCACAGGCTTTCCCTTCTTTAGAAATACTGTTGACATCAGTAACTTATTCTCTCTGTTTCTAATATGAGTGATAGCTGATTTTTCTTGTTTCTTGTTTTTAATTTTCTGCCTAAAAGCCTGTCTGCTCTGTCACCTTTTTCATAGTATTTTTGTTTATATACCTAGGTGTTGGCTCTGCCTTACTTTTTTGTAGCAAGTTTATTTTCCCTCTTATCTCAATTATTTTCTTATAAACTTATTTATTTATTTTCAAAATTTATAACTCACCCCCTCCTGCCCAATCGCAGCTCGGGGCGGTGAACAATAAGCAACAAAAACATAAATACAAAATATAAAATACAATATGAAAGTCAATTAAAATCACAAAGTCAATCCTATAGGGTCCGGATAAATACCCCCTTCCCCAGAAAACCCTCCTCCTACCCATCTCCCTCACCCAACGCCTGGTGAAACAGCCAGGTCTTACACTGTCTACAGAAGGAGGGGAGGTCCAGAGAGACACGAACCTCTGTCAGGAGAGTTCCACAGTCTTGGCGCGGCCACCAAGAACGTCCTCTCAAATGTTGCCACACGGGATACCCGAGGTATCTCCAGGACGATGCTCCTGGCTGACCACAGGGGCCAATCCAGGATACGAGAGATGAGGTGGTCCCTCATGTAGGTGGGGCCCAGGTCGTATAGGGCTTTAAAAGGTAATAACCAACACCTTGAATCGAACGTGGAAGACGTTTGAAGAGGGGATCTGCTGCAGCTTCTCTCGCGCATGTCAGGGCAGGATTTTGCGCCCTGACATGCGAGAGAAGCGGTGGCAAATCCCCGTTCGCACTCGCTCTTTTCCTGTTAGCCAGCTCTTCCGCGCTGCCGCCTCTTCCCGGGCGCCTCCCTCTGCTGCCACAGATGGGAACGCAGCCAGAGAAGTGAGAGCGTGTGTGTGTTTGAATGGGTGTGTGTGTGTTAGAGAAGGGGGGTTTGCTCCCTCCCACCAAGGCTCCCCCTCTCACTCTCAGATGGCTGCCCCCATATCCCTCTGTCCATGGAGGGGGAAAGGGAGCCACTACCCTGCCCAAGGAGAGGCCCAGCAGAATGTTCCTGCTGTCCCCTCCTGTTTAGCAACCTAAGCCTGCCTCTGACTGACCTCCAGCTCTCCCATAAGATCCAGGCCCAGCAGCATCTGAGGTAAGGGACACCCCTGGCCAATACCTTTTCCTCTCCTCTCCTGATCCGAGCTCATTTGTGCTGCTACACCCCTCTCGGGGGCCTTGGGAGTGGACTCAGGCCATCTGGGTCAGGGTTTCAGTGTGTGTGCCGTGATTGGGGTGGGGGTGGTTGTTTCTTGTTTGGTATGTTTGACCGGATTTTCAGTGCTTTGGTGCTTGAGATCCCAAAATCCAGTACTTGGAAAGGAGTCACACTTACAAAATCTTGCTGAGGACGGTGTTTGGGTGCTCTGGGCCTGAGGTTCAGTTCCTCAACCCCGTTTTCATGGGGGGTGCTGTGGCCGTGTGGGGGTTGTTTGTTTATTTGCATAATAATAAACAAACACGGCTTAGAGGGGGTGGGACTTGGAAGCTCACAAAGAGCTCTGCACTTTTCAGTTTAGCACTTCACCACAGCCCCTCACCACCAGCATCACCTCCGTCTTATCGGAGTTCAGCTTCAGATGGCTCGCCCTCATCCAATCCCCCACAGCCACCAGACAAACATCGAGACTACAAGGCCTGGATCAGATGAAAACGAGAGGTAAAGCTGAGTGTCATCAGCATACTAATGACACTGAACCCCAAACCCTCTCACGATCTCACCCAAAGGCTGCATATACACGTTGAACAGGAGAGGGGACAGAATGGATCCCTGCAGAACCCCACACGGGAGATCGCAGGGGAATGATGAAAAATCCCCCAGTACCACATACCGAGTTTGTCCGGCCAGGAAAGAGCAAAACCATTCAAGAACAATTCCTCCGCATGGTCCCACAGGCAAGTCACCAACATCTCATGGTCAACCATGTCAAAAGCCTTATAAAAGTATTCCTCTCATTACTGCCTTACCTGCATCCCAGGGTGTTTTCAGACTGAGGACTCCCGCCACTGCCATGAACTTCTCCAGGCAGTGGTGGGAGCTGTCACTCTGCCCGAACTCTGCTGAGCCACCAAACAAATGTGATGGTGGCCGGGCCGGGGAGATGCACGGATGTGCATCCATGGGACCCCACCCCTGCAATGCATATAGCAGCCCAGTCCCCTGGCTGACAGGCAGCCATGGCAGCTGCCATGGCACCTGGCACAGGGAGGAACCCCAACTGAGTTGAGTAAAGTGGCTGTTCATCTGTAACAGCACGCTTTATAGCCAGTCAGGCAGTTGTTCCCAGGGCATTGTTGTCACTTCATTTGGGTGGTGACCTGGGGATGCTCAGGGAACTGCCCAACATTGCCCAGGCTAACATCTGGAAGGGGTTTCTAATATGACGGCAGGCCGCAATTCCACGGGGGTAAAAGTGTGGAAACTCAGGCTATCATCATGTCTGAAAACACCCCCAGAGAACTTACTGATTCCTTCCTTATCATTTTCTTCCATTTATTTCTGAAAAGATTTTTCTAGCTCTGCTACCCTGAGTGGGTTATGCAGCAAGCTCTTGTTCAAATGCCAGGCCCCTTGTTTTTTCATAGACTCCCAGATCTGTAGTTCAACATATGCAGGGGAATAATCAGACCACGTTATGACTCCTAGACTAGTTTTTAAACTAGGATGACCAAGATACTAGAGAAAAAAATCATACCAATCCTGGAACAGGAACCATGAACAGCAGAGTAATAAGTGTGATCCTGTTGAATTCATCTCCCTCCAGACAAATCTTCATTTTCTAGATGATGCACCAATTTTGCACATGTTCCCCATAATTTTCCTTTATGAGCTTTTGAACAATCTGTTGTGGGATTGAGTACTTTGTTAGATCACTTCCTAATACAGGGTGTTTACAAAAAGAAGCAACCATTTTCCTGGCATTTATTTCCTAAAGTTAGATACCTGTAGTACTGTATCTGGTATCACTGTGTGCAGAAAATGTTGGGGAGTTTAGAATTCTAAATCAGTTTAGAATCAGTACTGTTACCATAGTTACCCTAGTGACCAAAATGGCATACAGCATAGAATAGTTGCCTTATAGAACATGGAATGTTTGCTTACAATATAGAATGGCTGCTTCTTTTTGTAAAGACCCTGTATAACATTGCCTTCTCTAAAAGTTCTCTTAAGGTCTTATAGGGTCACCCATGAGTACATGTTTTGCTTTTGCTCCAAGTATCACCCTTTTTAAAGAGGTAGGATGTGCCCTTCCACCTGCCCTTATTCCTCTTTTTAATCCTGTGAGTTCCTCTCACCGCCAGTTAAATCAAATTTAACTATTTGTATGTTTATATAAATATGCAGGACATTAACTTAGTTACTGTTCCACTCGTCACAGCTGATGAACTCCAATAATCTCTTCTGTGCAACTTGAGTTTGTTCCTGTCATCTGAGTCCTCTTCTTGAGATAAATTTTCATTCTCCCCTTCTGTAACTGCTTGTCTGCAACTTTTTCTTTCACTTGTTGCAGTTTGGCTGTCAGATCTTCTCTCTGAGTCCTGATTGCAGAGGTTAAATCATGGGTCAATTCCTCAAAGTTTTATTTGGTAACTGAAGGTTTTTCTGCAGCCTTATCCTACAGAGCTGCTCTGGCTGCCATTTCCTTGTTTGGGGTCTGTGAGGTCTCAACCAACAATGAGCTTGTAGCACTCTTCTTCGTGAGAAATTCCTTCAAACTTCTGGCACTTATTTTCAGGGGGTTCAGAGGGTCAGTGGAGATTAATTTCTTTCTATTCCCTCAGATCCCAGGCTTCAGGCAGCCATGCTGGCCACCTCTTTGTTGTTCTAATAAATTTAAAATGCTGACTGGTCCTCTGGAGGAAGTGGAGCAGTTGATTTCACCATTAACTTCTAATAAAGTGCCAGGTATAGACTTTATTCCAGCTGAAGTTTTAAAAACCAATTCTTCTTGGAGGAGCCCAGTGTTAGCCACTGCATTCACTGGAATCAGTGAAACAGGGATTACCCCATTTGACTGGTTAGATGTATTGTAGTCCCTATTTTTAAGAAGAAAAATGTTAATGACCCTGCCAATTATAGACCTATAGCTTGCTTTGTGTTATTGGCAAGCTCTATACAAAATACCTCTTGCAGAGACTTCAAAGGTGGTAGATGAGGAAGGTATTCTAGGGCAAGAACAAGCAGGATTCAGGAAAGGGATGTTCACCTGTGATCACGTATTTGTGTTAAACCAGCTAATGACCAAATACGTTTGTTCAAGAACGGGTTGGTCTTTGTAGATTTGTTTCATCGATTTGAAAGCGGCATTCGGGTCGATAAGTACGGAATGCCTTTGGTACAGGCTGGCTAAGACCAACATTGATTCCAGATTGCTGTACTTAAATGTGGCCCTTCATCAAGGGATCTTCCTGCAAGTACGGACAGGTCAACGGGGATGCTTGTCTTCTCCGGTACCTGTTACTAAAGGGGTACAGGAAGGATGCTTGCTTGCACCATTGCTCTTCAACATCTATATTAGTGGAGCTATTGAGCAGTTAAGGGACCCTTTGTTTCACTTGGTCACACTGGGAAGTACATCAGTACCAATCATGCTATATGCAAATGACAATCCTGATGTCCCACACACAAGTGGGCTTGAGATGACTGATGGATAAGTTTGCCCAGTTTTCTAAGGATGAATTACTCGTGGTCAACTATACAAAGACCAAAGTGTTAGTGGTAGGAAGATACATTTGCGTATCTTGTGGCTTATGAACTCTGCTGAAATAGAGCAAGTCCCCTCATAGATACTTAGGTATTATCTTCCCTGAAACAGAATCTTGGCATTCATATCTTAAATCAATAAAAGCTCAGGCTGACAGTTCCTCTAAAGGTATCATAAGCTTTTACCTCTCAAAAGGGGGGCAAAATAGTTCTTCCAGCTGCCAAAATTTACAAGGCAAAAGTCTACTCCCAAATTACGTATGGGATCAAAATATGGGGCCTGACTATACTAACGGAACTGGAAACTGTGCAAAACAAATTTATCAGATCTATCCTGCATAGGCTCAAGAATACCCCGATTGCCCTGATGAGAGATGAGCTTGGTTTCTCCTCAATGGCCTCCTTAGACAAAGTAAATAATCTGAAGTACTGACTCTGCTTACGTTTTTGTGAGCACGATTGCCTTGCTCGTTCTGCCTCTCTCTCATCAGTTGCTCGTCCTTGGGAAAATAGTATAGCACTTCTGCTAGCGCATCTAGGCTTCTCTAAAGATTATTTGCTTTCCATGCCCTATGGTAAGGCTCTTAAATCTGATCAAATGCTGAATTAGCGACCAGGATAAACAACTTCACAGTGAAGCAATATCCTCCCAAAAGATATCAGAGATATATAAATGCCTGCCAATCCAGTCAAAGGGAACTGCTTATTTGTCCTCACTACTTAACTGGTCTAGTAGGACCACATTTAATCTGGCTAGATTTAGTAGGTTACCCTCTGCAGGGTAAGAATGGGTAAAGTTCCTTATGAATTGAGACACTCCAGGTGCTGCTCCCAACTGACAGTGGAGTCATTGGAACCTGTCCTCTTTGACTGTAATATGTAGAATAAGCCCAGTCTTGATTTTCTTGAAACAATTATTCTAGGTCTGAGAGTGTGCAGCCAGCACAATGCTCTAGTGTCACTTTAGAGGGACACTGACCTCTTTATAACCACTCAGGTGGCAAATGTTTGTGCAGCAGCCATCCAAATTAGGAAAACAGCCCTGGTGAATGCATAATTGTGGTTCTCTCTCTTGATTCTTGTTTTTGATTCTTGTTCTGACTCGTCTGTCTGTTATGTAGATTCTGGTGGCTGCATAGTTTTAATATTTTGTGTCGTTTCTGTGCTATCACAATAAAGTTTCAAAAGTCAAAAAGACAAAAGTCAAAGGCTGATGGGCTAATCAGCCAAACTTTTGTTTTAATTTTTTTTATTAATCATATCAATACCAAAGTGTATAAAACCAAGCTCCAGTTTACAATTCATAAGTCTCATCTACAAAAGTGTCCTAAACCCGTCACACAAATGACAGCAGACACAAACAAAAATCGACATAACCACCAAAACATCCACCAGCAATTATGCAGTAACTATTCCTTTCAACCATCCAGGAGGGTATATAACCAGATCTCTTACTAACAAGGAAACATACTATCAAATTCCAAATGTAAAAATAGAAATCAAAATAAAATTACAATTGGGTTATAATCATAAAGCTCTTTTCATCTGGGGTGATTTCTTTGTCTTTCATAATACTATAAAAAGATGTGAATTTAGCCGCACAGTCCATGTACCCTTGGCAATTACGATCATCTTCTCCATTGTAAATATATGCTAGCACCACAACAGGAATTCCCCTTGCAAGGGGGGTCAAGAACTCGCCCAATATTTGGCAATAGTTTGTAGTTCAGCTAAGATTGTAGCTAAATTTGTAGTCAAGCTACGATTGTAGAGAGCAATCTCGGGTTTAGAAGGTAAGAGAAAGCTCGTGGCATGCTTTATTTGCTTCCATATAAGCCTCCAAAAACCTTGGCCGACCGGACACTGCCACCAACAGTGTAGGTAGGTCACAGACCCCATATCCTCTCCAACACAACCCACCTCGATTACCATAAATCCATTTAAAATGTTGCAGGGTCAAGTAATATGTAAGAGCGACTTTAATTTCTGTCTCCTGCACCTCTGCTCATCGTGAACCTTGTGCAGTTGTTCATTTATGGTTGAAATATCTTTTTTATTAAACTGTCAACCCAGATCTATTTCTCGTCTCTGCAAATTTAGGGCCATATCTTTATACCATAGATTTTGCAATGCTCTGTAGTTCTTGCTTAAGCATCCTTTAGATTGATATTGGCTGAATAGGACTTGTTCTACTAACAACGGCTTCCTGTTAAAGTGTTTTACTAAACCCCCTTTAAAAAAAAAATTTAAAAATGACCCTCCAGTTGTTTATACTGAAGAAAGTTAACTGGTTTTTGGAAGAGCCGTTGTAAGTCTGTCATAGTTCTACACCTTTCACATTAAAAAGGTGCTCAGCTCTAATAACACCTTTATCTTTCAAGTCCTTCCTGAGTTACCCTGTCAGGTTTAACTTTTGAAATGCAACTCGGTCTACAAGCAAATAAGTGGATGACAGTTTTAAGCAGTTGGCTTTTTTCAAAATCTTATCCCACACCATCATTGCGGTTCCTGCAAACCGATGCCTGCTCCACTCTTCCTTAGAGATTTTAATCTCATCCAATAAAACATTTTTAAACGATTGCACCTTCAAAATTGTTTGTTCAATTTCTACCCATGTGACCTGCCTAGGATGATGGTACCACCTCACCCACCCTGAGTCTTGGGGAAGGGCGGGATAAAAATTTAAATAAATAAATATTTAATGAAATTAAGACCACTGCATAGTACTAAAGAATGGTATCTGGAAAATTCAGCCTCCCCATCCCTTGATCTCATCAACATAGTTCTGACAATCTGTGAACATTTTTTGGCCCATACCCATTGCATAAGAATGGAGTTATATTGTTGGAAAAAGGTATCTAGTAGTTACAGGGAGGGCTAACAATTTATACAAGAGTCTGGGCAGGACTACCATCTTGACTAAATTAACTCTCTCCAGCCATGAACAGGTAAACCCCTTCCAGGGGTTCAACTCCTCTTTCGTCTGTTTAATTAATGTTGGAAAGTTATCTTTAAAGAGATTTTTTGGGTTCTTAGATAACAATATTCCTAAATATTTAAATCCCATATTGGAGGCCATAAAGGTTATTGAATTTTGAATTTAATCCCACCCCCACCCCCCGTCAACTGCGTATACTAGAGCTACAGACTTGTCAAAATTAATTTTGTACCCTGGCAGTGCACCAAAATGATATATCAAATCCAGCAATGGCAGAACTGACTGTACTGGATTACCTACAAATAATACCGTATCATCTGCATACAAGGCCAGCTTTTCCTTCCTAATGGTGACTACAAATTTGAGGCATTTGCTTTAATGCACAAGCGTTTTGAGTTTTAGATTAAACAACAGTAGAGAAAGCGGGCAACCCTGCCTAGTACCACGTTAACAAAAACCCCTCTGTCAAAGAGCCAGTCATCAATACAGAAGATACTGGTTGCTTATAAATAGCTTGTAGACAATTTTAAAAACTGCCTTGGAAACGCATCTTCTCCAGATACTTGAACAAAAAACTCACTTCAACACGATCAAACACTTTCTCCATGTCTGTAGATATAACTAAGGCATCCAGCTTATTGTTCATCACATGATGTACCACATTTACTCTTTCCTTATGTTGCCAAAGCCTTAATTATGCAATATAAAACATAGTTGATCAACACTGATCAATTCCCTATTTGTTAAACCTTTGCAAATATTTTAAAATCACAGCTGAGGGAGATAGGTCTATAACTGGCCACATCTAGATTTCTGCCTACGGACAAACATCTTTTGACTGGTTAAATACCCTGTACAAGGATGGTGGACATGACAAATGGTGATCCCGAAATGCATGCAATAATCCTCAGGGCTTTGAAAAGCAGGGTAAGAAGAGATATCTGTGAATCTGCAAACCTCTGCAGAACAAGACAAAACAAGGGAGCCAAAAATCCTGCCACATTCTTGAGGACTGCAAATCAACAGGACCCTCACAGAGTTCATGAGCTCTTCCATGACGCAAGACTCAGAGGACTACATTTAGGAGTTAACAGGACTCCTAAATGCCAAGTGTAAAGTGATTCAGGGAAGTGGGAAACTATTCATTCTTATATTCTGAATTGTTCCTTTCAAATTAAAATTAAACGGATTAACAAAAATTAGTCAGTAAGAAACATTGTAATTTAAGGTTGTCACTTAAATTTACAGTATGTATGACAAGCAGCGTTATGCTCCTAAACCCGGTATTCAAAAGTATCAAAATTAGTTTACTTCAGTTTATATAGAACTGCCTCTATCTGAAAATATTAAGTCTGAAATAGTGTTACAGTTCATAGAACTCCTGAAGTTAATTTGCTCAAATGTTACCTTATTAGTTCCCTAAATAACTTTCATTTTCCCCTCATCTAATCAACTACTAATTACAAAGCTAGGCTTGTTTTAACAAGAAGTCTGGACTTCTTAAAAAAATCATTGCTGGCACTTAAAAATCATACTACATTATAGAGCGATAACAACCCCCTTTTCTTTTCTCTGGTAAACAGCTTTAACAGATGAAAAATATCTTCACATAGGACAAGCTAGTTTAGTATGTGACTCTGCATCCATGCATTTAAACGCAGACTATCCATATCACATTTCATCCTGTACATAACATACTCAAAAATGACATTTCATCTTGCTTCCTAGAGAAGCACACAGAAGCTATGCTATAACGTTAAAAAAAGCTAAATATCGGCTGATTAGTACACAGACAAATGGGGAAAGGACATACTGTAGAGGTGCACTACTATAATTGCATAATTGACCTTTACCAACAACTATATCTGCTCTCTCCTCCTTTGGACTCATACAATAAATCTGGATCAAAGTACTGTTTTAGCTTAGTATGAATATCCCTAAAAAACCAACCCACAGGATCTGTGATGATGGGGCACCACTGTGGCACCTGAAACCAATGTCATGTGTTTTCCAAGAAGAAAAAGCGATAGCTTCAGACGTTCTTCTGTATGTTACCATTTAGTCAAACACCTTATATACGGATCTGAAAAGTCTCTAAAGGCTCATCTGCACAACCTACTCCATGCACAACCCTAAGTCAACGATGTCAATAGTAAAACTGCCATTGACTAATAGCAGATGATTGGAAAGCACAGGTCATGTCTTTTAGTGCTGGATACCTATTTAACACTTGGTTAAACATTATTTAACCTAGAAATGGCAGAATGGGCACTCAGAACGGGGTGAAAGAGGTGCCCAGGGAGGATAAGGGCATTACAGAAAAGCTAAATTAATTCATTGCTTTGGTCATCACTGCAGAAATTGGGGAAGATACTCACACCGGAACTATTGTTCATAGGTGATGAATCTGAAGAACCGTCACAAACAAACATGATTCTAGAAGAGGTTCTAGAGTAAACTGACAAATTCAATAGAAACAAATCACCAGGACCTGACGGAATTCACACGAGAGTTCTGAAGGAACTCAAATATAAAATCACGGAACTACTGTAAGTACTTTTAAATCCATCACTAAAATCTGCTTCTGTTGCTGAAGACTGTAGGACAGCAAACATAACACCAATTTTTAAAAATGGCTCCAGAGGCAACCCTGGAAATTGCAGAACAGCAAGCCTGATGTCAGTGCCAGGCAAAATGGTGGAGGCAGTTGTGAAAAACAGAATTATTGGGCATAATATAACATGACATATAATATAACAACATGGCTTTAGCAAAGTGAAGTCATGCCTCGCTAGTCTCTTGGAATTTTTTTTTGAAGGTGTCAACAAGTGTGTGGATACAGATGAGCTAGTCCATGTAGTGTATGTGAATCTTAAGAATGTGTTTGATAAGGTCCCTCATGACATGAGAGACTCTTGAGGAAAATAAAGTCATGGGATACAAAGCACTGTCCTGTTGTGGATCAGTAACCGGTTAAAGATAGGGAAAGAGAGGGTAGGACTAAATGGTCAGGTTTCACAATAAAGTAAATAGTGGGATGCCCCAAGGTCTGTACTGGGACCAATGTTGTTTAATACATTCATTAATGTCCTCCAAAAGGGAGTAAAAAGAGTGAGATCAAATCTGCAGGTGACACAAAGTTATTCAAGGTAGGACTGTTAACAAAATGAGACAAATAGCTGCCCTGCCCAAGCAGCCCCCACTCACGTTTAGCATGTAAAGTCTAATAAATGTGCCCCCCCCCACGAATATATTTCCTGTCCCTTCTGGCAGCCTCCACTCACAGGTTTAGTATGACAAGCCTAATACATGCACCAATGTTCTTTACTACTGTGCTATGCCCACCAACCACCACCACGCCTTTCTCAGTATTCTGCCCCCATGGTAACTCACAGCTGCGGTGAACCATGGGAAGAAGCCATAACAGCTGTTTCTTTCTTCCGGGCTATTAGGACTCCACAATGTACTGGTAGGTACTAGCACAGTTATATTGAGGTCTCACCTGCTGTGGTATTAGAAATCCCTTTCCGTTCACATAAAACCTCCAGTCAAACATGCACCTTTCGTACCCCCTCTACCATCTTCTGCATTATCATATATAGTTGAGGTGGAAAACATCCCTGCTCGCAAGGGCGCTCTGCATATCTGTTTGTCCAAGCCTTGTACAGGGCAAAAAGGTCCCCTTCAGCTGGTTCATATTCTCTGTACCCCAAGTAACTTCTGTCCCTGAAGAGATTAATGTTTGCCATCCAATAGGGGAACTCCCAGTAGCCTGGTGGATATCCTCTTGCTGTCATCAGGGCAGTGATGAAAAAAAATGGCAGGGAAGGTCTAGCCTCCATTAGTGATTGCCCTACTTTTGGCAGTGCACAAACATGTGGAAAAGCTGCAATCTCATTTGCATTCAACTTTCTCATCTTGTCTGGGGATACCACTCTTCCACTCTGCTGAGTATACATTCCAAGCTCAGCAACTTTCACTGCCTTGCAGATTTCCCCCACCTGCCCATTTCTTAACATTCAGTGGTTTCCTCCTCCCCAATTAAAATCCATGTTTTCATGGTGCTAACATCTCTAACATTTTTAGATAAATTGCCATGTGCACTGATGTGCTTATTTATTTATTTCTATGTTTTTACCCTGCCCGTCTCACTATAAGCGACTCGTGCTTGTGACAGGAATGTCTATGCAGTTTAATAGCCATCTGGATTGATATTGCCGGTGCAGCAGCAGCAGCGCATGCACACACACACCAACACACCATAAAATTTGCAAAAAGTATTTCAACCAATAGTCAGCCTGTAACCAACAACAGTCAAAACCAGCTCACGCTCAGCATGCAGTGAGTCCTGTGAGGACATGACCAGTAACTGCACGTGTGGCGCGCAGCCAGTCCTAGCTAGGCAGCTGCCCAGCTCCTTAAACTATTCAAAACATGTGGTGCGTGATCTGCAGAGGTAACAGAACTGCAGCCATGGAGACACATGCCAAGAACTTCTTTCTGCTCCTTATGGCGCTCCAGGTCTTTCTTTCCACTGCTGAGCAGAACCTGTGAGCAATCAAAGCCTTCTGCTGTTGTAGGTGTGATGTGATTTCAAGACACAGGCAGGCTCCCTCACTTGATCTGTGCCTGCAATAGTGGGGCGCACCACACCATGAAGGCACCTCCTGTTTTGGTGCTCTGCACTTGCCTACCTCCAGTGATAACGTACCACACTGGGGAGGAACAAAGTTGTGCAAGGGCAATTGATGTGCGCAGAAATACACGTCAGAGGACACAGTTTCAATCACTGACCGTGCACAGAACTGTACCTACCAAGATGCTGCTTTGGGTAAAGGGAAAAAGCACAGATTGATGGGAGAACATACTGTCATCGTGGGAAGATGCTGAATGGGTTGCAAATTTCAGAATGCCCCATCACCTCATCTTGCAGATAGTCGAGAACCTTAGGCCTTGACTGGAGAAACAGAGCATGGTGATGCCTGTGAACAAACGTGTGGCCATCTCTATCTCTGTAGAGAAACATGTGGCCATTACCATGTGGGAGTTCACCACCTCACATTCCTGCCTCTTGTCACACAGGAACCTCCACGGTGGGCACCATACTCATGGAGGATTACACAGCAATTGTGGAAGTGCTGCTGGATCGAGTGGTGTAGTTGGCTGACCCTGCAGAGGTAACGGACGGCTTTAGGCAGGAAGGATTCCCAAACTGTATACGGATGGTCCATGAGAACCATATTGCCATCATTTGCCCACCCCATAACAAGGACTACCTGAACCGGAATGGGCTCTTCTCCGTAGGACTCTAGGCCGTAGTGGACCACTGTGCCCGGTTCATGGATGTAATGGCCAGGTTGTCCAGGAAGAACCACAATGCCTGTGTCTTCCATCAGGCAGTCCCGCTTTTTTGGCTGCATGTACATCAGACACTTTGGACCCTTCACTGAAACATGCCTTGAGAGACTGCTCATGAGGTCTGTTGTTCTCAGGGACCCTGCCTATCTCCTGAGCCCTGCCTGATGAAGGCATACAGCGTACTCTAAATGGCAGCTGAATGCCACCCACTCTGTTGTGGAGAGGGCTTTAAAATCAGTGCTGGAGATCAGTAACTGCTAGAATTGATTTCCAGCTAGAGCTCACTCCCCTACTAAATACCGCTGCTTGTGTTCTCCTTAACATCTGCGAGACCAGAGGAGCCACATTAGAGAAACCCCGCCAGTTAGCTCCGGAGCAAGCCAGTGCCAGATGAAGCTAGTGAAACAGCACTTAGCCGGAGAGATCTGCTGGCACAATGATTTGTGCCAGCACATCAACTGCAATGCTTGACCCAACATCCATCATCAGTGACAGTTTAATGAGCAATGGCGAACTGTTTCAAAGGATCTTTTTGTGTTATCAATAAAGGTTTTAAAAATATTAACTGTGCATCACTGTGTTTTCCTCTGGCCTATCTGGTCCCCCCCGCCCAAAGTACTAGCATACTTTCTCTCCTTGCCCCCTCCGCCCCCCCTTCTCCATGCTACTTCCCACCAGGCAGCCTTTCCCTGTGTGTTCCCTATTGGCATTGCAGATTAGCCAGATGCAGGTCTGAACCTCTGCGTTTTCTAGCTGGGAATGAGAATGAATATATTGTGAATGGCAATAGGAAGTGCCAGTCTGGCATGCAGTAGGTAGGCTATTATGTCCCCCACCCCACCCTCAAGTGCAAGTGAATGACCAAAGAACTCCCACCCCCACGTTTGGTGCAACTGGCACACTCTGCCCCTTCCCTTTCAACCCTTGCCCCCAAAGCGGCTTATTGCCATGCCATACTGCCATTCTCCAAGGTCCCCATCCTCCTCCAAATTCCCCTCCTTTCCCACAAAAAGCATGGATTATGAAAAATTAAAGAGCTTAAATAAATAAATAAAAGAAAAATTAAAGAACTTTATTTACAAGAAATGTATTTCTTCTTGCGTGTTCTCCTTTTGGGGGAAGCAACATTGTCCCAGTCCTCCTCCTGCAGATCTGGCTGCAAAGGAGTGTTTGCAGCAGGTGTACAGGAATGATTAGCAGGGGAGAAGACGTGCCTGGCCCAGGAAATGTTCCCTGTCATAAGCAGCGTGGAGAGGGCTTGGGTGCTTTCCCTGCCAGGTTGATTTCTGGCAGAAGCAAAGAGGGCAGTCAGGCTGCATGAAGGGGGTTTCAATGGTGGATGGGGATTAGGAAATGTCGCCTGCTCCTGAGCAACCATATTCACGGTTGCAACATGCTCGAGCAGGGAGCTCTGGTTCAGGCTACATTGCATCTGTACCCACATCTCACTCATCTCCGTGCTCATCTTCTCAATTACATTGTTCGACCACTCAAACTGTTGCAAAGGCAGGCCCAGTACCTGTCCTCTTGCCAGCGGTCCAGGCAGGCCTTGGCAGCAATGGTCTTGTGTTCTGCCACACCAGCTGCCTATGCTTCCAGGCCATACCGTAAATGACATCCAGGATCTCATCTGCCACCCGCATGGTCTCCCCAAGCAGCTCTTTTACCAAATCCACCCTGTACCGCCAGTTGCAGACCTGCAGATCCTGATTCTGCTGGGTACTTGTGGCTGGCGGTTCCATTAACACCCTTTGCACTGGCAGACCTGTAGCAAGGCAATAAAGGAAAACCGTTAGTTCAGACCGCCCCCACCCACCATCCCACCCCAGCCTACCCAATTTATAGCCCTCTGCTTGCCTGAATGAAGTTGGAATGAGTACCTGGCCTATGCTGCTGCTGGGGCAGTTGCTACAGCGGGATTCCAGTGCTATAAAGTTCTCCCACAATCACTGTAGATGAGTGAATGTATAGAAATCAAGCACCACCAATTAAGCCATCTCCTACACCCAACTCACCATTTTGGCTTCCACCCCCATGGTGCCTTGGCACAAATTTCTTGCACCTACCATTCCTGTCCAGTGGAGCTGTTTCCTGGCCATTTTCCTGCTGCTCCTCCATGCTCTCCTGGTCACCTGTCAACACAGCGAACAATAAAGAACCTAGTTAGGTAATAGTATATGGAAGCCTTAATCATGCAGCTGTGTAAACGCAAACACACACACACCCAGGCGCAATAACTTACCTTTATTCTCTGCCTTCACCACCTCCTCAACAAAGGTGGTAACGCAGGTCCTCCATGCCCTTGACCAGAACCTCGGGTGGCTCCTTAAACACAGGCTTGCTCTTGAGCTCGAGGGGATACGCCGTGGGTCACAGTGTCTGTGTCCACACTGAAATATACTAGATCGGGTGTGTGTGTTGGGCATGGAGAGGTGTCCACTGATGGTCACGGCTTCCGTGGTGAGAGGAGGAGCAGTTGCAGCAGGGGAGCCATATCCATCCACTTCTGGTCCCTGACAAAGGAACAGCCATACAGGCAAGAAGATGTTTGCTTCCTGCAGCCAGAGGCAAAGTTGTTGTCCGGGATCTCCTTTTACCCACACCTCAAGTCTTTTGCCCACTGCTAGTGCTGGTTCACGTCTTAGTTATAAACCCTGAAATACCATTTGTGCAGATTTCCTGGAACATCTTATCTCTGTAGCACTTCACCAGGGCATATTGGACCTTCTGCTTCCCCAATAAAGTGATGAAGACTGTGGTCTCTTTCTCGATCCTGAAAATATAGCATTGGCAGGTGGATCTGTAGTCAGCAAGTGGCTGTGATTAAACAGTGGAGGTAGTGGTGCTGGTTGTTACCTGGCTGTCTGTATTAGCCATGGCTTCAGTGATGGTAAACCTCTGCAAGTCATTCCTGAAAATGCAATGGCTCGAAAAGGACAGGCAACGGTCACGTACAGCCACCCAGGACGTGCTGGGAGAAAGCACGTTTAAAAATGGTACAGTGAGCTTTTAAGGTGGATGTTATGTGCAAGCGAGTGAGAGCCGAGAGCGGGGCTGGAAGTGGTTGCTCCTCAGAATGCTCTAGGCCCTTCGTCCACGACTCTATGGTTCTGTCAGACCTGTACATGCGTGATGCCACATGGAACCAAATTGAATATGGGTGCACATTAGCCTGCATTTCTGTGCAGAGTGGGGCCCACATGCTCCACGACCCTGCTGTGAATGGGGTCTATGTATCCAGTGGGTGGTGGCCACGTGACCAGTGGGTGCAAACACCTAACAGGTAAGCTGACACCCACCTGGTGTGGGCTACTGTTTTGTTTGTAAACTCTCATAGCTAAGATCTGGACAGACTGTGAGGAATTACAAGAGCATACTGCAAGAATGGGAGACCGGGCAACTAAATGACAGATAACACAATAAGGATGTAAGTTGTACCATTCTGGGTCAGACCAATGGTCCATCAAACGCAGCATCTTGGGTAGCCAACAGGTTCCATTCCCTTTTGTTCACTCCCAGCTCCCAACAGTAAGAAGTTACGTCCCATAAACCTGCTTGACTAACAGCTGCTAATGGACCTATTAGTAGTCTCCAATAAATTTAAATGCTGACAAGTCCAAAGTGATGAATATTGTGTGCAGCTCTGGCTGCCCTATTGCAAGTAAGATATAGTCAAACTGCAAAAGGTACTTGGAAGGGTAACAAAAATTAGCACAGATATGCAACAACTTCCATTCAAGGAGAGGTTTAATACATTCGGATTCTTCAGCTTGGAGAAGACATGACAGAGGGAATGTCATAGAAGTTTATAAAATCATGAGCAGTGTGGAATGAATAAATAGGGAGTTGTTATTTACCTTCTCAAATAGTACTAGAACTAAGGGGCACTACATGAAACTAAACGGCAGCAAATTTAAAAAGTATTCACTCAGCACACAATTAATTTGTGAAACTTGTTGCCAAAGAATGTGGTCAAGGCCAGTAGCATAGCTGGGTTTAAAAAAGGATTGGATAAGTTCCTGCAGAATAGTTCTATGAATGGTTATTATCCAAGTCAGTTAGCGAATGTAACCTCTGACTATTGGGAGATGGAAGTGAACCGCAGTGAATGGATCACTCCAATTCAGTTCATCACAACGTGGTCAACAGGAATTTTTATAAAATGCTAACCCAATTAAGTACCTCTCAAGTGGCATAAACCAGTAGTGTTAAAATGGACGGGTGGGGAAAAGAGGGAAGAAAGTATTTGGGAATGGTAGGGTGGCCAGATATGCAGATTTTAGAGGGCAGTTAGGAGAAATACAGGTTGCAGAGCTGAACTGGATCCAATAGAGCCCTGCAACCTGTATTTCTCCTAAGTGTCCTCTAAAATCTGCATATCTGCCCACCCTAGGGAAGAGCGAGATGGAGCACAGCTGTAAACACTTAGCCGCACTCTGACTCAGCTGGATGTGTGTGTCCAAAATGACACAGTAGTGCAGGGAGGGAGGAATAAAAGGAGAGGAAGAGGAATATAGGCAGCAAGGCCAACCAAGGGAGAGGAGAGTACAGTTTCAGAAGTCTGAGAACTACTGGTACGTGTGTGTGGTGTGCCGGAGGCCTCAACTACCACAGACAAAGGGAGAGGGAAGCACAGTTTCAAAAGTCTGAGAACTACTGGTGTAAACTATAGGCTGCACAACATCAGCAAGCAACCTTATTATGAAAAATGATCTTTTCTGATTTGTACAATTATATTTTTAGCTTTAATTCTATTTTCCACATTTTTAATACAGTAGGAAAAAATCTTCAATAGTCAGAGTAAACACTCAAATACTCAATGCCAGTTTTAAAGTTTACATCTCTAGCACAAATGAAGAAAGAAAAAAAAACAAAAACGAACAAATAAAGAGTTCATGCCTTTGCTACACATAGGGTAAAAACAAGCAAGAAGATAGCAAGCTGGAGTCCGTGTTTGGTCCATGCAGCCCCCACTCACATTTATTAGCCTGTCCAACCTAATAAAGCAGGCTGCCCCTGCATGTATTTCTTGTACTTTCAGGCATTCCTCACTTATCCCCACTCACAGATTTAGTCTGACAAACCTAATGGATGGGGGAGGAATTTTTTCCTGCCATGCTCTGCTCACCACCCCAACTCCCAGAATCCTAATCCCCCATTATAACATACTGCTGCAGTGAACCATGGGAAGAAGTAGTCATTCTAGTTGTTTTTTTCTTCTGAGCTATTCACACCCTGGGAGGTGATCCTGTGTCTACAATTCCTGGCCACCTACCTGCCAGCAGTTAGCAGCTGGAAGTAACATTTTGCTATGCACAGAATGTTGAGTTTTTTTCAACTCAATACAGATGTAAATTTAGCTGATCACAGTGCAAACATCTCTTAATAGTAGCTAACAGACATCTAACACTCTCCATTATAATGAATGAAAATTCTATTCATTAAAAAATGGAAATAATTTAGCCTACCATTCTGAAATTTTGCATGGAGGGTCGCAAGAACTTAAACCTGGGTGAGAGGTTTATGCTTTGAAAATTTTAGAAAAATCAGATTTAAAATGGCTGAGATACAGCCATTGAAATGTTGGCTGAAAAGCAGTTTTAATTTTTTTTTGCAACTGTCTTGATTTGATCAGCCTCGAGGGAGGTTTTAGTTAAGTGTCAAGACTTGAAAACACGTTTAAAAAATTCAAGCCTGTTGGCTAGGGCTTTGTTTTTTTTAAAAACGACACCCATTACTTTTTAAATTGGAAGCTTTTAAAAATCCCTTTTAGTCTATGGAAAGACCACAAAGCTGCCCTTGTGCAATGCATGTGCAGTGTCCCATAGACTAAAATCCTAGTAATAACCACCCCCACCCAAGCCCCCTTAGCAGCAGCCTGAGCAAAGGGGCATGGGGGAGAGGAACTAATGCCACGCATCCCCCCCGCCCCACTTGCCCATCCTCTTACTTGGTTCTTCACTGCCAGCTTTCTTCTTGCTCTGGTCGCTCACCGCTAGCCTGCCTGCTGCTGCCGCAACCACTTTCAAACCCCCGTGCTGCCTCGCTCCTGTGTGCATGCTGGGGTGCCACCATGTTTCTTTCTTTGGCATGCTGTGCAACGTTAAGGAATATCTTTATGTTTTAAATTTAAGATATGTTATCTTGCTGTTGTAATCCTTTAGAGCTTTATTACGAAAAAAAGGTATATGTATAGCTCCTGTGAAAGACAGGCAAGTTGTGAAATCTTGCCCTGAAGAAGCTGGACGTTCCAGCGAAACGGCCGTCAGGATCCACTTGTTATATATTATATATGGACTGTTGTTCCTTTTACCAGGGACTTTCTTTGTATGGACCCTTCTGTTCAGAGTATATGCTTACCATTATTTTGTACAAAATTTAGATCAGAGTTGAAGCAGGTATATTGTGTGTCTTATGTGGATTTCCTGCTTTAGAATATATATCCTTGTGGTCATTTAGGGAAGCATAGTCCCAGCATGCCGGCACCATGTTTCCTACTGTGGCAGGTTGGGAAGTGTAGTCCCAGCATTTTCCACACAAAGCTTTGCATTTTGCTCCTCACTACTGCATGCCACCATTGCTGTGTAGTTTTTTGTCCTGCATACACTGTGGTTTTTTCATTCCTTGTGTATTCTAGTACATTCATCATAAAAGCCATACCCGTCCCCTGCCGGCCACATCCACCTAAAAGTCCATCAACTACCAAAGGATTAGAAGAGCCCTGCGTGCAGTGTTGAGCCAGAATCTCAGAGGCTGGAGACGGAGCACTGTATGTGAGAGTCTCATACTTCCTGCTGAACATCTGACAGTGTTGGAGTCCCCTTCTTTCTGCAGCGCCAAGTGCCATCCCCAGAGCTCAACACAGCAGGCAGAGTCCTTCTCCACTCAGAGCTCTTCTCACCTGCAGTGCTGAGTTGGAACCAGTGGGCTCAGACTCAGCACTGCATGCAGGGCTCTCCTGCACCCCTTCCCTCTCAATTATTGATTGTACAGTGTTAGGTACACAGAAGGTGCTATATAATAAATAATAATTTTTTATTTTTATTATTATTAAATGGTCAGCAGGAGTAGGAGAGCCCTTCATATCATGCTAAAACTCAGCTGAGTGGTCCTAGTTCAGTGATGCAGGGAAGGCATTCTCCTACTCTTTGCCAATGATCTGATTGAGATGGGAGGGAAGAGTAGGAGAGCTCTGACTGCAGCGCTGAGCCCACACACCAGGGTTCTAGATAGGAGAGGGACTGAATCTGGCATCAATTTGCAGTGCTGAAGCTCAGCCCAGGGACACAAGGCACCTTCCCACGATGCAGTCTGTGCACAATTTGCCTCCAGGAAAAAAAAAAAAATCAAGAGACACAAAGCATGTGCAGGGGCATTTTTTCCGCCAATCCCGCAGGGGATTGCACAGCTCGATTTTCCTGCTTTGCAATTCTCTGTAGGATTGCTGGCAAAAGGGGGGGGGGGGGGGGCAGTCCCACGTGACAAACCCCACACATGCTTTGCCTTCCAGAGGTAAATTGTGCACAAACTGTATCGTGGGAAAGCGCCTTCAGGTTCAGCACTGCAGGCTAGACTAGAAAAACCCACAACAGCTCTCAATGTTTAGTTTCCTCTATCTTGCAGCTTTTAACAGCTCTGATGAAAGGAAAATATCTTACTTCCCTAAAATGGGAGCAATAGGGCTGAAGAAAAAACTGCTAAAGCTGCTTGCCCACGTTACACAATCTCACATTGATTTCTATCTAACATGAGACTGTGTAATGTTGGAATGCAATTTTCTTCAGTTGTTACTCATAATTTAATCACCCATGACATGTGAGTTCTACTTCACATTACTTTTCAATGTGGGCAAGCTGCAAAAATTTCAAGTTAAACGAATGTGAAATTCCTGCGAGGGAGGGGGTACGGGCGAGAAAGTATTGGGGGGAGGGGAAGGCATCCTCCCACCCAAGTCAGCCCAGGGGAAAAGGGGGAGGATAGCAGAGGGGCAAGGAGGGATGATTGGGAGACGCACCTGCCCAGCAGTCACTGAAGCGGTGGCTCCGACTGCGCAGCCCCAGCCCGGCACGTTGGGGCCTTCCTCTGTGGGTGCGCGCCTGTCAGGTTATCAGGTCTTGCCTGCAGAGGAAGCTCCTGATATGCTGGGCTTGGGCCACGCTGCTGGAGCTGCCACTGCAGTGACCGCCTGGCAGGTTTGATGCCGGGCTGCAGAGGAAGGTAACCCCTGGGGGGTGGGGGGAGAGGAGGAGGGAGACCGGCTACCCAGGATGAACATGGGCATGGATATGTTATTTCCGACAACAGATCCAGACCACTTCCAAAAATACGTGAAAAATCAACATGGGCATACAGTCCACCTTGATCTCATGTAATGGCTGTTTTTTTGTGAAAGTTCAGGTCTCTCTCTCAAAAAAAACAAGCACACATGGGCAAGTAGCCTTAGTCAGAACAGTCTTGAGGGGAAAAAGGGAGAGAGTCTAGGTTTATGAGATTATATTTTCTAATGCAGCTCCTGCCATCCAAGTATTTTAACCTTCCCTCCCCCTAAACCAACAAAAAACCAAATACAAAAAAACCCTCACAACCACCCAAACCCTGAAAAGGAAAACCAACCATGGGCCATTTTTATGAATTAACTTTGCAGACAAAATTGCTCATATTCTCCATGACTTGAGCGCTGTCATTTCAACTGCAGAGTCAGAGTTTGGGGTTATAAAAGCTCAGTCTTGTCCTGTTTGTTTGGATCAGTTTCAATTGGTATCGCCCACTGATGCAAGGGAGGTACTTAGGGTGAGGAGGTCAACCAGTTATGAATTAGATCCTTGTCTGTCCTGGCTGGGGAAAGCCAGTCGGGAGACATTGGGGTCGTTGTTGGATGAGGTGGTAAGTACCTCCTTATGTGAAGAGAGGGCGGATGCCCTTAGAACATCGGTGGTCTGGCCCCTGCTTAAGAAATTGTCTTTGGAAGCTGACTCCCCAGCCAGTTATCAGTCAGTTTCTAATCTTCTCCTTTTGGAGACAGTTATTGAACAGATGCGAGACCGCATCACTCCCCATGTGTCCGTGCTACCCTCGAGATCGTCTGTGGGAGCCTTTTTGGAGGTTCCCCGGGCGAGGCGGGATGCTAGATCTTTTTCGGTGGCTGCCCCTGTGCTATAGAATTCGCTCCCGGGAGGAGGCTTGGTTGGCTCCCACTCTCCTGCTGTTTCGGTGTGTATGTAAGACCCGGCTGTTCCGTCAGGCTTTTGGCAAGGGGTAGTGGGGGGGGGGGTTCCCCACATTGTACTGTATTTTAAATTGTTTTAAATTGTTTAAATTGTTGTTTTTTAAAAAAATTATTGAATGTTGTTCGCTGCCCCGGGCTGCCCTATGGGCAGGAGGGGCGGGAATATAATTTTTAAATAAATAAATAAATAAGATGGTTGCCTGGCAGCTCCAGGTTCATCTCAATGCTGTCGGATTCCTGGACCCATTTCAGTCAGGTTTTCATCCTGGATATGGCATGAAGTCTACGCTTGTGGCTTCGGTCGATGATCTACACCTTGAAAAAGACGAGGGGAATTCTACCTTTTAGTTCTTGTTAGATCTTCCAGTGGCCTTTGATACACTTAATCATGGGGTGTTGTTGACACAACTGCAGGACCTGGTGGGGGTGCGCGGGACCACTCAAGCGGTTCCTCTCTTTCCTGTTGGGAAACCCCAGTGGGTGGTGATGAGCAACTGCTCATCATCCCCTCAGGACCTCTCCTGTGGTGTCCTGCAGGGTTCTATTCCATCCTCCTTCTTGTTCAATGTGTATCTGAGGCCGCTGGGCAAGATCATTCAAGAATTTGGGGTGAGAGGTCATCAATATGCTGATGATACTCAGATCTACCTCTCTTTTTCATTTGACCCAGGTCCTGCAGTCTCAGTGTTTATTTGATGTCTGGCTGCTGTTGGGGACTGGATGAGGGTGAGCCGATTGAAGTTGAATCCTGACAAGACTGAACTTATGCTGGCTGGCTGGTCTTGTGACTTGGAGGGGATTGGGACACCTGGTATTGATGAGGTCTGGCCCCCTCTGGTTGATCAAATTTGTAGCCTTGGAGTGCTTTTGGATCCCTCACTGTGCCTGGAATCCAGGTAGCAGCGGTGGCAGGAGCACTTTTCACCAGTACCATCTGGTGAGAAGGCTGTAGCCTTTTCTTTCCAATTCCGATCTGGCCACCGTCATCCACGCTTTCATCACTTCAAGGCTAGATTACTGCAACACACTCTACGTGGAGCTGCCCTTGATGACTGCTCAGAAGCTGCAGCTGGTACAAAATGCAGCGGCTTGGCTCCTTTCAGAGACAGGTTGCCAGGAGTACATTACACCGGTGCTCTGAAGTCTGCACTGGCTCCCTATAGCTTTCCGGGCACAATTCAAGGTGCTGGTTTTGACCTTTAAAGCCCTAAAACAGTCTGGATCCCATATACCTGAAAGACCATCTGTCCTACTATGTTCCATTGTGGACCCTACAGTTGGCTGGGAGCAGCCTTTTGCAGGTTCCACGTTACTTTGTCCATGGGACAGGGGTGGTCAGGAAGGCATTCTCGGCTGCTGTCCCAGTTTTGTGGAACTCCCTTCCCCAAGAGGTTCACTTGAGTCTGAGCCTAAGCATCTTCTGGAGGCAGTGTACAACATTTTTATTTGAAAAATAATTTGGTGGGTGGGGATAGGGGGTGGAGTGGGTTTTTTGGGTAGGGTTGTAGGGGAGGGTGGGAGTTTTTATTGTTTGAACTGTATTATTTTATTAACTGTAAACCACCCTGAGCCTCTATGGGAAGGGCGGCGTATAAGTCTGAACAAAAAAACAAAAAACACTACCTGTCCTATAGCATAAGAACTACTGGAGTCGCACCTGCCAGACACAAGTATCAAAAATGAAACAGCATAAAGAACAAGTCAATTAAAGTGTTGGGTTAACCAGTTTTGTATATCTAGTCCCCATGAGTCAATAGAAATGGCATGGAGTTCAGTACTGGTACAGAAAGACTAACACATAAATAGGACTGAAAAGCTGGAGGAGAATCAAAGTAATGACTGCTGATCCAAAGAACTTGTATACCACCACTTATATGGTATCTGAATTACTATACCACAAACAAGCAAATTATCTGTGTTACATTACCACACTGTGAAGTATCTCCATAAAACAGGGGGGGGGGGGGGGGGGGGTGGCGTTTCAGGCCAGGGGGCCAAAGGCCCACAGATGTTCTTTATTTGGCCCCTTTGTAGTTCCTGGATTTGGCCCCTGGCTCCCATTTGTATCTTCAAGAACTGAAACGCTGAGCTCAGGGGAAGGGAGTAGAGATGGGGGAAAGCACACAAGGATAAGGAATAGATCCATGATAGAGATGCATGATCTGGAGTCTTCTTTCTTTCCCAACACCAAGCATACCCCTACCTTTTATAGAGTCCTTGGAGCGTGTACTAATTTTCAAAGTGGCCTCTGGGAGTAAAAAGCTTTCCCACCCCTGCTCTATAAATCTACCTTGTGGAAAGTTTACGCGAGCTCCTGCATACTAGAAAGGATAAATTATTAATCTCCAATTAAAATTGATAATTTCAGCGGGATTAACTCAAATTTAGAAATTCAGTTACCTCAAGGTAACATGCAAATGACTGCACAACATGTGAACACTTAAGACAGTTTGCCCAGGCAACATTCCACAAGGTCCATTATATAGATAATTCACAATGTGGTAATGTAACCTAGTTTCAATGTTATTGAGAGCATTATTTCAGTTTTATTCCTGAAGTGGTCACATGAACAGAACATTAAACTGATGTTATTGAGGAATAGAAAGATGTATTGAAAAAATCAGAGTACATCCCTTTCATTTTGTATTTTAAAGCAACTATTGAGTGGTGCTCCACAGTTCAGCAATATTACACCTCAGCTAGGGGAAAGATTTACTGCAATACTACTTTGATTTATACTATGCATCTGAACGTTACTGAAGTAGACACTGGTTTAGTTAAAATTGAAGAAATTACTTCAGTTTGCCTGTTTTTTGAACGATGGCCCCAGCATGATAGTTGCCACACGATAACCCGTTCATATGAACAAGCCCTGTCTGAACATTTTCCTACTGCAGACCAATCAGATGGGCTCTGTTGGTTCTGGAATTTCTGGAAATTAGGGCACTTGCACACATTACTTGGAGGTGGAGGGGGTTGAATTCCATGAGGGCAATCACGTCTCTATTGTCACAGAATTGGCACACATAGAAATGTGCTATTCTGCTTTATTTCCGTGAGAACAAGTGAAAACACTTGTGTGTGCAAGAGCTACATCTGGGGAGTCAGTCATGCATGGATGTTGTCACGAGAGAACAGCGGAATAGCACATTACTACGTGTGCTAATTCCCGTGACAAGACACCACTCCCCTCACAGAAATTTCCCGCCCCACAGGAAACATGCTTAGGCACCCTCATTCTGCTGCACTTTCTGTAACAGCCCACACCACCATAATTGCAGAAGCAGCAATTTCAAGAGTAAAAAGGGAAGAGAATTTTAAACAGAAAATTCAGCTGCAATTCCTCAGCAGTGCTCAATATAACACTGACACATTTTTAATATTACACTGAGTTACAGACTGAAATTCATTTCATAAAGGAAAAAATTATTTGTGATCAACACTCACTTTCCCGTCCTCTACTACCACTCAGAAATCATCTATTAAAAATGCAGGAACATATAATGAGATTTACCAGATTGAAGGGGGTGGGGGGGAGCCTGATGTAGGACAATGTAAAATAGCACCAAAATTTTATCTCAAACCCACCGCACAATGCCTACAAAATTCAGGACCCTACATGGGTCTGCAGGAACTATAGTGAAGAACAGCTTTTCTGTCCAAATAATCTCAAAATGACGAGTCTTTTCTGACTGTCCACTGACTAGGTCTAAGCTCCCCCTTTCTTCTTTTGAATTTTCCCTAACTTAAATTGAATGCAAATAAGCCAGGTGTGGTCCTCAGAGCAGTAACAGACAGACAGTCCCCACTGAGTTCCCATAGCAACATGCACAGCTGCAATGAGAGACAAGTTGCATTGCCAAAGATTGGTTAAAAAGTTTAAACACTCAGTGAATGGAACGCCAATTATGGCATCTTTGTAAAAGAAATATTTAATAAAAAAAGCCATCCCTACTTCTTTGACTAATACAACAAAATAAAATCAAAGGCATGTCTTTGGCCCATCTACTGCTCAGAGCCTAACAATGTACAGAAATTATCTGTTATTTGCAAAGAGAAAAAAACTTGTAATCACTATAGTACAGACTTCTTTGGGGCTTCATAAAGCACTACAGCAACGTGTAACAAGACAGCCTTCTGTTTATACCTATACCTGCTGCATATCCTTCATTGTATTTAAATGTTTTGAAAGGCTAACTACTTTTCCTCTTATACATTATTTTTCAACAGCCTCCTCCCAACACAGTTAAGTGCACTTCATTGCCACCATATTTGTATTATATATACTGTTTAGGTTGTTCTAAATATTTGATACTGGAAGATTATGTAACAAGTAATTATGTAGCTAGTAAAAGTTAAAGTTATTTATTAAACAAGTACTATAAAAAAGTAGTCTGAGGTAGCATCTGAGGTGTGGTAGAAAGGAACGTTGTTTTGTTTCAGTTAGGAAATTACAGCACTGTTGTCAGTAAAAGCTAAATTACTCCAGCAAGGATTGGGACCAGGACTCTTGGGTTGTCTGGGAGGGGAAAGGACTAATGGGTTAGAGCAGAAAGATTGAGAACCCCCCTCCCCCCACCTCCCCAGTGCTCATGTTTAGTCTCCACTAGCTTTTGTTCTCAGTACTGCACTGCCCCAATACAGGTATGATGGATAGGCATCCCAGACCTGAAGGAGACAGACAGGAACAAAATGAAAGGGAGGAGGTATGGGTGCTGAAATTTTGCTGGGAAACTTGAAACTTTAAATGAAAAGCTAAGCAACTCCTGAATCTGTATATTTATTAATAAAAAAATATAAAATCCCAACAAAGATTCTCAAGATCAAGCTCTTGCTAGGATGGGTACTCAAACCAGCACCCTTACATGGAGTTTGCACTAAAGTCATTTGACTTTCTGACAGCATCAACCAGGCTTACTGACAAGTCCTGCCTCCCAGCTGCTCCAAGAAGTCAGTAGGTACAGTCATACCAGATGCTAACTGTGGTTTGGGCAGCTTTACCCCACATCGGCCACCACTGCCGTGTGATGCAGTGCATTTTGTGCCTGGCGGTCATCCGATGTTCAGCCCTCTGTGGGGCAGGGTGGGCAGCTGGCTGCTACACCCTACATCCTTGGAAAAAGGCTGGGGATACAGCACATACTAGCCTTACCCAAAGTGGAGTAAGGCCACCACTGCTTGTAGGCCCCGGTCTACATCTGCCCTGCCCATGCAGCGAGGTCCGCTGCGGGGCTTGGAGCAGCAGGTGGAGTCTCCATTGGAAATTGTAAGTTGAGGCTCCCACCTTAACTTGCATGCTATGAAAGCGCTAAAGATGCAGTGCAGTCTCACATATTGTGCTTGCTTACAACTTAGGTTCCATGCACCCACACATTGCCTTGGTCTTTCAGCCCTAATCCTCTTGCTCTGCAGGTTGGGGGCAACACTGAAACTGGGGACAGCTGGCTCTGTCCTGCGCCAAGACTCGTTCAGAGTCTTCCTCTTCCATGCAACTAAGTTAACCTGCAACTTCTGAACTTCATGAATACTAGAGGTGTGCACCAGGAGCCCATGTCGTTTTTGTTTTTGTTACTTAAATCTGTCATTTTCGTTTTCATAAATATCAAATTGTCATTTTTGTTTTCCATTGGTTTCAATGGAAAACATGTTTTCAGCTGTACCTTTTTTGTTCTCCACTATATTTGGCTGAAACATGGAGTGATTATACCTCCAATGGAAGACATTATGTGTACCAAATTCCAAAACGATTGGATACAGGAATCCAATTTTAGAAGCAGTTGAATTATTTTATTTTGCAAAAATCTTCATATACATTCTTAGGTGTAACGTCTTTGCCTCATGTTTAATGTAGATGAAACTTGGCAAGTTTATACCCCTTCCCATATTTACTATCTCTGCCAACTTTCAGAAGGATTGGATAAAGGGTCCTGGTGGTATAAGCTATTAACTTATAAATGTATATCTGATTAACATCTTTGTAGTCCAACCAGTACACATGAAATTTGGCAGGAATCTATATCACACTTTCACGATCATCTCTGCCAAATATCAGCAGATGTGACAAAGGGTCCCAATTTTATATGCCTGCACAGCATATGCAGCGAAGGAGCCAATGCCAGGGATTCTCTTACGTTTAATGTGGTATAAGATCGGTTTGTGATGCCAATTGGCCAGCAGAAATGTCAACCAAATATCCTCATTTTGTGCTGTGACCACACCAACATCTCTCCCCCACTTGTTAATGGGAAGTCTGAAGCATCTGTTAAGGAAAGAGCCAAGAGATTCTCTTATGTCCTCTGTCAGAGGGCTGCAGGAACTGATTGTGATAACAACTGGCCAGCCTGGATGTGTAAACTATGTCTCCTGATTGCTGGGATGCTATCCCCAAAGTCCCAGTTATGTCCCTTCTATGCCCACCTGAGGGCCGCCCCCTATGCCCGCCTCGAAGCCACTATTGATTGGTCCTGTAAAGCTGAAAGGATGCAGTAACTGGCCAGTTAATGTGTGTGTCAGTCTTCTGGGTTGCTCCACATCCTCCCTCCCCCTGCTATGCCAGGTGCCTGCCTCTTACTAGCAATGCATGTGCTGCTATTTATCTGAATAATGATCTTCAAGGGGACAACTTTGATTGCTTATAAAATTGGGTCCCTTTATCAAATTGTCCTGTAGGTTGGCAGAGATGACAGGGAAGGTATGCGATACATTCCTGCCAAATATCTTGTAAACAGGATGGACTATATCAACATTACAGCTGTAAATGTATTTTCAAGTAAATGTCTTGTACCATCAGGACCCTTCATCCAATCTTTCTGAGAATTGGCAGGTGTGTTAAGTTTGTGGAGGGACATGATATTCAGAGGTTTCATGCAAATTGGATGAAAGATAAAAAAGGTGTAGCCATGGAGCTTTTCTTAAAATCACAACATTCAATTGCTTCTAAAATCTGTTCCCTTTATCAAATCGTTTCAAAACTTGGTACGCATAATGCCCTCCATTGAGGGTACAAGCACCCCATCACAACTGAATATAAAATTCCATCACAATTGAAGAAACAAAACAGTTATAGCCAGAAATACGTTTTTCAGTGTTTTCCCTTTAAAAACAAAGTCGTTTTTATTTTCGTTATTTTTTTACCTATTCGTTATTGCAATAATGATGAAAATGACAATTTTGGTTATTGTTACTGTAATAACAAAAATGACATGCACACCCCTAAATTGAATACATCCTCATCTCTCCATATGTTAAACTCTCCCTTGTCTCTCCTCCTTTGTCTTTCTTAGATTGTAAGCCCTTGGGGTAGGGACCAGTCTATAACTACTGATTATACAGTGCTAGACATCGTTGACACTATATAAATAATAAAATTATATATTTTTATATTTATTATTATTGTGCTTGATCTCTGTCTTCACTCTGATCACAATTTCTCCTTCATTTATAGCTCCTTTCTCAAGCAGCAGCTCACGTGCAATCGCTCATTGCACAGATGATTAAGGGCAGGAGAATTTTTGCCCTCTTATGTCATGTAATGAAGCATGTCTATCTTATTCTTTGTAAAGCGCCAGTTACATCACTGGCGCTATATAAATGCTTATAATAATAATAAAATAAATAATAATAATATGGCAGACGAAATTTAATATGGACAAGTACAAAGCGATGCACATAGGGGAAAAACAATCCAAACTATATGTACACAATGCTGGGTTCTAAATTAGGAGTTACCACCCAGGAAAAGGACCTTGGAGTCATTGTGGACAATACACTGAAATCATCAGCTTAGTGAGTGGTGATGTCATGGGAGGCCAGGTTGGTCAATGCGTGAAATGAGAATTCTTGAACTACAACTCCCAACATGCCTTCCGGTGGGGGGGGGTGGAGGGAGGAAGATGGCATTCGTGTGCCCAAACGTCATGCTGTAAGGTTCCCCGGCTGCAGTGGCTAACTCCGAGGTTCCTTCTGCAGCTGATTAGGATTACTTCTTCACCTTGACTACCGTGTGCAGTTCTGGTCACCCACCCAATCTCAAAAAAGGTATAGTAGAAATAGAAAAGGTACAGAGAAGGGCAATATAAATGATAACGCATATAGAACAGCACCCCTATGAAGAAAGGCTAGACAAGCTTTAGCTTGGAGGAAGGACAACAGAAAAGATATAAGTAGTTTATAAATCATGGGAGGTGTGGAACGAGTAAATAGGGAACAGTTATTTATCCTCTCAAATAGTACTAGGACTAGGGGACATCCCATGAAACTAACAAACAGCAGATTTAAAACAAATAAAAGGAAGCATTTTTTCATTCAATACACAAGTTGTGAAATTTGTTGTCGGAATATGTTGTCAAGGCCAATAGTATAGCTGGGTTTAAAACAGGATTGGACAAGTTTCTGGAGGAAAGGTCAATTAGCAGCTATTAGCTGGGTAGGTTTTGAGGAACATAACCTCTTACTGGAAGTGAACAACAGGGAATGGATCACCCCAAATTGTAACCTGTTGGGTACTTCTTCCACGTGACCAAGATTGGTCACTGTCGGAGACAGGTGCTGGTTGTGATAGACTATTGGTCTGGCCCGTCATGACACTTATATTCTTTTGTACTTTATTGTGCATGTGGGAGAACTGATGGTAATACTGCCTCTTAACAGTCTGATTCCCCTGCTTCTGCACTCTCCTTTGATACTCCCCCTTGCTCAATACTCACAAAAATCAGCCCTTTGAGTCAGTACAGCTGACACAGTTCTTGCTACACATTTTTGTGTACTATTGACTATTGTACAATGTAGCAAACTCTCTGATCATCTGCTTTTCCAGTAAGAATAAAGGTAAGTGAGCAGTCACTCTTGAGAAATAATTATAAATGTAGCATGTTTGGGGCACTCCTACCTCCCTGAAGCCTCCTGGCCTGAAGCTCTGTGGGGTTTTCTTCTCCCCAGAATATACTGGGTTTGTACAGCAACAGTGTAGCAAACCTCCTAGCTCTGGATTTCAGACCCCTGAAGCTGCCCTCTTGCTCCAAGGCACTTAAACATGTCAATATCATACCTCAACACATCTTTGTGGGGGAGTACTGGTCAAATATTACCCAACCACAGCATAGGGGTATCACCAAGGCAGGAAACAGCAACGTTTGCCCTGCCTTCCTAATGTTTCTAATCCCAGTATTTAACTAAATCTCACTCCCATCATTATAACCTTGATGCAAACTGCCAGTAGCCCCAGCAGTCCACATTTGTCCCATTCTTCCTGACCCAAATGAATGCACATATTATGCATTATTATTAATCCTATTATTTATATAGTGCCATCAATGTGCCTGGCGCTGTACTATCAATAGGTCTAGACAGGTTCTTACCCCCAAGGGGCTTACAATCTAAGAGACAAGGGAAGGGGGAGGCAAATATTGTGCGAGACGAGAGTACATTCATGAGGTTGAGAAGTTGCAGGTGCACGTGCTTCACTTAGATAAAGGAATTATAGAGCCGTAGGCATGAGGGGGCGGCCAATACATATAAATAAATAAATAAATAAATAAATATAGAGAAAGCAGGGGGCAGCAAGCTCCCAGCTTCAGTGTTGCCCCACAACCTGCAGAAGAGAAGGATAGGGGCTAAAAAAACCAAGCAAAATGTGGAGCCTAAATTATAAGTAAGCACAATGGGTGTTTTCAGACAAGCGCCTCCAACTCATTACCCACTGTTACGCTAATTATTATTATTTATATAGCACAAACTGTATACCCGGCACTGTAATCATTAGTTGTAGACAGATCCCTACCCCAAGGGGCTTACAATCTAAGAGAGACAAGGAGGGGGGGGGGGAACACAAGGGACAGGTGAACATCAGGAGAGACATGAATACATTTACAAGGTTGCAGGTGCATGTGCTTAATGTAGGCCGCTTTCAGACCACCTCCCCCACCCCCCGCAGATATTCTGACTCTGGGAGAGAATGCGCAGCCAGGATATGCGCAGGGTGCCACCGTCTGAACACACACACCCCTGCGCAGCTTTGCCAGCAAACACCTGCAGAGATACAGAGCAAGATTTCCTGCTCTGTATCTTTGTGGGTGTTGGCCAGCAGAAATGCGTTTTGGGGGGCGGGGTGCTTTCAGACCGGCAGCACCCAGCACATATTTTGGCTGCGCATTCCCTCCCGCAGCCAGAATATGCGCAGGGGGTGGGTGGCGGGAAGGTCTGAAAGCAGCCTAAGTTACAGAGAGGAGATTCTGATCACTCCTAACAAGCCAGGGAAAGCCTAACGGAAGAGATAGGTTTTCAGGAGGAACTTAAAGTAGGGAGAGGGGGAGCAGAATGAACATATCTAGGGAGGGAGTTCCAGTCATGGGGGGGCAGCAAGAGAGAAAGGGCGAAAACGTTTAGAGGAGCATGGGAGTCGCACGCAGGCAAGGATGGGGGCAGAGGACGATCGAAGCTCCCAGGGAGGAATGTTGCCGGATACAAGAGCAGAGAGATATGTCGGAGCAAAGCTATAAAGAGCTTTGAAGGTGAAAACCAGGAGCTTGTGTTGAATGTGTTCCTGTAAGGGGAGTTAGTGATGGGAGGAGAGGAGGGGCGAACATGGTCAAAATGATAGGTAAGGTGGATGACTTTGGCAGCAGAGCGTTGAACAGAGATGAGGGGAGCGAGATCAGAACAGGGGAGGCCAGTAAGGAGGAAGTTACAGTGGTCAAGGCGACAGATGACTAGAGTGTGGACTAGGGTTTTTGCAGTGGCAACAGTAAGGCAGGGCTGAATTTTAGCAATATTATAGAGCAAAGCGGCAATAGCCTAGATCTGAGGCATAAAGGAGAGGGAGGAATCAAAAACCAATCCCAGGCTACGTGCCTGGGGGGGGAGGGACGCTGGATGATGACAACCTCAATGGAAACTGAGAGGGAAAGTAGGCGGGTAACATTTTGGGCTAATGCTAATACGTGGGGAGGTGCTTGTCTGAAAACACTCAATGTGAGACTGTAGAGCATCTTTACTGCTTACATGGTGTGCAAGTTAAGGTGAAGGAACCTTAACTTACAAATTAATTAATGCTTCAAAAAGCATAGAAATGGGAAGAGCCTTAAGAATTTCCCTGTTTCTTGAAAAGGAAATGCACTAAATTCCCCCTGCTGAAACAGTACCAACCAGAGTTTGATTGGCAGCCAAGCAGCTAACCAGCAAGTTTTCCTTTCAGTCCAAGTCCAAGTTCAATTTATTTAGGCACAAGTCTCCGCCACGGCCATTATCAAAATCCTTTCAGTAGGTATTTACAATAAAGAAATTATACAAAACCAAGAAAATTGCAGTCTTTGGGGAATCTGCAACCCAATATGTGACCCCTACTGAACATCAGGGACCCGAGTTGACTGCGTTGCTGCAATTTGCAGTGATTTTTGCAGAATCAGCCAATCCTCGCAGTGCCAGGCTGAAATTACAGTGACACTGCAGTGGGGGCTGTCTGCATGATCTTTAAATCCTGGCTCAGGCATAAACTTGTCGCCTGACTCCAAACTAAAACTGCTGCTGCAGCTGCTGTCTGTCCCCGGTGTGATCATGACCCGAGGATAAATAGGCCCCTGGGAGATGAACTGTGGGTGGGTGGGGTCTGAAGGCCCTATGTTTGGGTGAGGGAGGTCTGGAGTTTTAATATGAGGTGGGGATTCTGGGGTGCTGAAATTCCAGAGGATTTGAGTTGTGTTTCATTAGCAAAGTTGTGATTCTATGTCAAAGCTGTTGCAAATTTGCTTCCCAGCATGCATAGTTATGCAAATCAAGTTAATTATGCAAATATTAATGCTCGCAGTGAATTTGCAGAATTTGGCTTCACTGGTTGCAGAATTTAAGATTTTTTGGTGCAGTGAACTCGGGTCCCTGCGGTGATAAATCTCCAAAAACTGGATTAGTAAAATTACCAAATAAGAATCCAATTTACATCACTTTCAGCCCACATTTTATCAGTTTCACCAGCAAGCTATTTGTATTTATTTAATTTATTTATTTATTTTTACACCTAGGACTTACTTTATCAGTTTCAGAAGCAGGGGGAGAAGGGACTGGAGGAGGAAACATTGCTCTGCAGTTCCCTCATGCCAGAGTGTTTCCCCTGCAGCTCTGAGCTCTCAGTTACAAGCCTGAAGGAATTCTATCCAACCTGCGTACAATTTCTGCACGTACGTAACTTCCTGCAGTCTCTCCTCTGACTCCATCCCCTTTCCCAATGAGTTTCCCTTTCAGCCCCAGCTCTGTCACTTTCAGCAGTGGCATTTCCCCTCCACCTGGGATCAGCTTCTTCAATTTCATGGAAGGTAGGGGAAGGAAGGTAGATTGCTTGGCAGACTCCTCCTCACCAGAGAGTTTCATTTGCAGTCCAGTTCCTTTAGGCATCAGTTACATGCCTAAAGGAATTCTATCCAACTCATGTAAAATTCCTCAATGCATCTAGTTCCGTACAGTCTCTCCGACACTATCCCTCACTCAGAAAAGGGGGGGGGGGGGAGACGAGGAAACCCCGGAGAGGAAATAGTAAGATGGTGAGTGGGGCTGGATCCTTGCACCCATCACTCCACCCACCCTCCCTCCTTTCATTTTAGCTGCTCCCAGTGGCCTCATACCTCCATCTTTCCACTCAAACCCCCATCATTTCAGCAACTCCGCATGTTCTGTACCTCTCATTTCACCCAGCCCCATCATTCCAACCGCTCCCACTAGCCTATTACATGTCATTCCACCCAGCTCCCTGTCATTTCAGATGATCCCAGTGTCCTCATACTTGTCATTCCATCCAGCCCCTCACTGGGTCAGCCACTCCTGGACACCTCCTACCATCATTCCACCCTGCCGCTTTAACTCCAGTTGCTTTTGGTCTCCAGTCATTATTCCAACTGCTCCCAATGGTCTCATACCCATGATTTTGCCAAGCCCATCCATAATTCTAGATGCTCCAAATGGCCTCGCACCCATCATTCCAGTCAGCTTCCCTTCCCATCTTTGGGTCTCTGCTAGGAAGCTGGAGGAGCAACATATCCCTTAAATAGCCATCCTGCTCTACGCTCTCCAAGTCTCTCTTCTGCCCTTTTTTGCTTCTCCTGATGAGGGCACGCCCCTCCTCTCTTCATACAACCCCTCCACCTGCCCCCTTGACCTTATCACCTCGTCTCCTAAAAGTGATTTTCCAAACTGCTGCACCTTCCCTGATGCAAATCATCAATCTCTCCCTGTCTGTTGGGTCCTTTCCATTGACCTTCAAAACACACCACTGTCTCTCCTGTTCTTAAGAAGCTCACTGTTGACCCCCTCCAACTATCGCCCCATCTCACTCCTCCCATTTGCTTCCAAGCTCCTAGAGGGAGTAGTCTACACATGCTGTCTTGATTTCTTTCCTTCCAATTCCTCTCTGTCTTGACCCCTTTGATCGGGCTTCCACCTTCTCCATTCAACTGAGACTCCACTCACTAAAATCAACAGTGACCTTCTCTTAACCAAGTCTGTGGGTCTTTTCTCCTTTCCCCCCTGTGGACATCCTTCCCCCCCCACCTACCCGGAGAGTGCTGATGGCGGAGGTGGTGGCAGCGCTAGCGGCGGAGCCGCGAAGTTCACCGGCCTGCCCTGGATAGTGAGTAGCTGGCCCCTGTCCCATCTCCCCCTCCCCCAGTTGGAGGAGGGGGTGGGGCCGGTGCTGAGATGCTGACTTCCAGTCCAGCAGGGCCAAAGGCGGCCAGCAGCCTGGCCGAGCCACCAGCGGGACATGCTTCCCTCCCTACGGAGACCCGAAGGGTGTTGATGCCGGAGGCGGCGGCAGTGCTAGCATCGGGGCCGTGAAGTTCACCGACCTGCCCTGGACAGTGAGTAGCCGGCCCCTGTGCCATTTCCCCCAGTGCCATCTCCCCCGGTTGGAGGAGAGGGTGGGGCCAGGACTCAGACGCTGACTTCTGGCTCAGGAGGGCCAAAGGCGGCTGGCTGCGCTGCAGGCGCGCGCGCCACAGGCAGCACACCTAAGGGCTGCACTCAAGGGCCCTTGGGCATGGCCACTGGTGGGGTCAGGGGCGGTGGGGCGGGTAATTGTGGTCGGGGGTTATATTGAAGGTCATGGGGGATGGGAATATGTATGTTAGAGGGGAGGGGGGGGGGTTATTTAGTTATTTATCAAATTTATACCCCACCCCTCCTAAAACAGCTCGGGGTGGCTTACAATAAAAACAACAACAAAACCACCACAAATATAAAATACATCTAAAAACAGTTAAAACATTCCAAAATACAAGTATTAAAACAGGGCCGGGAATCACGATAAAACAATAAATAGGGTAAGGGGAGATAAAACCCCACTAACCACCCATCCCCAAAGGCTAACAGCCAGGTTTTACAACTTCGTCGGAATGTCAAAAGGCTTGGGGTCAGGCGAGCTTCCTACAGGAGGGAGTTCCAAAGGCACGGCGGGGCCACCGAGAATGTCCTCTCCATTGTGGCCCCCCGCTTAACGCGGGGGACCTCCAAGAAGGCACCCCCGGCAGACTAGAGCCGTTCTGGGGCGTGGAGGACGAGGCGGTTCCTGAGGTACGAGGGGCCCAGACCGTGAAGGACATTACAGATCAACACCAAAACCTTGAACCTGGCTCGGCACGCTATTGGCAACCAATGCAGAGTCCGGAGCACAGATGTTATGTGCTCCCGACGACCCGTCTCCGAGAGGAGCCAGGCTGCCGCATTCTGCACTAGCTGCAGCCTCTGAACCAGGAACAAAGGAAGCCCAACGTAGACCTCGTTGCAATAGTCCAGCCTCGAGGTGACGAAGGCATGGATGCGGGAGGCCAGGTCCGGACACGTACGGACGCAGCCTCCGCACCAGATGCAATTTGCGGAAGGCAGCTTTTGTGACTGCCTCCACCTGCCACTCCAGGCGGAGATCCGCGTCCAATATCCAATCGCCAGGGGAGATATGGTCTCAGGGGGAGGGGAGTGGGAGTGGTGAGGCGGGATAGATGCATAGTGCACGTCCCACTTACCCCTCCCCCAGCAGGAGAGCAGGTGAAATTTGGTCAGGGGGCCCTTAACCCGGTTTTGGTACTATTAAACGCGAGGTCGGTGGCGAATAAGGCAACAATAATCCAGGAGCTAGTCCTGGACTATGCTGCCGATCTCATGTGTATCATGGAAACCTGGCTGGACAATGAATCGGGGCCTATTTTGGCTGATCTTGTTCCAGCCGGGTATTCCGTGCAGCACCAGCCATGGTTGGAGGGATGGGGGGGGGGTGTAGCTATGATTTTTAAAGAGGGTTGGTCTGTAAGGCGGTATCCAGTGCGATCCATGGTAGGCATTAAAGGTCTCCACCTTGTGTTTGATTTGGCGGGGGACAGTTTGGGAGTCCTGCTGGTATACCGTGCACCTACCAGTACGGTGGCCTCCCTGCATGCTCTGGCAGAGGTGGTGTTGTGGTCCTCAAGGACAATAATCCTGGGGGGCCTCAACATTTATTTATTTTTTAACAACAGATTTTATTGGTTTAAGAAAAAGTTCATATGTATACATAGAGACCAAATATAGTCTTACATATCACATGTTTACATTTTCTGGTCATATGTTTACATAAACCGCCTTGTTCAACCTATAAGAAGAAACAAAAGCTCTCAAATTTTTGTCTTTCAACCGGGGATTCTCAGTCTATGGTGTAGCTCAAACACAGCTGGGTTAGATCTCGAATAGTTTTCTGTAGTCTTTCTTGTCCATGGTCATTTCCTCCATGGCCAGTATGATTGGTGATCTCCTCAAAACCTTGCAACTTATTGTGGAGGTCAGCGTGAAACCTCTCCATGGTAAACATGTACCATATTCTTTGAGACACGTGACTACCAGATACTACCTTACACCAGAAAGATTGACGTTTGTTGTATTATCCGGGAAGGGGCTATGCTGGAGGGGGTGTGGAGAAATAGGAAATTATAAACATTGCTGGTGGGACTGTGGAAAGGTTCAGGTCTTTTGGTGCAGGGTATGGAAGCTAATCAACAAGGTTGCAGGGGAAATTATTCCCTACAGGCCTGAAATTGCCCTGCTGGGTCTATACCCTGACACGAAGAATATGCTTGCATGCCAAGGGTCATGTAAAACTATATTCCTAGCTGCTATAAACATAATAGCTAAGCACTGGAGAGCAGCCGAGGATCTCTCCATGGAGGAACTGGGGAACCTCAACATTCACGCTGAAGCGGTTCTTGGGGGAGCCGAGCACGAGTTCATGGCTGCCATGGCAACCATGGGCCTGTCCCACAGGGTCAACGGCCTGACACATCTTGGAGGACATACCTTGGATCTCATGTTTTGCACTGGTCTTGAGGCGAGTGCTCCGTTAATGGGGGAGATATCAACTGTGCCCTTGTTATGGACAGATCATTACCTCCTGCAGACCTCCCTTCTAGCACGTCTGCCCTCGGAAGGGTGTGGAACCTATTAGGATGGTCCGCCCTCAGAGGCTGTTGGACCCAGTGTGGTTTCTAGGCGCTCTGGGGGAGTTATCCTCTGACCTTGACGACCGTCTCATTGATGACCGTGTCAAGCTATGGAACATCTTGCTGACAGAGGCCATCGATCGAACGGCTCCCAGGCGTCCGCTGCCCAGGCGGAGGCTCTGCAGACCTCCTTGATTTTCTAAGGAGCTGCGGATGCTGAAGCAAGAGGGGCGACTGTTGGAGTGACGGTGGCGTCGTTCTCATGTTGAAGCCGACAGATTGCAGCATAGAGCTAGTTTACGAACCTATGCCAGCAGCAAAGAGGGAGTTCTTTGCTGCCCTCATAGCGTCTGCAAAATCCTGTCTGGCGGAGCTGTTCTGGGTTGTGCGGGGGCTGGTCAGTCCGGCCTCCCTCAACCCTGGGGTTGAGCCATCATCGGCCCGCTGTGACCTTTCTGCAGATTATTTTGCGGAGAAAATCACTCGTATTCACTAAGACCTCGATGCCGCACTTAATACAGTGGAGGATGTAGAGGCTGTAGAAACCCCGGCTTGTTCAATTTTGTGGGATCGCTTTCGGTCAGTAACACCCACTGACGTGGTGGGGGTGCTTGGGGCTGTTCAAGCCACCTCTTGTGAATTAGATCCGTGCCCGTCATGGCTGGTTAAGAGCTGCTGGGAGACAATGGGGCTGTTGCTGGCCGGGGTAGTCAACGGCTCCCTGCAGGAGGGCAGAGTGCCAGGCTGTCTCAAGGAGGCGGTGGTGCAGCCTCTTCTCAAGAAACCATCGCTTGACGCTGACTCCCCTGCCAGCTATCGGCCTGTCTCTAACTTTCCCTTTTTAGGGAAGGTTATTGAACGGGTAGTGGTTCAGCAGCTCCAGGGGCATCTTGACCCTTCTCAGTCTGGCTTTCGTCCGGGTCATGGCACTGAGACAGCACTTGTGGCTTTGGTGGATGATCTCCGCTGTGAAAAGGATTGGGGTCGATCGACTCTATTGGTCGTTAGATCTTTCGGCAGCATTCGATGCCGTTGACCATGAGATGTTGCTGACATGCCTGCGGGACAGTGCAGGGGTGGGCAGGATCGTTCTTGAATGGTTCCAATCATTCCTGACCAGGAGAACCCAGCAAGTGGTACTTGGTGATTGTTTTTCATCTTACTGAGACCTCTCGTGTAGGGTTCCGTTTTGTTCCCTCTCCAGTTCAACGTGTATATGCAGCCGCTCAGCGAGGTGATCAGAGGGTTCGGTGTCATCAGTATGCAAATGACACCCAACTGTCTCTCTCATTTTCGACCGACCCAGGCCCTGTCTCTTATACACATCTAGATGTGTATAAGAGACAGGGTGTGGGGTGCAGTGCCACCAGTATGCAAATGACACCCAACTGTCTCTCTCATTTTCGACCGACCCAGGCCCGGCTGTCTGCAGTTGGTGGGGGCGCCGTGTTGGTGGTCCCCCGGATTTCCCGGGGGGCCACGGAGAATAGGGTGTTCTCGGTGGCCGCGCCATGCCTTTGGCATTCCCAGACCTCCCAGCCTCTCGCAGGAACTGTAAGACCTAGCTGTTCCATCACGCATTTGGCGAGGGAGCGGGGAAAGGTGGGAGGGGGTGGAGAGATTGGTGAGGGTGGAGGTGGGTTTGTTCCTCTTTTACTTTATTGTTACTGTATGATGTTTTAATCTGTTTTATAACATTTTATATTTTTATTAATGTTAGCCGCTCCGGGCTGCCTATGTCAGGAGTGGCAGGGTACAAAATTCTTTAAATAAATAAATACATAAATAAAAATAAATAAATTAATAAATGTCCATTTCCTCACAGTTTCTCTCACTTCCCTCACCCCTTGGCCTTTTTTAGTCCCCACCCTCACCTTCTTTGGTATTTCAGATCCTCCCCCACTCCCTTTATTTCAGTTAAGCATCTGTCATTTTATTGGTTTACAGCCTATTAAGGATTAATGGCATTCCCAAAGTACAATTACTTCCAATTGGTATTCCTGCTGTCTATTGTTTCCAACTGGCATTCCTTGTACCATGTCAGTTTCATCCGCTGGAGAGTTTGCTTAGTAACTCCAACAGCCAGCAGTTAAAAACAGACGTGCTGGTGGTCTGGCGGCTCCCTGGCCCAACCCAGGAAACCGCAGTCAACATGGCCTGGGTTGGGGCACTGAACAAACATGCCCATGGCTGGAGAGCCATCCTGCTGGCCGCATGGCTCAGGTAGTATGGGGAGCTCAACAAACATGCAGGCAGCTGGTCCCACCCATGCCCTGCCTCCCACCATCACGGACAAACATGGCAATCAGCCATGGTGGCCCCTGTCCCGAGGCGGGTATGACGGTGCTGAACATGCTGGCTTAACCAGACATTCAAGAGTATGCTGTAAATGCCTCTCACTTGACAACGTAAAAGCACACATACACCTGCCAAACTTATGACAACCAGTTACCATACATAAAAGTTGCCAAAAATGTATATACGTACTGCAGAAAAAAAGGGCAGCCTCAATTATAAAAGAGAATAATTATTTTCATATGTGAAAGGAGTAGTATCAGAGAGAAGAAAATTAATGCTTATCTGCGCATCACAACTAGGGCTGAAACAAGACTTGCAAAAGCATTAAGCATTCTTTTTGAAATCCTTGTTCGTTCCAGGACAAACCAAGAAGCAGGATTGATTTGTCGAGTTCTGTTTGTGTGGGGTTTTTTTTTTTTTGGGGGGGGATCACTGTGCATGCACAAAATGGTCACTGCCCTTAACCAAAATGAGCATAATAGTGTTGCCACCATTTTTGTTGATGGCAGTAGACATTTTGTGCATGTGTAATTCACTGCCCTTAACCAAAATAGTGGCAATGCTATTATGGCCCGGTGGTCGTTTTGTGAATGCAAAGTAAGCAGAGGCTTGCAGCCCCCTTCCAGTAGTTGACACTACCTCCACATTTCTGATGGGCAGAGTGTTGTCACACTCAAAATGTCAGCATCCCACTAATGTCATGATAAATCGGTCGTTCTGAAAGAAGCAGAGAGTAGGCCAGGGGTGACTAGAGTGAAAAGACCTGGTTCCACAATTGCCTTATTTAAATGCTTGGTGAAAACATGTGTGCTCCACTTTGGCCATTACTGTCCCCTAGGGTAACATGCATTGTAAGTGCTGTTTATCCTGTATGAATTTGTGGTTGGCATCTCTTGCCTTCCAGGAATAGAACTACCTAGAAATGCTTCTCAATGCTTCTCTTCCCAACACCCAGAAGCCCATCTTGCCTGCCCTCTCCCAGCATTCTGGCCCAACCACATGACGACCCAGCAGCTGCATATAGTAGCTGCAGAGCTCAGAGCCAGCCGCCCTGGAAAATGGATCGGCCACCAGCCCCTGCACATCTTCCCTCAGCCAAACATCTGCCAGGGTTAAGGTTTCAAATAAACTCCAAGTCCTCTGAGCCTCATTCCTCGGGCCCCAGCACAAGGGATGGACCTAGACACCGGACATGGGGGCAAATTCCACAGTCAAACACACAGGAGCCAGGGAGGGCAGAACGGGTGACAGCAGGAGTGTGAACTGCTTAAGACACAAGGAAACTGTTTGTCAGGTTCACTTGATAACAAAATACCTGAGCCCGTGCCAATCATGCAGACAGTACAGCTCCCACAGAGCAATTCAGACAGCGACCTTAAAAGCCTTTCAGGAGATCTGCACACCTGGTCATGCCTTTACAGGAGGGGCATGTAAACCACCCATTCCCAACCCCCCACCCTGGGGGAGAGGCCATGACCCCCCACATTGGGCACAAGCTGCAGAGGAAGCAACAAGCACCAGGCTGGTACCAATGGGTCTCCCCGCCTCTTTGAGAACATAAACAGATCCAACAGTGGTGGGACAATCCCATTCGGTTCTCTCCACACACACTAGATGCGCGCATACACCCACCCACGCACCCCTCCCCCATGCGTGCGCCCCCAGGCACATGTGTGCACCCACACCCC
Source organism: Sphenodon punctatus (assembly GCA_003113815.1). Classification (NCBI taxonomy): domain Eukaryota; kingdom Metazoa; phylum Chordata; class Lepidosauria; order Sphenodontia; family Sphenodontidae; genus Sphenodon; species Sphenodon punctatus. The sequence continues at coordinate 872,741 of QEPC01015182.1, forward strand.
CATGCACGCACACACCCATCCACTCCCGCACCCATGCAACATGTACACACCCACATGAACGCAAACAGCACCCCCATGGAGCCATCCCCAACCACGACACTAGTAATGTTCCCCTTTCCCCACTTGAAACTGATGCTGCTCCATTGTATCGCTGCAGTGGCCAGGAAGGAATAACAGGAAACACAACACAAAGCAGTTTCATTTACTACTGTAAGAATGTATAGAAAAGAAAAATAATATCCCTATAGTCTGGTCTCCTGCCCCTCCCCCTTCTGGCTCCAGCCCCCTGTGCTCCCTTGGGTGCTGGTCTAGCTGGTGGGGTTGTTTTCTCCTCCTCCCCCCCCCGACCCCCAAGCTCCTCGGTAGCAGGAGTCACCGCTGCAGTGGAAAGCTCAAGCGGCTGATGGTGGGTGCGGTTGTTCCCAGGTGGGCACGGGAAATTGGATTGTTGGGCCCTGTCTCTATAGGCTTGGCTGCTGGCGAGACCTGCTCAGGCGTTTAAGATTGGGAGGGGGGGGGCAGTGGCGGCCTCCAGGGAGAGGTTGGGAACAGGGGCCCACTCCACTGCGGCAATGGTAAGAGGAATTTGCAGTGGTCACATGGTGTAGGAGGGAGCACTGCATTCCTAAGGGCTGCTTCAAGATATTCCTGAGCTCCTGGTCCTCCCTTTCCATGTACCCCTGCAAATCCCTCATTTACCACATGTGGCGGTCCCAATCCCACCTCTCCATCCAGCGTTCCCTGCAGCCCTCAGCAATGATGTCCCTGTGCTGGTTGGCTGACTGCCACAGATAATGCCAGTGCTCCTTCATCAGTCCATGGATGGTATCCTGGATCTCGTCTGCCTGGCGCACAATCTTTTCCAGCAGCTGCTGGGCCATATGCTCCCTGTGCTACCATACCCACAGGGCCCACATCCACTGGGTGTCTGGTGCCAGTCTTGCTGGTCCAGTTGGCCCTTCTTCTGGCAGACTTGTGGCAGGATGGAAATGAGAGCCACTGCTGGGGGCCAACCCACTCCCACCTTCCCAGCCTGGTGTTTTGCCCTCGTCCCTCGTGCCTGTTGCCTTGACTCCCACTGTGTCTCCTACCCATCATGCCCACCTGTCTAGCATGTGAGTCGCACACACACACCCCAGTCCACCATGGCGTCCTCTCACCCACTTGCCATGCCTACCTTCCCCAAGGGGTGTCTCTGCATCCTGGGCCTCCTCAGGTTGCTCCCCCTCAGCCTCTCGGACACCTGTGAACACAGCAAACAACAGGAGCCGTGTTGGTGACTGGCATTACTTAACCACGTTGTCCTATGGTTGGGTCACATACACACACACACACACGGTCCCTCACTGGTGTATTTACTTACCGCTCCCCTCGGACTCCGGGTCCTCTGTTCCCTCACCCCCAGGTCCGACTCTCTGGCTTGAGGCGACAGGTGGGGAGGGGTCCCAATGGTGTTGGTGTCCAAATCCTTCAAGTTGGAGGCTGGCTGGGGGCATGACCAGACGCACGGATCCGTGTTCCTGATGGGCCATCCTCCTTCTCCTCTGAGGAGGAGGGCGGGGGGGGGAGGACCACTGCCAGAATGAGCGGGTGCTTCAGGATTGGTACCATTCACTTACTGCACCCCTCAACACTGTGTCCACCCGGCAGCAGTCCTGGGTGAGCCCAGTGCCAGCAATTCATGGGGACATGATGGAATGACTGGTGTAGATGAAGCATTCAAGGAGGTTCATGTAGAACAGGGTTTTGTGCCCCTGCACTGAAGTTGTTATCCTTGATCTCCTTGAAGCCCCTCCGCAGATCTTCAACCTGCTGCAAGTTCTGGGTCACTTCCCAGTTGAAACCCGCTTCTGCCATCTGGATGGTGAGTCACTGAAACACCCACTCATTCTGGCATGACAGGCATGGGTAGCATTGCACCATGTCATCCCCGCTGAGGTCATGACGGTCCATGTCTCCTCGTTGGTCCAGGGTACTCTCCTCTGGCGGGTGGATGCAAGGTCCTGTCCTAGGGTGGTGGGGTTCCTCCATCCCCCCCGATGGTGCTGTCCCTGGGGTGGAGGCATACCTCTCAAGTGTCTCAGATTGGGCAGGGCATCGTGGGTTTCAACATTTTTTTGCTGATGTCCCGTTTGCCCCGCCTTGCTCTTCCAGTGTCGGTGCCTTCCTCTCATAGGAAACTACTGACGACAGGGCATGTCCCTTGTCTCTTGCAGTATACTCAGGCAGCCTTTGGATTGTCTCATGCCATCCACTCATGGGCCTTGTGGCAGGGTATTTTCTGGGAGATGTAGTTCCTCACCAAGATGGCCCCAAGGCAGAGTTCGTCTTGAAGAACTACATCTCCCATGAGTCCTTACGGCATCCCAGCCTTTTGCTTGCCGCAGTGTCAGGGAGCTGGCGGCGTGGAGAAAGCTGTGGAGATGCAGCAAGTGAGGGGGCAAGATGGGGGTAGGTATGCCTCAGACGGCTAGAGCAGCAAGGGGCGCTAAGGAAAGGGAGCTCCCTACTGTGACTGACAGCCACCACTGACACAAAGGGGGGTCGCTTCTCCCTTCCTGGGGTGCAGGGTTGAGAATGGGGTGCTATAGTGACGGATCTCCACATTCCTGCTCTCTATAGGAACTGTCACAGGGGCACCTTCAGCCTCTAGGGGTACTTCTGCCAGGGACTTTTCCAGGTTATTGAATGGGTAGTGGCTCGGCAGCTGCAGGGACATCTTGATCACATCGGTTTTCTTGATCCTTCTCAGTCCAGCTTTCGTCCGGGTTATGGCACTGACACCGCGCTTGTGTCTTTGGTACATGACCTGCGCCGAGATATGGATTGGGGTCATTCGACCCTGCTGATTTTGTTAGATCTATCGGCTGCGTTTGAAACCGCTGATCGTAAGATGCTGGTGACGCACCTGCAGGACTGTGCAGGAGTGGATGGGACTGTTCTTGAATGGTTCCACTCGTTCCTGACCAGAAGAACCCAGCAGGTGGTTCTCGGGGACTGCTTTTCATCATACTGAGACCTCTCGTGTGGAGTTCCGCAGGGTTCTGTTCTGTCCCCTCTCCTGTTCAACGTGTATATGCAGCCGCTTGGCGAGGTGATTAGGGAGTTCGGTATATGGTGTCATCGATATGCTGATGACACCCAACCGTACCTCTCTTTTTCAACAGACCCAGGCCCGGCAGTCTCGGTGCTTACTCGGTGCCTGACGGCTGTGAGGGATTGGATGAAGGCTAATCGACTGCGGCTGAATCCTGACAAAATGGAGGTGATGTTAGTGGGTAAGGCGATGGAATTGGTGGCCCCCATCATTGATAGGGTCTGTCCTCCATTGACCTCCGAGGTACGGAGTCTAGGGGTGCTCCTCGATGCGCAGCTCTGCCTGGATCTCCAGGTGGAGGCTGTGGCGAGGAGTGCTTTTCGCCAGTTGCATCTGGTGCGACAGCTTCGGCCATTTGTTTCAGACTCTGACCTGGCCACAGTCATCCATGCTTTCATCACCTCTCGACTAGACTACTGTAACGCGCTCTATGCGGCTCGGAAATTGCAGCTGGTGCAAAGTGTGGCGGCCCGTCTCCTAGTGGGACTGGGCCGCCGGAAGCATATTACACTAGTGCTCCACTTTCTGCACTGGCTGACGGTGGTTTTCCGGACCGGATTCAAGGTGTTGGTTTTAACCTATAAAGCCCTAAACGGTCTGAGCCCTGCCTATCTGCGAGACCGCCTCACTCCCTGTGTCAAGGATCAGCCCCTGCGGTTGTCTGGTGATGCTCTGCTCGAGGTCCCCTGAGTTTCTCAGGTGGCCACATAGGAGAGGGTGTTCTTGGTGGCCGCGCCTACATAACTCCCTTCCGGTGGGGGCCCGGCTGGCCCCGGACCTCCCCTCTTTTCGGAAAAGTTGCAAGACCTGGCTGTTCCACCAGGGGGTGGTTGTTTTATCTGTTTTCTCCTTTTAATGTGTTTTAACTGTTTTAATTGTTTTTTACTGGTGTAAGTCACCCCGAGCTGCCTGTGGCAGGAGGGGCAGGGTAATAAGTTTTTGAAATAAATAAATAATCCATCTCTCCAGTTAAAACACTGTGTTGCTGTCCCTCTTTTTGGAATACAAATTTACATCAACTCATGTAACTACATGCAACTTTTATGCAAATGATGTCTCTCTTCCAAGTGTTGCTGTCTCTCTTTTCAGAGTCCAGGGGTTGAGAGGTATGGGCAGTGGTGTGGGTGGATGCCTATGAATGGGGGGATAGAGATGAACTGCCCAACCACAAAAACCCTGTGCCTACCATGGGACGGCTGCTGTGCCACCCCTACCTGCTCAGATGTGCTGACTTACCAGTCCGGCCCTTCCCTCCTCCTGCTGCTCCATCCTCCCCTTCTGGGGCACTGGTGTGGTGGTGGTGTGGCCTGGGTGTTGAGCAGCAGCTTCAATTGAAACTGGGGATGCCCAATGCAGTGTTGCCTTTGCTGCTACTTCCCTTTAAGAAGTTTCATTGACTGCTCTAGTCTTTACAGCTGGAGCACTCTGATCCTGGTGGACCTCACCTCATGTTGGGGTTAGGCAGGCCTAACCGATGTGATAACATGGACTGGCCCAGCAGGGTGGCTCAGGTTGCGATTCAGCGATTTTCCAGAGGACGCAGTCCAGGCTAGCCACCTAGCCGCCCTGGGGTGGAAGCAGACAACATCTGGCAGCAGCAGATGAGATATGCAGGCGAGTCCCAGGCCACAGCAGGCCAACATCACATTTGCTTTTACCCACCGTCCATCTAGTTCAAATCCTGTTTTACAGCAGCCAGTACCATACACTGCATTTTTCAAAAAGTAAGACCAGAAGTAGTGTAGTGCTGTTCCACAGTGCTGGCCCACAAAGATTTCAAAGGGCCAAAAAAAATCTAGGATTCAGTCCCTTTCACACAAAAGTGGAAGTTCTTGGAAGTCTAACTCAAGTAACCCTTCCAAGTATCCAAGAAGTGCTACCAGTAATTCACTAATGCTTGCATCACAAGACAGAGTACTTGATCCAGTGCTGTACTCACCATGATAGAATTACCAGTTGAATTCTACCTCAGGTAGAGAAATCTCTCCTCTTATCAAGGCGTTCTGTTTTTTCTAGGATATTTCGAACAGTAGTTGTGTTTCTTCCCAGAACCTTATTTGTTATTATACTAGCTCCCACATTTATAACAGAAGCTGCAGCTCCTCATATAAGAGCTCCCAAAGTATCCTACCAACAAGTTGATTAGTATTTATTCAAAAATCAAAATCAGTACTCTGGAATAGTTCAGTCAAAAGCAGATAGGTTGCGCGTTATATGTCAGACTGTTTTCTCAATCTCAGCATACAGATGAACATTCTACTCTACCCGTTAAAAAGTTTCCACAATAGGAAACGTTTTTCATGTAGTAGGTCTTGAAAGTCTATTTACTGCTTTTCAGATGTACAAATACTTTGTCTTGCAGCACAGAAGCAAAATGAGAATGCTAAATATACATTTTTATTTTTAAAAAGAGCTTAATACATAAGATAATTGTAAAAATTAAATGTCTGCAAAGAGTTACAGAAATAGTAAATTAAAATGTATTCCCAAAGAGAACAAGCATATCATTGTTTTATACTCCTTGCTTTTGTTAGGAACATGTGAAAGAATTGCCCTCCTCTCAAATCTCTCTCTTCCGTGTTTTCTGCCATCCCATAATATACTGGGCACTTATTTCACAGCTTCTCCCCTTCCACTTGAAGGCCAGGCCAGTGTCTCTGAAATCTAGCTTGTTAGCTTCTACAAATGCAGTCAGCCAAGGTCAATATAAAAGGGGAAAAAAAGTTCTAGGGCTCCAAAGAGGTAGAAAGAATGGAAATGAGGGATATAAGGGCTAAAATAGTATATGCAGTTGGAGATCACACTTCAAAGAAACAGATTCATACAGAGCAAAAAAGAAAAAGAAAAAAGGCAGGTTATAATCAAAGTCCATTGGATGCCCTGGCAGACTCTGTGGCCTTGGTGACCTGGAGAGTAATTTTATTACTTGATAGGCAGGGCTTGAAATCAATCAGTATTTTTTTTCCATGGGCAAGAAGGAAAAAGGTTTACCCTTTCAATTGAAATCCATTTTTAAAAATTTTCCTTGGACCTCTCAAAAGTACCAGCAAGGAAGTTTATTGCCCATTTCTTGATGAAGAAAATGCAACTTAAAAAATAACTCATTCTGAAATGCAAAATTTCATTTTCACCTAAGAAGGCAGTAGGACTTGGAACCTTTTTAGCACCTTTCCTCAGAGATACCCACGGCACACTGCAAGCATTTACCAAACTACAGTTCCCAGTACCCATTTCCATGTTGCCTGTGATTCTGTGCAGATGGTTTCAGTCAGGGGTGAAGAACCTTTTTCCTCCGATGGCCCACACTGAAAATTAGTACAAGCTCTGCAGACTAGATAGTTGGGAGGCAGCAGTGCTTATCTTTAGGAGTGTGCTCAGGATAGAGGGAGAAAGAAGAGAGCCCGTATCATGGATCTGTGCCATTCCCGAAGCACATACCATCATCTCTGCTCCCTTCCCCTGAGGTCATTCTTTCAATACTAGGGACTAGATTCAGGGGCCAGATCAAGGAAGTGGGAAAACGCCAAATAAAAAACGTCCACTGGCCAGATTTGAGGACATAAAGACAGGTCAAAGAGCCTTGGCACAGATCCATAATCTGGACCCTCCTCTTCCTGAGCTCACTCCTTAAGCCTCCCCATCCCCAGCTTCTATGAAGCCCTTGGAGATTGTACTAATTTTCAATGTCACCCCTGGGACAGTAAAGGTTCCCTAACCCTGCACAAGTGTGACCACACCCATGCAAGAAAGACTATGCACTACTGCTCAATGCTACACACCAAAATCCATAACAAAGCCTCTCTCCTTTGGTCCACCTTTGGCAAATTTTTGTTAATTCCCCTCCTTCCCCCCAGCAAAATGGGTATGAAAGGGGTCAGCAGCAGCAAGCCCCTGGCTCTTACTAGAGACCTCAAAGTGGCCTCACTGATTTCTCCTTCCTACCTATGCTGCACTGAGGGAGAAAGAATATCTAGATGCTGCCCAAAATGAACAATGACCCCCCACCCCCTGTGCTGAGCATCATGAACTGATACAGTCAGATAGGGAGAGGTGGGGGACAGAAGGAGATACAGGAACCTAAGAAAGATACATGTGTACCCAGAGAGAAAAAGGACATATGGAGGAAAGAAATGAGGGATGTGAAAGGCAGTCAAAAGTCAGTGTGGGAGTCTTGAAGGGCACATGGTAGGAATGAGCAACTATTTATTTATTTATATTATTTTTATACCACCCCCTCCTGCCTAATGGCAGCCTGGGGCAGTATACAACATACAAAAAATAGAACATAAAAAACTATAAAACATCATTCATAATGATAACTATAAAACATCATTAATAAGTAAGGCTTAGGGAGGAAAAGCAGTACCACGGATGTAGATGTGGCCAAGGGATAAGATGACGGACCCTGTGGCAGGAGTTGTATCTTGGGAATGGAACGGTGGGAGAAAAGACATTTTTAAGTAGACCCAGGAGGATGCGACACAGAGACGAGGTCCCTATATGGAGATAGTTTGCAAAAGCCGTGTGAGGGGGAAGGATAGAGCGCGTCCAGTGGCCCATTCTGCAAGAGAAGTTGGCTGTCAGCAGCCTGCAAATTAAGGACAGAGGTAGCAAGAAAATGCAAGAATAATGGTGATGCAATGGGACTAATAGTGGGATGAAGAGCTTAACACAGTAGTGAGGCAGAATGACACTTATGGAGCAGAAGTGCTGGTTTTTCATGGACAATGAATTAGCTGAGTTTGGTTTTGGAAAATTAGGCTCAGCATTGAATATAGAGCTACTATAAAAATCAACCCTCCAACAAGACAGACAATGACAAATGGAAGTGGGTGTAGTCCATTTCTCTTCACAGGCTGGTCATAATACTGCACACAGGGTACTTTATTAGCAGTCACTTGTTTAAGGACTGAAGAGTGCTCACGTACATTTAGAACAGGGGTGGGGAACCTTTTCCCAACCAGGGCCGCTCTGAATGAGTGTGGGGAGGGAGGGAGGGAGATCCCAACCTAGCACTGCTGGAAAAGAAAGATATTTATTTAATTTTCTAGATTTCTACCCCGACCCTCCTGAGAACAGCTCGGGGCAGCTTCCAACCATAAAAATATATATAAAATACATATAAAACAATTTAAAAACACATCAAAAATACAATATAAGGTATTAAAACAGGGCCCGGGAAAACATTAAGACAATAAATAGGGTAGGGGAGATAAAAATCTACTAACCCCCCTCCCCAAAGGCCTGGGCAAACAGCCAGGTTTTACAACTTCTCCGGAATGTTAACAGGCTTGGGGGCCAGGCGAGCTTCCTCCAGAAAGGAGTTCCAAAGGCACGGCACGTCCACCAAGAACGCCCTCTCCATTGTAGCCCCCCCGCTTAATGCGGGGGACCTCCAGGAAGGCACCCCCGGCAGACCGAAGGAGCCGCTCTGGGGCGTGGAGGGCAAGGCAGTCCCTGAGGTACGAGAGGGCCCAGACAATGAAGGGCCTTATAGATCAACACCAAAACCTTGAACCTAGCTCGGCACGCTATTGGCAACCAGTGCAGAGTCCGGAGGAAAGGTGTAATGTGCTCCCGACGACCCGTTCCCGAAAGGAGATGGGCCACCACATTCTGCACTAGCTGCAGCCTCCGAACCAGGAACAAGGGAAGCCCCACGTAGAGCGCATTGCAGTAGTCCAGCCTCGAGGTGACGAAGGCATGGATGAGGGAGGCCAGGTTCGGGCCAGAGACAAACGGACGTAACCTCTGCACCAGATGCAACTGGCGGAAAGCAGCCTTTGCGACTGCCTCCACCTACCGCTCCAGGCGGAGATCCGTGTCCAATATCACCCCCAGACTCCGGACCTGCTGAGCTATAGGAGGGTGAACCCCCCATCAGGGGGGGCACTACCTCCCTCGCTCTCCCCACCAACATCACCTCCGTCTTATCGGGGTTGAGCTTCAGTCT
>QEPC01015182.1:890411-952483 GCA_003113815.1 Sphenodon punctatus
GGGGGGGGGGGGGGACACGCAGCCCGAATATGCGTGGGGATTGGCTGGTCTGAAAGTCCCCCCCAGCTTTGCCGGCAGAGACGCACAGGGATGCAGAACAGGAAATCAAGCTCTGCACCCTTACACGTCTCTGCTGGCAAAGCCCCGCGGGGGGACCTTTCAGACCGGCCGACCCCCCGCGCATCTTCGGGCTGTGCATTCCCCCAGGCAGCCCAAATATGCGCAGAGGAGCCATGTCTGAAAGTAGCCTGAGAGTATTACTGCCAATAGAAGGGGGGGGGGGGGTAGGGTAATATTTTTGTCCTAGCAATTTTACTCCAATAGAGCTATGTTCGATTGTTGCATAGTTTCTGATAAATGGGGAAAATTTTAGTGTATAATGTGCAGTAAATGAACCAACTCTCAAGGCACTATAAACAATTTTATCGATAAGCGCAAAATGAAAAACAAAGATTTGTGGATGTTATACACATTTTGCACGTTGTACCCTGATAACCTGCATGATGTTTTCAATATTTGGTTTAATACATTTTGGATCTGTTTCAATAATTTTGAGCCCTCTTGGCCCCAGATTAGGTGAACACTGTGGAAGTTACAACCCCAAATTCTTCAGCTGTCAGTCCTCAAGTTAGTGGAATGAAACTCATTTCTAAGCACTTTTTCCAGTTCACCCATAGCCTATTACTGGTGTGAGTGAAGTTTAGTCAAAAGCACTATAACTCAATATATTGGTCAGAACCGAAGAGTCCATGGGCATATTCTGACAAATGAGATCCAACTAGCTCAAAATTGAGTTTGCCCCCACTACTGGTGATGCCACAACGGAGCACATGATGGGAAGTACCCCTAGTTCACATGAGTTATTTCAATTAGTAAAAAAGAGACTGGGAGTATGTACTCCTAATTTTTCTTGAGTACATAACTTCACCTTCTATCAGAGTGTCAGTTTAGTGAACATGATGTATGATGGACTCCAAAACAAAGGTGATTCAAGGCACAACTACATTGAAATACCTGCTCATTGGAAAGTGCCCCGTCTTTTAGAGGATCCACTGCTAGTTCCCCCTCACGTGTTTTTCTTCCCCTTTTAAATTGTTTTAAATAGATTTTATATATGGCGACTTATTGTATTTTAAATGTAAAGTGCTCCGAGTGCCTTTTTGCAGAAGGGAGCTGTATAGCTGTACTACCACACATTGCCTTTACAGTATATTTTACAGTAGAGTTCTAATCTTAGGAGCTGCCACCTTCAGAAGTTGGAAGTTAGAATGGAAGTAAAACATTACTTGTACTGATCAGAATCTCAAGCTCAAATAATTTCCTAAATTTTGTGCTCACATAGTAGGTAAGACGTAGGAATAAATGATGCAACGTAATATCACTCCCAGAGCCAGCCTCTTTACATGGTATTATAAAGCAAGTTTTACCCCATCAACCGATACACCACATACCGTTGGCATTGCCATTAACAACCCAAAAGCACTGGTCGCAGTTACCTCTAAGTTGAGATGAATCCATTTAACTCCTTGCAAACATTTTCAAATTGTGCACAAATGTAGGAATCTGAAATCTTCAAAAGTTTTCATTTCAGACAAAATGTCATGCTGAGGAGGATACCATTCTCTGCCAAGCCTACATCATTTAAAAAAAATAACAAGCCAAACATAAGCTGACTGCCGAGTGCATATGGTTCGATGAAAAAGTGATGGGCACTAAGCCATCAATTTTGGCAGAAAGTGAAATTTGCATTTCAAGAAAAGCTTCTGGCCTTCATGGTATCTAATAAAACCTTGTAGGCCATAGCACAACCTATAGCAGATACCGTTTTGCCTGCCTGAGTCTTGAAAAGAACAGATCTAGTGGCTCTACAACTGCCTATAATGAATAGACCCATGTTCATTGTGGTTTCCCCACTGGTGACAATAGAGAAAACGCAGTGAGTACCAGTTCCTGGCTATAATATTTCTACTGAAGGGTGGCCGTATCAAAACAGCAACTCTAGTACATTTTAGTGTAGTATTTAGAAATACAAAGTTGTGTGCCTGTAACATTTCTTCTTCAAGTCGTACCCTCTCAGTCCCACTATAGGTAATTTTGGCACCAACTTGGAGAACAAGCAATTTTAAAAAAAGCTCCACATGCCCCTGACATCACATCCCTTACCCCCTTCCTGTCCATAAGTAGGTGCGTGAACAAATTCCCCCAATTAATACTTTAAACATCTGCAAGAGGAGAGGTGGGAGGGAATCTGGAACTACACTGAGAGGATACGACTCAAAGAAGAAAGGTTACAGGTAAGCAGCATATTTCTTCTTTGTTTCCCTTCTCAGTGTAGTTCCACTACAGGTAGAGTGGAAAGCTAGAAGAGAAGGCAGGTTGCAGAAAATTAAATATTAACTTTATTAGAATCAAGAAAACAGAGAATTTAAAACAGATCTACCAAAATTTGGCTCTGCCAAAGTGGCGAGGTCCAAAGCATAAAATTTAATGAGCGATCCAAGCAGCTGCTTTACATATGTTGACCAGAGGAATGCAATGAAGAGCTGCCACGAGACAGCCATGGTTCTTGTAGAATGTGCCCTGTCCCCTGAGGGTGGTGGTAACCCCGATACATAAGATTTAAAAATACATTCCCTAATCCACCTGGAGATGGTTTGCTTCGAAGCTTGAAATCCCCTTCGACCTGGCCCAAAAACAAAAAGGCACCAGAACCCCTAAATGGCTTAGTATGGTCGAGATAGTATAGGAGAGCCCTCTGTATATCGATTTTATGTAATGTCTCTTCCTCCTGCGAGGAATGGGGGAGAGGGCAGGAAATAAAACCAATGTTTATAAATGAAGCCAGAAACCACCTTAGATAAGATGGCTGGATGTAGCCTGAGCACCACCAACTGTGAACAAAAAATGGTATAAGGCTGTCTAGAAGCTAGTGCCTGAATCTCACTGACCCTTCTTGCCGAAGTAATGGCTAGCAGAAAGGGGAATTGGGTCACTTACCTGGGAATTCCCTTTCTATGTCCCTCAAGGGAGGTCATTCGGATGGAGGGAGTGTTCTTCCATAGGCCACTAGGAGGCAGCAAAGTACTTTGAACTGGGCATGCGTAGGAAGAGCGCTTCCCCACGTATCCAGATGTAACACAGCCGAGGACCAAGTCTCTCAACTGCAAAACTAAACATATTATGAAAAGAACTTCCCCCGAGGGGGTTAAAACAGAGAACTAAGAACAATAACAAACAGCGCCCAGGTCATAAACCCGGGTGGGCCGAATGACCTCCCTCGAGGGACATAGAAAGGGAATTCCCAGGTAAGTGACCCAATTCCCCTTTCTATGCCCTCTCGTCCGGTCATTCGGACGGAGGGAGGTACCAGAGCAGTACATATCGTGGGAGGGAGCTGGGCGCCTAGCGAGGATCTAAGACCCCCTGAAGCACCCGTCTCCTGAAGGCGGCCTCCACAGATTCCTGGCTGTCAATTCTGTAATGCCTAGTGAATGTGTGGAGGCTCCTCCATGTGGCTGTCCTGCAGATTTCTTGGATAGGGGCCCTGGAATGAAAAGCCCAATTGGTGGCTGCCCCCCTGGTAGAGTGTGCTAGAGTCCTGGCTGGGGGGACTAAGTCTGAGGCCCTGTATGGTTCCCTCGAGAGAGGTTGACCAGGTCGGGAAACCATGGCATGCGAGGCCAAAAGAGGGCTACTATGATGATCCGAGCCCGAAGTTTTTTGGTCCTGTTGATAGTGCGCCCCAGGAGTAGAAACGGTGAGAATGCGTAGGAGGTGGCACTGTGGTCAGGGGTAACTGAGGGCGTTGTGAGCCTCTGCCTTGGGTTGGGGACTCCTTGCGAAGAACCTCTTGGTTTTGGTGTTGTCGGCAGAGGGTCGATTACTGGTTGTCCGAACCTGTCCACTATCAAGTTGAATGCCTGATTGCAGAGGGACCACTCCCCGGGATCGATTATCTGCCTGCTCAGCCAGTCCGCCTCTACATTCTCCTGCCCTCTGATGTGACAAGCCCTGACGGATAAGCGATTAGATTCCGCCCATGACAGCAGACGTACGGCTTCCTTGTGAAGGGAAGGGGACCTCAATCCCCCTTGGTTGTTCACGTACACTTGAGCTGAGGTGTTGTCCGTAAAAACTAGGACATGCTGTACTCTCAGAAGCGGGGAGAAGTTGAGTAGGGTGAGGCGGATCACCCTGAGCTCCAGCCAGTTGATGCTGTGCTGCTGTTCTGTCGTCGACCAAGTCCCCTGTGCCATGTGATTGGCCAGGTGTCCCCCCCATCTGGACATGCTGGCATCTGTGGTCAGGATCAGTCATTCGGGTTCTGTCAGCGGCGTTCCTTGAGCAAAGCGGTCTGGAAGCTCCCACCAAGGGAGTGATCGGAGGGTAGTGCGGTGGAGTGGGATGGTTATCGGTAATCCGCGGATGATGGCGGACTGCCAGGGTCTGAGTAGTGCCTGGAGGGGGCGTGAATGGAAACGGCCCCAGTGGAGGTGCTGAGTGCAGGACACCATCAGTCCTAGGAGGGATGCTAAGGTGAGGAGGGGAACGTGAGGTGACGTTCGTACTCTTCCGATTAGTTGTCTCAGCTTGTGCTGACGTTGGTTGGGGATTAATATTTTGTCTTTGAGTGTATCGATAATCACTCCGAGATGTTCCAGGCGTTGCGTCGGTATAAGGTGGCTCCTGACCACGTTTATCACGAATCCGTGTTGTTCTAGGTATGTCCTGGTGCACGTAAGGTGGGTCTGCACGATCTGGAAGGATGGAGCCTTGATGAGGAGGTCGTCCAGGTAGGGATGGATGACTATCCCCTCCAGCCTGAGGCTTGTGATGAGAGGCACAAGTATTTTGGTAAATGTGTGTGGAGCGGATCCCAGGCCAAAGGGGAGAGCTCGATACTGTCAGTGAATTCCATTGTAAGAGAAGCGTAGCCATCTTCTGTGTGCCGGGAGGATGGGCATGTGCAAGTAGGCATCTCTGAGGTCCATGGAAGCCATCCAGTCACCTCGTGCGATGGCAAGGGATATGGAGGACAGGGTCTCCATCCTGAAGCGTTGTTTGCGGATGGCCCTGTTGAGGCACTTCAGGTCGAGAACCCCTCTCCAGTCCCCTGATTTCTTGTCATTCTCATTGTAACCAAGCCAAGTACGTGCACTTGAGACCTCGCATCTTCATGAATGTTAGACCCCTTGTCTCTCCCTCTGTTCCCCTTCCTAGGTCTCTCCCACAGCTCCTGTCTCTCAGATTGTAAGCCCTAGGGGCAGGGACCGTGTCTATTTTATTACTTTGTAAAGTGCCAGGTACACTGCTGGCGCTATATAAATGTTTGTTAATAATAATAATAATAATAATAGAGTAAAGGCCTGACTTCTGCGCGTGCCATGGAACTCTTTCTATGGCCCCCATGATGTTGAGCCTGGAGATTTCGGCGAGCATGGCCTTGTGTTTGGTGGGGTTGCTGGAGCGGGGGGATACTCGGAATTTGTCTTGAGGGGTGTACTTTAGTTCTAGAGAGTACCCTCTTGTGACGGTTTGAATGACCCATGCGTCCTTGGTTGCCTGCGCCCACCTTGGTGCGAATTGGAGGAGTTGAGTGCCGATTCTGTATGAGGCGGGGTAAGAAGAGTTGGAGCAGTCAGGAGTCCTGTTTACGTTGGGGCGAACCCATTCGGCGGGCATACTGGTGTTGAGATGAAGTCCTGTTGGATTTGGCTCCTCTGCCTCTCTGATTCCTATTGCGGTAGGAGGAATTCCAGGAGGATTGCGCTGAATACTGCGGTTGTCTGTAACACTGGTGAGGCCTATTAAAGGGGCGAAAGCAGCTTTTAAAGGATTGTACCTGGTTTAGGGTGTGTTTCTTATCTTTGTTTGAGGCCTCGGTGAGGACCTTGTCGAGAGCTAATCCGAGCAGCTTGCCACGTTTGAAGTTGCTGTTTACCAAGAGATTCTTGGCGTGTGGGTCTGCTCGCCAGCAGCAGAGCCATAGCCTGCGCCTGGCTGCTACATTGGCCGCCATCCCTTTGGCTGCCCATGTAAGGATGTCCATGGCTGAGTCCATTAGAAAGGCCTGTGCCAGGGTAACATTGGTGGTTAGCTTTCTGGACTGTGCAGTGGACAAGTCGGGGTCCTTACCCATTTTGAATCACTTAATGACTGTGGATGAGTCTGACTCCCTCTTTTGGGGGGTCCTGGGGGTAACTTTTAGGACCCTTTCTGCCATTCTACTCAGTTTGGGGCCCTGGTCGTGTGGCAACTCCCTGCCCAGATCCCTGTGGCCCTTAGACAGAATGTCTTCCCAGTTATGGGACTCCTGCCCCTGTGAGTGTTGGGAAGAGGCCAATGAGGCAGCTTCTGACTCCTCCTCTGAGGATGGGGCAGGCTGGCGGGCCCTGTGTTTGTGAACACGGGTCCTCTTGGGGGTGTGTGTGTCTGATTCTGATTCCTCGACAAGCTCCCCCTTCTCAGGAAAAGTGGAGCCCCCTTCTTCTTCCTCCTCCGAGGAAGAGCCCAAGAGGTCAGCGATGGGGGTGCTATGTTTGGGCAAGAGTGCTTCCCTTTTCCCGCCATTTTAGAGGCTCCCTTGAAGGCCCTAGGGGGAGGGGCATGTTTGCGGTGGCTCCTGTGTCCCCGCTGATTAGACTCAATGCGGGTAAGCGCCCCCATCATGGCCCTCAGGGCCTCCAGCTGGGCCTGCTGGAAGTCACTCAGATCCCCCCTTACTTGGGAGGAGGAGGCCAATGCCTGCGGCGCACTTTGAACAGTCGACCTGAGCGGGGGGGGGGAGGGAGGGGGCGGTTGGGTTTCAATTTCCCTCGGCGCTGAATTGGTTTTTATTCTAGCCACCGCGGCGGCCTGGCAAGCTTTGGCGGTTTCGGCCATCGACGGGTCCGCTGCTAGTAGGGACCCTCAAAGTGGGATGGCGGAGGGAAATTTCTGCCAGGATGTACCTCTAGGAAGGTCACTCTACCGGTCCATGCTCAAGAGCCGGCACCAGGGTGATACCTCCTCCTCCGGGAGGGGAGGATTGCGCGGCTGGTTCCCCGATGCAGGGAGGTAAAATTCTGGAGAAGAGTTGTTATGGGTGCAGAGCACCCGGCTGCTGCGTCTAGTCGGTCCAAGGCAGACTTTCAACTGGATACGCGGGGGAGCGTTCTCCCTACGCATGCCCGGTTCAAAGTACTTTGCTGCCTCCTAGTGGCCTATGGAAGAACGTTCCCTCCGTCCGAATGACTGGACAAGAGGGCATAGAAAGGCAGTTTTAACTGAAAGTAGATCTATAGGCAAGGCCCTGAGCCGAAGGCAGATCCAGATTTCTCACAGAATCTCCCTCCCCACACAGAATCTCCTGCCCTGCTTCCCCCAGCGCAGAATTTCCAACCTGCGATGGGGAGAAGCAGGGCAGGCGATTCCACAGGAGGAAGATGAACCCTCATGGCTTCCCCTCCCCCATGCTGCGTTGGGTGGGTGGGGGCACCAGGGCTTGCCTCACCTCACCCCCCTCCCCCAACCTGGTAAATTAACTGGGCTAGTAGCAGCTGCGGTAGCTGCTCCTTTCAGCACACTCGTCCCGACCCAGCTCCCGGCCTTTTCCTGGCTCCTCCTGATGGAGCCTCTCAGAGCAACGCAGCTACACTGCTCTGGGAGGCCCCGGTGGGAGGGCCAAGGAAGAGGCCAAAAGCCGGATAGGGACGAGTACACTGAAAGGAGCAGCTGCCACCGCCACAGCCACAGCAGTGCCAAATCAGTTAATTTACTGGGGGGGGGGAGGGGGCACGAGGTGAGTCATGACAGTCTCTCCCACCTGATACAGCTGGTGGGGGGTGGAGGGGTGAGTGGAGCCCCTGCACTGGATTTACCAAGCGTGGAGGAGGGGGAAAGTCCTGGCCGCCCCCCCACAGCCTGGTAAATCCAGCACAGTGAGGTGCAGAATTGGGCCCTGGGCTGTCCCAACTCCCATGGAATTTTAAAATAATTCCGTGGGAGAAACTGGGCCCTGTCTAGAGGGATCAAGTCCACAGGCTCAAAAGGCTCTTTCATAAATGTTGTGTTACAAGCTCTTAAGTCTCAGCTGGGGCATATTACTCTGGAAGGGGGAAAGGAACTAATTGCCCACTTCAGAAAGCAGGTAACCATATGATCAGAGACTAACAAACCACCATTCACAGATGCCTAAAAGGCATTTATCGCAGCTAAATGAACTTTTATTGAGGACACTACACCACCATTCTCTAAGGGAAACCAAATAATCTAAAATAACAGAAACAGAGGTTAAACTAGGAGATATATTCTTGCCCATACACCATATAGAGAACCTCAGTCTTGTATGACCCATGAGTGAACAATTTCCCATTAGCAAGTAGGATCTGTTGCACTCTGAACACACTCACTCTACAGGATTTAAGAGCGCAGCCTCCAAGCTGCGAGGTGGAGAGAGTGTAAGGCTGGGTGCCATACTGTCCCTTCATGGAGGGATATTAGGACCAGAATGTCCAGGAGGGGCTCACTGCCATCTCCTTGCACGTCAAGAACCAATATTGGCGAGACCAAGTCAGTGCTGTTATAACCATCTCTCCCCCTTCATCCCTCAGAATGTTTAAAATCCTGGGAATAAAGTGGATAGGAGGAAAGGCGTACAGGATGGCTTGGGGCCAAAGTGCTACAACGGCATCTCCTGCCCTGGAGGAGGAGGTCAGGAGTTTCTTGTTGTTGACAGACACACATAAGTCCATAGCAAAAGCGTGTCTGTAAGATGTCGAACACCAAGGTCTTCCATGTCCATTCATGGGACATGGAGTTGGTCTGGCTCAGCCCATCCACCTCGCTATTTTCAAGACCCAAGATGTGGGCTGCCCAAGGGGATATTCCTCTGAGGAGACACCATTCCCATAAGTCGCATGCCTCCTGTGGGAGGAAGTTTGACTTGGTTTCACCCTGCTTGTTTCTATAATTAACTGTTACCATATTGTCTAGGCATAATAGAATAGACAGACCACTAATTTGTGGCTCGAAAGCCCTTAATGCTAACTGAAGTGAACTGCCCTGAGTTCCAACACATTTATGTGTAGTAAGCACCTCTTCCTATGCCCCAAACCTGTTGAAAAGACCGATAGGAAAGTCCCCCCTGCCCCCAATATCCCTGTACAGACGCATCTAAGGTAATAGTTCGGGAAGGGTGATCTTGTTTAAAGGGCACCCCCCTGCAGACGTTTCCAATGCTGTTCCACCAGGCAAGGCTGTGGTGTTGACCTCTGGTGTCAGAGACCTCTGGTGTCAGAGACAATGGTCTTCTAGCCCAGCCTTTACCCAGGGAGCTAGCCATCTCTGAAGAAGCCGCAGCCTCAGGTTCACTAGGGATGCAGTTAACATAGTGGCAGCAATTAGTCCCAACTAGCTAAAAAAAAAAGAATATAAGATTGACAAGAGTTGATAACAATCAGGGACACTATGGCCTGGAAACATTTAACAGGACCCTAGTCCTGTTAGAGTCAAGTAAGGTTTCAATAAATTCAATCAAGTCACTTGGGGTAAAGATTGACTTGTCCAAATTAATGAGAATACCTGATTTAGTCACATCAGAAGTTCTTTCCATATGGTTATTTAGGGTTTCCGAGGATCTAGCTCTAAACAGTCAGTCATCAAGGTAGGGGTACACATGTAAGTCCTGTCTTCTTAAATGAGCAGCCACTGGGACTAAACACTTTGTGAACCCCTAGGGGAAATGGAAAGGCAAAAGGGAAGGACAGTGAACTGATAATGTGCCCCTTCCAGGGCAAATCGAAGAAATTTCCTATAATCTGGGTGTATAGATATATGAAAATAATATGCATCCAGAATATGGACACAAAGATATCTCCCTCCCTAAGGGGAAGGGATGATTTGACACAGTCACCATTCTAAACCTGAAGGATTGAACATGTTTATTTCAGCTTCTGAGGTCCAAAATATGTCTGAAACATCTAGCTTTTTAGGAACCAGAAAGTATCCCGAACAGAAACCCATTCTGATTCTGGGACCAACTCAATGGCTCCTTTATTCAGAAGTTGGTCAATCTCCGCTGTCGGCACCTTCCCTGTGCGGCAGTCTGGGATGAGGATGGACACAAACTGACCTTTTGGGGTATCCAAGAACCAAATCCTATAACCATATCTAACTATGGAAAGGACCCATGGTTCATTGTAATGTTTTCCTGGAACTCAGAGGAGTAAACGGTTTTGAGTGAAAGCCTGCGTTCACGTGAGCAATATGCTTACGCTAAAACCACTTCTTAGGTGATGGAGCAGCAGGAGAAGAAGCAGTCTATCACTGGCCACGACCCCTGAAGTTCTGACCTCAGGAAGGTCTAGAAAAACTCAGCTGAGCTGACTGCACTCTAGATGGGGTAGAGGGAGACGGGAATGAATGGCCTTGGTACTGCACAGGTGCCTATGGGCAGTGAATGTGCTGAAACCTCCCTCCTGTATCTATAGGAGAACTTATGTCCGGTACCAAGATCTTAAGGCCCATGAATCTTGGTGTGTTTGTCAGTTTTTAAACTGCTTGCACCTGGTTAGTGGAAGTTGCAAATATTCCCTCCCTATGGAAAGGGAGATTCTTAACCACATATTGTACTTCCAGGGCCAACCCCGAAGACCTACGCCAGGCATGCCTGCGGGTGCCTGTGCGGAAAGCCCCAAGCAGGGGATCTGTCTCAGCATAGGGATAACCTCCCTGAGAATGTGGTGTTCTAAGCTTGACAGGAGCCTGCGCGGACTTAATTGCTGGTGGCACTGCAGAGGTGCACACAGCTGAATCCAATGGCACCTCCCTGTGGGCACCACCCAAACTGGGTGAAGGTGGGAGTCACTCAGTGTGCGTCTCCATATTCAGGGTTGGGTCTTGAACTGACATAGCCTTGTTAGTCAAACTCAGCTAGGCACCGAGCTATTGCTTTTCAGGTGCCAAGTTTAAAGCTACAGCACACAATACAGGTGCCTCTGTTATGCTCCAGTCCCAAGCAGAACAGGCACCGAAAGCGCTTGAATCAGGGATTCTTGCCTTGCTGTCAGTGCACCTTCTAAAGCCCTTGGCAAGGGCCATATACGAGTTGCTTTCTTGCTACTCCGAGCCTGTTAAGGTGGGAAGAAAAGGACCGGGGGACCAGTCAGGGGAGGAGCTGGGGGACGTGATGTCAGGGAGATGTGGAGAACTTTTTGAAACGGCTTACTATATCTCCAAGTTGGCCTGTAGATGGCACCAAAATATCTATAGTGAAACTACACTAAGAAGGGTAATGAAAAGAAACCAACATGTCCTATAGCTGCATGCAGCCAGTGAGGCCATTCCTTGCAGTGCTCAAACAACTGGCCTACTTATTGGCTGTAGGCCACAGAACTGCTACCCACCCACACACCCCCAAGCGCTGATGACACTGATCCAAGAGTGGGGAGGGGCAGAAAGAGGATCCATCCTGTGTTTTTAGAAGCTGCGGGGAAATGGGAGCTCCAGTGGCGAAACTGGCAACTCTCCAGGGTTCCCAGCAGCAAGTAATCCATAGGAGTAAGTTCTGGAAGCAGCAGTGATTCTCCAGGAACCCTTGGGAGTGCTCCAGCAGTAGAAGTTGTACCCTAGCACAAGTTTCTGCTCCAGCAGCTGCTATTCAGGACTCTGTTTTGACAGCAGCAGAAATACCCAGAAGCCAGTTCTAGTTGTGACAATAGCTCCTTTGGCACAGGCAGCAGAAGCATTTTCCTGGGCTGGTTGCAGCAGTGCTACAGGTCCCCTGGAAGTTGGTTCCTGCAGCAATACAATGCTGTGGAGATCAGCTCTGCCAGCAGAGGCTAAGGCTGAAATAGTGGCAGTATTTCCAAGTAGGGGCAGAGGGAAGGAGGCTACTAAATGTGTGTGGGGGAGTGTGGCTGGGTGGAAGAGGAGGCAAGACGGCAAATGCAAAAAAGCATATCAGATTTAATTTAAGAATGCAAGTAGCTGTGACAATCTTTAAAATTGAGTTTGTATGACATTTTACTTGGGCATTTGATCTAATGTGGGGCATATGTAGGCATTTAACACTTGGTTTAACTTAGGCGTTTGGCATTTAACTTTGCATTTATGAGTATTTGATGGCATTTTATGGTGTTTAATTTAACTTCTAGCCCAAACTTCTGGCAGATAATGCACACACCATCAGTTAGCATGCATCCAACTCCCATTGTGAGCTGAGTCTATGCACCATTTGCTAGAGGATCAGGCTGCTATAGCTACATTTAATAAAATTAAAATTTGGGTTAGTAGGATGGGACTTCTGGGGCAGCGAGCAGGATGGATATATGCAGCCCAGTGTTGGGACATCCAATTTATTGTGGGCCACCCAATGATTTAAGTACCCCCAATTTAGAACTGAGCAGCTATGAAATCCTCAAATATGGTAGTTCTCCCAAGCAGTATGACAACTACAGAGACCGTTTAAACTACAAGAAGAAACCAAGGGTGCTTACCTGTAAACTTAGTTGTTCAAGATGAGCTAAGTCACACCTATGGGTTCTGCACCTCCACAGTCCAATTAGGGAACATCTTCAAGCAGTTCTGCCCTTGTGCCATAGCTCATCCCTGATCAGCCCACTCTTTTGGTGGGCCCCGTCAGTGATATACAAGGGAGGGCGAGTCGCGAATCACCTCAGTTCCTTTGAACTTCTACATATAGACAGTCCTGATAAGTAGGCTCTGTAGAGAGAAAGGTGAGTAGGTGATGCGAGTGACCAAGCTCATCTTGAAAAACCAAGGTTAGAAGCAAGCAACCTCGGTTTATTCTTCGAGTGTGGATCTGGTGACTCACACCTATGAGAGAATAAAAAGCAGTAGTCCCCAAAAAGGGACGCAACAGATGCCTACATAAGAAGGGACTGTAAAACTGCTCTCCCAAATCCTGTATCTGCTCAGGCAGATACATCCAGCGCATAAGGTTTTGCAAAGGTATATGTTGAAGACCACGTGGCTGCCCTGCAAACTTGGTCTAGAGGGAATCTGCGATACCAAGCTGCTGATGTTGCCATTGCCCTTGCTGAGAGTTCCTTGAGACCTGTAAAGGGTTCTTTATTAGAGAGTGTATAAAAGACATCAAAATGGACTTGAGCCAGGAAGGTAGGATTTGCGATGTCACCTTGAAACCAGGGTAGGGACCCCCTAAGCTGATGAAAAGTAAAGTGGATTTTCAGAAGGACTTTGTTCTGCTGATACAGAAGGAGACAGCTCACCTGACATCCAGTGTGGGTAGGGCTGATTCACCCTTCTTGGAGTGGGGCTTGGGGGAAAATATTGGTAAGATAATGTTTGCTGCAAGAGGGCTTTCAGAGTTTGATCTATTTGACTGAGAGAGGTTTGACACTCTGTGGTCGTTACGGGATATCCAGTTGACCAGCAAGAGGGAAGAGAGTTGGAGGTCTGTTCAGAGAGGTAGAGAGCATGGATTATGGACAGTATCCATAAGGAGCTGATCAAGTAGATCCCAGGGATGGTGCTGATAACAGAGGAATGGCCAATAAGGATTGTGCGCCAGTGAGGATGCCCCAGAGGACAAGCTGGTGAACCGAGACCCGATCGATGAAAGTAAAAAGAAATTAGTAGGGCAGTTGCTCAGGAGAAAGCTACAGTATGGAGGAGGAAGTGCTGAGGGATGAGTGAAATGTGATGGAAAAACAACACAGGCTCAGTGTTGAGGAAAGAGGAATGAGTAGAGAAGTGCTGCGATCCCTTCATCTGGTGTTCCAGATGAAGTGGAATAGAGATCGGAGTATGCAGAGATGTAGCAGATGGGGAGCTCAGTGTGTCTAGAGGAGAAGAAGGTGGCGAGGTTGAAGACTGGGATCTCTCCTTCCGAATCTTAGCCTTAAGATCTTGTTACTTTGACGTCTCTCTTTTTCTTGGAAAGAGGTTTAGTTTTGTGGTCTCTCTTATGGACTGGGGATGACAAAACTGGTTTTGAATTGTTTGTTTCAGAGGGCAACGTTCCAATCGGTACCTCGACGGTACAGGTTATTGTCGGTACCAAGGTTACCGATGGTACCAAGGACTCGGGTGCCGATAGAAAGATGCCACAGATGGCAGTGCAGAACCTGACTTTTGTGGCGGCAGAACTCCCCGGATGACTCCAATGCTTTCATGAGGAGGAATTGAAGTCTTATCCTCCAGTCTTTCAGAGCCCTGCCAGACAGGCTGACATACGTGGGGCAGCCACTGAGCTTATGTGCCTTACAAAGACAGACCAAACACTTGTCGTGAAGTTGTGTTAGCGGGATGGAACTCAGGGCATCTAAGGCACTTTTGGAAGCCTCTTTTCTTTGGGATAGATGGCATAGTGCAGTCGAGGGGGGGGGGGGGGGGGGGGGGGGGGGGGGGAGAGAAGCCTCCACAAGAGCAGGAAGAATGCTGCAGGGACCGAGAAGGGAGTTCTCTCCTTTGTCTAGAATTAGCAGTAATTGATTTTTATTTTTTTGAACTGCAGGTGGCTGAAAATGAAGATTTCCTTCAATGGTCAGACACTGTGGAGGTCAATTACACAGAGTTATTTACAACAATCCCCCATGTATACTCTAGTACGTTTGTCAGGGAGGCACGTTTGGTTTGGTTACAATTTAACACAGAGTGGCCCACTTGAATCAAA
This sequence comes from Sphenodon punctatus, assembly GCA_003113815.1. Lineage (NCBI taxonomy): Eukaryota > Metazoa > Chordata > Lepidosauria > Sphenodontia > Sphenodontidae > Sphenodon > Sphenodon punctatus. The sequence continues at coordinate 905,050 of QEPC01015182.1, forward strand.
AGTATCTCCTGATTCAGCACAATGGAGCAGGGAAATTAATATCTTCGTTGGGCCCAAAATCAGAACAATTTCTAACAAGACCTCATTTGAAGTACTGTGTACAGTTCTGGGTACTGCACTTTAAGAAGAACGTTGATAAATTGGAACAGGTTCAGAGAAGGGTAAAAGAGGGTGTTTTTAGATAAGTGCTTCCCCACCCATTATGCCTGTTCCAGGGCGGCATTGGCGCTCTATGCAGTCCTGTAACATGCATGATGGGTGGGGAGGCGCTTGTCTAAAAACACCCAAAGATGGTCAGGGATCTGGAAACCAAGTCCTATGAGGAAAGGTTGAAGGAGCTAGGTATGTTTAGCTTAGAGACGACTACGGAGAGACGAGATTGCTTCCACCACCTGAAGGGCGGTTGCAGAGAGTATGGCAAAGACTTGTTCTATCTTGCCCCTGAAAGCAAGACGAGAAGTAAGGGGCTCAAATTACAGGAAAGCAGATTTCAATTAAACATTAGGAAGAACTTCCTAACGATAACAGCTGTTCGACAGTGGAACAAACTGCCTAGGGAGATGGTGTGCTCTCCTTTATTGGATGTTTTCAAAACAGAGGCTGGACAGTCATCTGTCAGGGATGTTATAGCGGTGAATCTCCTGCACTGAGCAGGGGGCTGGACTAGACCTCTCCTTCCAATTCTATGATTCTATCTAGGTCTGCAACCATCTTTTTTCATTAGCATTTGTGATTGCGTCTTCAGAATCTCTCTTCTCAGAAAGTTGCATCTTTCTAGGACTTTCTCTTTAGATTTTATCTAACCATGAGATTCTCCCTAACACTGTTTTCCTAACGCGTCTTTAGGAGAATAATTTAAGGCACACCAATTTGAAAAGTTTGGCTATTTAGCTCTTTATTTAATACAAACTCTGGTACATGCAATTTAGATATCATAAATCACAGGGAAAAGAGCATTATAGAAATAATCCCACCACAATGCTTTTTTATATATGATGCAAGGAAAAGACATAATTGCATTAACCCGACATTTCCTTATAGCAGATAGGCTAAATCCTCAGAGCCCAACTCGACTCCTATAGGTCTGGCTCTTTGCTACAACAAACGAGGAAGCATTAATTTCTATTAATGCAAATTGAGATTGAAGCTAAGGACACCCTGTATGCACGGGAAAGAAATAACCACATTGCTTTTCTAATCTCTTCCACCTAGAATACGTTCTTTGTCTCTAGTTTCTCTCACAGCTTTCACCTTTTCTGGAGGCAAATACACAGTATCTAACCCTATCTGCTTACAATGGCTACCATGGAGTTTTTCTAAGGGTGGAAATAATCTGTATAAGAATGACTATGGACATCAAAGACATAAGACATTTACTGCAGGAGGAAGAGGCGAGTGTGAGGTAATGAGGATCCTAACTGTATTTAGCTTATGTGCAGGGCATGTGGACAGCAATAGAAACCATGTAGAGAGCAATTTTGGTAAGAGAAAGAACACGGCAGCCTAATGGGAGGCCTTTGTTCTTCAAAAGGGTCTCCTTTCCCCCTTTTGTGCTTTACTTAATTCATGGCATTTGAGCTGCTCTTGAACTTGACAGACAGAGGAGGGAGGGAGGCGAGACACACAAAAGAAATGGGGGGGAAAGAAAAAGAAAGGACTTCAAAAGAGTTTTCCTTTGAAAATTCAGTTGTGCTGCATGAGCTGTTGTAGGTTCCGGATTCCAAGAGGCAGAACACACTTTATCCCCATGATGAAATTATGCAGACTATCCCAGCTCATACTAAGAAAGCAAGTAGGTATGAGATAAAACAGTAAAATAATCAGGCAAGGGAAAGATTCCCCTCTGGGTTCTTTTCAGCTATTTTCATCTTTGTTCTTACTCTTTATGGATCAAAATATTTTATTTATTAAAACAGTATCAGGAAAACATTGGGATTCCAACAGTGCCCAGGAAGACATATCTTTTATGCATGGCCCAATTAATCAAGTGATTCCACACAGAAAATTCTCCCTTAAACAGTCACTAGAAAATTTCAAAATAACCAGTGCCATCTGGAGGATAAATTCAGAATTTTATGTTTAACTAAAACCCCAAGTAAACTTAAATTTGCATTCAAACTTAGTAAGCAATGTTGGTTTAAACTGAACTTCATAAATATGAGAACTATTAGTTTCATTTTGCAGGCAAGCAGTAAACATTCAGTGATGAGATATAGCTTTCAGTACTATCAGAGAAGCTTCCACTGTGCTGCAGTTAAAAAAAATGGTGCATATGTAACTTTAAGAAGCCTCTATTAACCAGAAGTAATACAGTGATATTGCAATTTTATTTTTGACTAAAATTTTTAAGCAAACAGACTGGTTCAATTTAATGACAAGCACAGAACCGGAAATAGGAACACAAGGCTTGGTACCCTTGCCCTCGAAGTTGATAGAAAATGGAAGATTAACCATATGAAAGAATGTTCCAATAGCTAGGCAAAACATATCCTTTAAAATACACACACAGTAATTTTGTTAAGCAATTTTATAAACTGTAAGGGTTTAAATAGCAAGGACAATCATTACAAGTTTACTGCACACATTTCACAAAAAGCCATAACATGTTTCTCTAACATACTTAAGACTGACAATTACAAAGTAAACATTTTATACTGATAAACACTTTCCTAATGTGAAAAAGTTGAGATTGCTTGTGAAGTGAATATATTACAATCTGTATTGTTATTAACCAAATGTACTATTCATACTTTGGTAACTTAAGAACTTCATATGTCATTCCCATTCTTTTTAATCCGTACAGTTTTTCAAACTTTGTTCAGTGGTAATTAAATATTAATTAGCACGTGATCATCATTTTCTCTGCTATAACAGTGAACTTTTAATTCCATGACTCTAAAAGTTTCCACAACTGTAATAGAAAGGTACACTATGGAAAATGTAAACATGTACCAGAACTTTCCTAGATGGTTTCATAGCTATCTTTATTAGCAGCCTTTTCTTGACATTGAGTCACCTCTTCGTTCTGACAGAATTCCTTATAAAAGAAGAACGTCCTGTTTTTCAAACATAGGATGAAAACAAACAAAACAGTAGTCGAGTCACCTACTCATCTATTCAGTGGCTGCCAGATGTTCACCCATTTCTGCCTTAGGGCAGGCAGCCAGCTGTTACTGGATGCCTCATCTGGAGAAGGTCAGCAACATAGCACAGGCTAAGACTTGCCCAACTGGGCTAATGTGCACCCCCTCCCCCAATCTGTTAGGCCCTTCAGGCCCGCCACAAGGCAAGGTCTAAAGAAGATTGAGCTTGGAGGAAAGTACTCACCTTGGCCCATCAAACAGCTAATTTGGGAGGGGGGCAGAGTAGCATGGTCACACCAGTCCACCAGCTGATGGGGGGGGGGAGGGGAAGTCACTTGGTTGTCAGTTCGGTGGCTGCCAGATGTTCACCCACTTCCGCCTAGGGGTGGGCAGCCAGTTGTTACCAGACATTGTCAGGAGAAGGTTGGCAACACTCCTGTGTGTCCCCACTCCTGATCAGCTGTTTGGCAGGCCAGGGTGAGTGCACTCCTCCAGGCCCCCTGATCAGGTGGCCCAATCCTGCTGCGCAGCAGGAGTCCTGCCCCGCATGGATGGCTCCTCGGCCAACCTGTGGTGTAGCAGAACTTGTGACAGCAGTCCCCCTGCCCTGATTCCCCAAGGGATCCAGCTCGCTCATTTTGTTTATTTTCACCCATATTGGTGTATTTATAAATGTATTTTGTGCAAGCTGCTTTTAAAAATGCACGAGCAACACTTCCTCTTTGTGTACTGTCAGTTTTTTCATAAAATATCTGCAAACATAATTTTATTAAGAACCCCAAAAGCACAATTAGCATGTAAATTTGCATATTTGCACAATCTAATTGGCTAGAGTAACATTGTGGTCAATTGCCAACAGCCCTTGATGTTGCAGTTTGGGCAGTTCAGTTTCATAGGGTAGGTGTTTGCTTGCTTGCAATACCGTCACCCCATGAACATTAGATCTATAAAAAAAGATGGACTGTAAAGTAGATAAGATGGACAACTTGGAAAGAATCTACTCGAGCAGCGTTTTCATTCAACACCATTTTTAAAGGACTCCTCTCTCTATTGTCTCCCCCCCACAAACACAAAGGACTCTAACGACGACTTTATCTATCAACTTATCATGAGATTTAAGAAGTGACCAGATGTCTAAATAAAGATCTTCTGATCCAAAACATATGTTCCTAAAAAATATCCCTCTGTGCTACAAGTTACACCCCATTTCCTGTCCATTCTGCAAAGCCCTGGACACATGCTGGACTTTTAATATGTGCTTAAATCAGATGCACAACATAGCAGACATAGCACATGCTTAAGTGCTCTGTTAAATGGGGGCTTATAACTGGAATAATATTACACTACTTTGCAGTGAAATCCACCTAATGTTCTATGATGGTCATAAATAATAAACTTGACAGACATTCCGCCTTTCCTTAAATCATCTCATTTTAAAATAAAATGGGGGATTCTTCCACAAGACCACCATATATTACAGACCACAGTTTTGCAAGCTAAATTGAGTTTTATGTACAGAGATTACACTGAAAGGCAAGAACAGAGTTTCAGATACGCAGGAGCCAGATGATGAGATGACTTTGGAGACAAGTGTGATATTGATTTGGGCATCTGCCAGAGCTTCAGTCATTGTGGCAGAAGCAGTGGCCATCATCTTAGACAAGCGTTATGCTACTTCTGGTTTTGATGAAATAATAGACCAGGAAACCACTACTTCTCCTACTGCTCAATGGAAGTGTCTTCTGAAACAGGGAGACTCAGATTCAGTACAGACTTATACCTCCATTCCACAGTCCTCACAGTCACCACCAGGGTTCCTAGTTTTCTCTGCCAATGAGCTTTTGCAGGCAAATACTTTCCATAAAAACCTGGAATTCTGTGTTTTTCTATGGGAAAACAGGAAGTCTGGTGTTTTTCTCTGGAAAAGCATGAAAAAAATGTAATCAGGCTTTTCTGGGAGATTTCCACCTGCAAAAACTCACTGGCAGAGAAAACTAGAAACCCTGGTCATCACTACCAAGGTCAGCTGGGTCAAGCATTCCCATATGATAAGCTAGTAAGCAAGCTAGGGGTTCCTTATAGTTTCTATAGTGGTTTCAGTGATTGAAGTGCTTACAACCTTTATCTAGTTCACCCTCACAACACAAACCCATCCCCCATGAGGTCACTATTATTCCCATGTTACAGACAGGAAACAGAAGTTGAGAGATAGAGACTTGCCCAAAGCCATCCACTGATTTTATAAATAAGGCAGGCTTAGAACCCTAGTCTCCCAGCAAACAGTCCAACACTGTGTCCACCAAGCCACACTGGCTCTGTATGCTTTATAATTATTCTTGTCCATCATTTACCCACACCACACCAATCTACTTTGGAGTAGACCAGGGGGGTGAGGAACCTCGGGCCCGGGGGCCAAATGCAGCCCTGGGCAAATTTTAACACGGCCCCTTTCCAGTTCGTGGATCTGACCCCTGGATCCATTCTCTACCTCCAAGCACTGGAAAAACTGAGCTCATAATAATGGAGCAGAGGAGGACGACATGCACACAAGGGTAGGGGACAGATCCATGGCACAGATCCATGATTTAGGCCCTCCTTTTCTTGAATAAACCTGTTAAGCACTCCTGCTCCCAACCTCTATGCGACCCTTGGAGCTCATACTAATATTCAATGTGGCCCTCAGGACAGAAAAGGTTCCCCACCCCTGGAGTAGATTAAAGGTTTCTCTATGCAATACCTGCTTACAAGCATAAGGAGAGGGTGTATTTGAACAGGTGGATTTAAAAAGGAAACACTATTACAAGCCATACTGGACTTTTTAAAATTTGGTTTTAATTTAATTTTCTTTCACACTCCCCTCTTAAGCCAATGCTTAAAGAAGAAAGGAGAGGGCTAAAAGGGCTCTAGAAAGGCAGCTATGCAAGACTTTATTGTTCGGCCAGGCATTTGGAGAGGGAGATGGGGGGGGGGGGGATTATTTTATTTACTTTTATGGTAATTATTTTGATACAAGGTGTTAGTTTGGGATGTTGTGGTTTTATGATGTTTTAATACTGTTAGTCACTCCAAGCTGCCCGAGGCAGGAGGGGTGGGATATTAAAAGGTTTTTAATAAATAAATAAATACATTATCTGAGAATAAGATCCCCTAGTCTAGTTCTAACCAGCTCAGATGCAGAGAGATTCTGGTCTCCCTCAAAAGGGACTGCTGCTCCACCACCCCTTCAACCTAACTTGCAAACTCCTGGTTTGACTTCTGCCCACCAATCAGGACAGGTAACATTCCTACTGTGCACTGCCATTCGAAAAGCTCATCATCATCATCCACCACCTAGACTGATAGCAAAGCTCCTTTATCCGAAATGGCTGTTTCCCTCACCTCCCATTATGCCTGTAATTACACAATAATACAATGCATCAACGTGACAAGATACATTATACAGCAATTTCAATATATTTTTAGACCAATGTATGGAGAGAAGAAAACCCTCATGAAGAATTAGAAAGCATACTAGAGAAGAAGGAATTATGGTATTATTCTGTACAAGGGTAATTATGGTAATTCCTACAAGGGTGTTTATTTAACAAAGGGCATATTTAGGACAGTCCCAGTGCTGGGGAGTCCTGTGTCCCCCCGCATGCAGCCCCACCTGCACTGTGTTTATACGGATCTGGCAGCTGTCAGAGACCACATTCTGCCTGCGCAGCCCCCCTTCCCTACACCACAGAGCTGCAGGAAGATCACCTGATACTCTAGGCTGCCACCCATAGCTCTATGGTGTTGCCCGGGGCAACCCCTGACCAAGAGCAGAGCTGCAGCGGTGGTCATCTGCCAGGCAAGTCGGTGCCCCAAATTTGGGTGGCCTGCTCTGTTAGTGGTGCTCCGAGATGTTCCTGAGCACCAGAAGCAGGGCTGGCGCAGACGGATCTGCCTCTGTTCCACTTGCACATTTTGCGGACCGCCTTTAGACGAACAGGCTGCCTGGGTGCGAGGCAGAGTAGAACCGTGGGTGCTATCCATCTAAAAGCACCCAAAGACTTAGTCACCTCTATCCTTACTTATTCTATCCCTCAGTGAATTTGCAGTGCTGAATTTTACATCACATTCATTTTTATGGTGATAGACTGACGTCAAAAATAAAAGATAGTGCTTCCTGTAAAAGTTGTAAATTCCAATAGCTATGAAATAACAGGTGTCGCATACTAAAGTCTTCTCAAACTCTCCAGGGATCCAACTATACTTGGCAGTCCCTGCAGTGACTCTTGCGTCAAACAGCTTTTCAACTTGCACTGTGAATTTCCTTCACTAGACTCAACCCATTAGGGGTTTTTTTGTTTTGTTTTTTTTAAAGCAAATATTTGTACACTGCCTTAATCTGAGCCCCAAACTGAGCATTCAGGTGTTAACTACCAAGTCTCTCCAAAGAACTTTCTTCATTAATCCCATGTCTCTTCCCCACTATTGAGGACTTAGATAAAAAGATTTTTCACCAGTCACAGGATTACAATAATTATCTTCAAATTTAAACAGTTTAAAAAAAAAACTATCAATAAAGAACCATACCAAATACTATAATGAGCTTTTTGCTTGTTTTTTAAATGGCAATACAAAAACGGAGTGTTATATCTGGCATATCAAAAACCTACAATTGCTGCTGGAGACACTTGCAGCCTTTAGTCATCTTATCTAGCTGAATAATGCTCTGAGGAAGCTAGAATACAGAAACTCTTTATTATGCACAATGGAAATGAGAGCTTAAAAGACAAGGGAAGGAGGTGAATGTGAAGGCCACATAACTGAAACACCTATCAGAGTGGTATAGGTACTGTGGATTCCGATTATGGCAGGAGCTGGACTATAACCCTCGGGGGGTTCTTTCCATCTTCAAGATCCAGGAAGATGAATTTGGTCCAGGGTTTCTAGGTTTCTCTTGGATTACCACAAATTATAAGTAATATTCATTATCCTATTGGCACCATATACTAAATACACAAATTTTCATCTAAGTGCTCACAAGACACCTTAGAAACTTTAAAATTCCGTAACACAGTGAGTAGGGAGATGTTTTACTCTAATAAAACTGGGAACAGAGTGGATAAGCAAGGTTTCCAAAGGAACATATGGAGCCAGGTATAGGACAAGAAAGAAAATCCTTAACTGCTAGTCTCTTGTCCAACCACCGGACCATACCTTACTCAAAATTTCACAATCTAGGGTTGAGACTGTGAGGTACCTACAGATCCAGGGATGTTATGGAAGTCTTCATGTACATCTTTATCTAGGAACATGCCTGCGAGTTCTGAAAGTGGAGGTCCAGTTAGTCAAGTCAAAACCCATCAGTCTGGTATGGCTAAGACACCAGTCCCTGGCGCCTACTGTGCACCATGGAGTGATGTGACCAGTAGCACATCCAACTGCCCTGGGTTTCTCCAACCCAATGGATCAAGTACTCATTCATAGCTCACCACGTGTATGCAATAGGATTGTTTGCTAATGGAGTCTCAACTTTATTTCCGGGCCTCTGTGTGAATAAAAAAATTGACCTTAATGCTGCATTAAGCAAGCTCATTCTTGGTGAACGTTCTTTTCTAGGGTTGAGAGAGCATGCTTTTAAAAAGGAAGGGAAGTTGCCTCACCATTTCCAACACCCGATCAAAGTTTATTTTAAAATAACATGTTTTCTAAGAAATAAAATTAGAAGTTCAATTATGAAATTCTATAATGGTACAATGGAGTCTTCCCCCAAACTCATCTCTAGTTACCAATACAGATTGATGAGGTGTATACTTTATATAAGGATTTGTGTATGCATGAATAAAAAAACAGGAAGAACATCCAATATGGGTACTTAGCATACACACCTAGGCATGCAAGTACACTCTCCTGAACCATTCCAGTCTTAGCAAAGCTCAGGTAATGTGTGAGCTGCTTCAGTGTTTTCTTGCCTCATTACTGGCAAACAGTCTGCACAGACAGAAGTTTTGTTTTCATAAGAGCTTTCTTCTAGAGAGAATATAGCTCTTTTCAAATGGGCCGAGAGGAGCCATGGTGCAGGGGGGAATCGATGTGCGCTGCATGTGTGGCCCGTCTCACCGACGCACACCCATCTCCACGCACAGAGGCACCTCCATTTTGTCCAATGCCTCCAGGAGTGGGGAATCGGTGGAGCGCGTGCACACTCCCACCCACCCCCACTGGCTGTCACACGGATGTCCCCTGCCCACCCAGTCGCACACTTGGGCAGGGGTGGGCGTCTCATGTGAAAAGGGCTTATGTTCATCATACCTCATGTGAGGAATTCCGTCACTTCCTGAGTGTTAGATGATATTTTCAGGCATAGATCTTAAAAGGAAAAAAAATGAGCTAAAATGGAAAAGGTGGACTGACTTGTATTTATTTCTAATTTTTTTTCCTCATAACAGAAATATCATGTGATGTCAATGCTGGGTTTGACCTGTCTATTTCACACAGAAGTAACATTACCCTTGATAGACCCTTATAGCAGCCCCTTGGCAGGAGAGAATTGTCAAAACTTAAACCTGTTCAGTATCCCAGTTGAAATACGTTTCCCTGTGTTTCTCAAAAGCACCAAAGGAAAAAAAAAGGCTGTACTTTCTGCTAACTATTCAAAAAAATTTTTTATTAATGTCTATAGAACGAAGCTGAAGCATCATAGCCTCCCACTGGTCATTTTATTAAGACTTTTTGTAAAGCAACAAATTTAACTATGTGGGTGATGAGAGGGTTTGAGTCCGTACTAGTATACACTGGAATATAACACCAAAAGGCAAAATGAATTTTTCATAATTAAGGTTTAATTCTTTGTTGAAGCCACCTCTGAGAAATTAGTAGATGTCTATTTGAAGTAGATTTTAGGGCAGAGGTTTGCTCATCAATATATCCCTTTCCTTGTATATGTCCCAGCTATAGAGTTCACGATTTTAATATGCAGCAAGAAAAACATCTAATAGATTCCCTTCTTTTGGCTAGAGGCTCTCTTGCATTTAACATACAAGGACTAATCTAGTGCTAATGGGAAAAGTATTATGCATTACGTAGCATCAGCAACATGCCTGGAGCTAAATAGTCATGATTAGAGACAGGTCCCTTCCCTGAGGAGCTTGCAACCTAAGACAGTCAAGGTCCACCATTCTCACTTTTCACCGTCTTACACCTTTATCATTTTCACCCATGCAGTTGTCTCTTTTCCAAGTTCAAGAGCCTCAATCTTTTCAGTTTCTCATATGTAAGCCATTCCATGCTCCTGATCATTTTTTATTACCTTTCTAGTTCTACTCTATCCTTTCTGAGATGGAGAGACCAGAGTGTCTTGAGTGTGGGGAAAGCTTCCATTGCAGCTCCAACTTTAATAGACATCAGCGAATCAACATGGACAAGAAGCCCTATAAATGCCTCGTGTGGGAAAAGCTTGTCAGAGCTCAAACTTCAGTGAACACCAGAGAATCCAGATGGGAGAGAAGCCTAATGAATGTCTTGTGTGGGGGAAAAGTTTCACAACGAACTCAAAGCTTGGTAGCCACAAGAGAATCCACACAGGAGAGAAGCCCTATAAATCTCCTGAGTGAGGGAATTGTAACCTCCTCCTGGCTGGCCTTCCCTGCTCCCACCTTTCTTCCCTTATCTCTGTTCAAAACTCTGCTGCCAAGCGACCTAGCCCGTCGCTTTGACCATGTGCAGCCTCTCCTCTCCCCACTGGCTCCCTCTTCCCGAGCATATTCTGCACAAGCTCCTCATCTTCACCTACAAAGCCCTTCATAACCTCGCTGTCCCCTACCTCTCTGCCCTGATCTCCCTTCAAACCCCTGCTCAGGCACTCCGCTCCTCCATCCCCTCCCTCGCTCCCCCAACCGCCTTCGTCCCTTCTCCCTCGCTGCCCTGCATGCCTGAACTCCCTCCCTGTCCTCGTCCGCCTTGCCCCCACCCTCCATGCCTTCAAGTCCCTCCTCAAAACCCACCTCTTCCACTCCGCCCTTCCGAACTCCTGCTAAGCATCCCCACCCAGGATTATCCTTCACCTGTTATCTGAAAACTCCCAGTGTACTGTAACCAAGCCAAGAACATGTACCTGAGCTCTCGCATCCTCATGAATGTTGCATCCCTTATCTCTCCCTCTGTTTTCCCCTTCCCGGTCTCCCCTCCCCCTGCCCTCCTGCAGGGACCATGTCTATCTTATTCTTTGTAAGCGCCAGGTACATCGCTGGCACTATATAAATGCTTATAATAATAATAATTAAACAGACGGTCAATGCACAGACACATCACATCACAGATCTATAGACAGGGCTGTACAAATTAACTTGCCTGCTCACCTCTAGTAATTATAAGTTCTGAACTGAACAGGTTTCTTGTTTTTTCCTCCTATCCCTGGGTCCTTTTCCCCTACTGCAATTCCCGTTCTGGCAAGTAGCCTTTTATGACTGGCTAGTGAATTTATTTATTTTTACAGCATGTCTATAGTGTGGCAGTCTGATCTTTTCCATCCCTTTCCTAGACGTTCCTAACATGGATTGTCTTTGTGACTGCGGCAGCATGCTGACTACGTTTTCAGAAAATTGTCCACAATGATTACAAGATCTTTCCTAAGTAACTGCTAATTTACAATCCAACACTGTGTGTATAGTTACGATTATTTGTCCTTCAAACACGCATTACTTTGCACTAAACACTAAATTTCATCTGCCACTATATTGCCTAGACATCTAGTTTTGCAAAGTTCTTCTGTGGTTCTTTGCAGTCTTCTTTGGACTCATGATTGATTTTATATCAGCAGACTTCATTGCCTCACTGTTCATATGCTCTCTGTTTATCTTTGCCTATCTTTTAACCTATTACTAGTCTACAAAAAGACCCACCTTTTTATGCTAGGACTACTTAGCTTTGTTTTTGTCCACTAGAGACTTCTCAAATACCAAGTACACCAGATTGACTAGATCAACCATAATGCAGTTTGCAATGAATACTCAGTACACAGAGACTTTACACTGTACTAGAAAAGCATGTTATTTGAAATTCTCTGTTTTGCTTGAAGTTATCTGAAATTCTCCCTTAATCTGTTCTCACATACGAGGAACTAAACTGGAGTAAGGAAAAAGTCCTGCGGCAGAGAAGCAAGAAAGTATACATGAAACAAACAAGAACACAGCAAAATCTGCTTCTGGTGCAAAATCAGCAGGTCAACGAGCCAAAAGATTCTCAGTAGCAGGTACTACTATACAAAGGAAACGGTTCTGTTTACACATGCAAGTTTTTGCAATAAGATTCAGTCAGAGTGGCATGTACTACCTGCCACTTTCTTACAGTTTTTAAAATCCATCTTCTATCTTGTTGTTCGGACTACCTCAACACCACTGTCTCTCATACCTGTTCACTCATCCAAGTTATCTGCAAATCTAGACAATGGTTTTTATTGAGGGACATGCAATGTAAGAATGATAGGCTTACTTTCGTCAGCCTTCAGTTTACTTTTTCCCCCCTCATCCTACGGGACTATAAAGGAGGAGTCCTTGTATTCTGCAAAAATACAGGATCAAACAACAAAAAACGATATGTGAGAAAAACTAAAATCTAATGCACACATTTTACTAAAGTTACAATACAGTACTTCTAAGCATTTGATTAGTTTAACAATGGGAAGAAAGGAAACCCAGTACGGTTTACCTTATATGCTTATTGTGTTTATGATAACTTTTTACTTTTGGCATTTATTTCCACTAAGACTTTGCAAGAAAGCTTCATTTCTGCCTTCTTGTCTTAGAAGAAAATTAAAAAAGAGTGAATGAAATTAAATAGAACACACTCAAAGAAATAACATGGCAACTAAAGTGGGTGTAATACAAAAAACATTTTCAGTAATATGAACTAAGCGAGGGGGTGTTCTCCAAAAAGGGTAAAGGAAAAAGAGAAGTTGCAGGTTTTCTTTATATATTACTGAGGGAAGAGGGCATAATCTTTCATCTCCTCACTTGCAATTCCATTTCCCCTTCCTCTTACCTTAAATTAGCAATTAGTTCTCCAGATGACCACAAGGAAAAAAATATAAAACTCATGATCTTTTTGTGCCCGACTCGAACATTTTCAAATCTGTATAAAGAGTTTTCCAGCATGAAAACTTATCACAGAAGTGAAAGCAACTGTAGAAAGGAATGACCTGGATTATCTGTTTTCCCAGAAAATGAATTCATCAACAATTTCACTAAACAAAACAAAAAAAAGTTTCCTTGCAAAGGAAAGATTCACACCAAATCTGGTAGAAAGCTGTGGAAAGAAAAACGTATCTACAGTATAAGACACTGACTGATATTTAAGCACTCAAATTCTTAATATCTTCTTCTGAAACAAGAGAAGGAAGTTGGAAACACTGAAGTACGTGCTTTGGCTGTTTGGCAAAATAGCTTACAGTAAAGAGGAATATCACTGGAATCAACAGTGTCAAATACTACACTGGGCGTACAGAATTCACCAACGCAAATGAAATGTCCTATGTGCAAGTTAATTGCTATTATTGCTTCCATCCATTAGTAACACGAGATGAATGAAACTGAAGCAGTAGAAAGACTAAGAATCTGTGTATTGTCAGTCTTGATCATACTGTCACTACACCTATTCTGACTACATTTCCTCAATTAGTGATTTCTATTTCTATTCAGGGTTTCCAACTTATTCTCCATGGGGGAACCAAGGAAGGTGTTCGGGGCTGGATTTCTGGTTAATCTTAATGGTCCAGGGATGGTGCTCCCGCTTAGTTCCCCACAACCGGAATTTCAATGGGGATTTTGAAGATAGGGGAGGTGAATATCAAGCAGTACCTAGTAGTCAATGTTTATATTCCCCCTTTATCTTCCCCCTATTATAAGGCTGAAGTGTGGCAGGCCTTGGAAAGGGAGATCCTTATAGTTGAGGAGCAGTACCCCCAGGCAGTATTACTTTTGTTGGGTGATTGGAATATCCATTTGGACAAACTATGGGAGAGGGAGGAGGATTCCCAGGATAGACTAGGTCTCCCTAACATTGACATTGGTGGCCATGCCTCCTACCCTGTCAATCTCTTTTTAGCATTTGTGCAGAGATTTGATCTCCTGATCTTAAACCAGAATCTCCTTTGCGATCCCCTAAGGGGCTTTACCTTTGTAGGCCCCCAGGGGAAGAGTAAGATCCAATCGGATGCGCAAACTAGATTCCAGGAAGTTAAGCTTTTATCCAGACCAGAGAGTGACCATATGGCTCTGGCAATGGGAATTGTGGTTCAGTGTGTCTCATTGGAAAAGGATGGAGCCATCCATAGACCTCGTAGGCTGAGGAGAATGTCTACCCTGGCCCTTATACGGGAGCTTCAGTATATTACTGCCATGGATAGGCCTCACCACCTATTCATGTGCATGCACCAGGCAGAGAGTCCGGTGGACTTAGTATCTTTCTTTGAGGAGATCTTTTTAGTTGTTCAGGATTCCCTCGCTGAAGTCAACAACAGGGGGATAGTTCCCCGTGGCACTTCAAATCCCTGGTATAGTTCTGATTGTAGGCGGGTAAACAGACAGCTGGCCCATCTTAAGAGAATGTGCGTTAGCAGTCCCAGTGTCAAATCAAGGGAGGAGTTCACCAGGATGAGGTCGTTATTCTGCTATGCTTAAGGACACTTGCAGGGCTTTTTATCAGCTCCAGTGGGCTAGGATAGCGGGTGACCTTGCTACTGGTAACTTGGGGGAGGGGGGTTTGACGAGCCCTAAACAGAATCCTTAGCCCTAGGGAGGGGCAGTGTGGTCGGGCCCCCTCTGGTGCAGACTGGGTTGCCTTTTTTGGGCAAATGTATGCAGAAAGTCAGGTGAGTCTGGATGATCTCCCTGTCCTTGGGGAGGATCTACCCCCTTGTGCATGGGAGAATGGAGCTTTTGAGGAGCCAATAATATTAGATCTTATCATAAGTCTTAAAACCAACAAGGCCTCCAGCCCGGACCTTATGACAGTGGAAATTCTCCAGGCAGCCCCTTGCTGGTGGGCTTGTATTTTTGCTAGACTGTTCTCTGCAGTGGCTATGGGGGGACTTCCCCCACAAATCATGGACCCAGAGTACTATAGTCCCCATTTATAAGACCGGGAGCCCCCTCGACCCGGCCTGTTACAGGCCAATTAGTTTATCAGTTGTAGGGAAGCTCTACAACAGGATTCTTTTGGGGAAACTGGAGCAATGGGTGGATAGGGTTGAAGCCATTCCAAATGAATAATTTGGGTTTCGTAAAGACCACTCTACACTGGATTGCTGCCTTATTTTGTACCATATTATCCATAAGGTTCACAAGATCAGGAGGAGTAAATTATACCTGGCATTCGTGGACCTCTCTAAGGCCTTCAATTCTTTCCCAAGGGCTCATCTGTGGGCTAAACTGAGGGTTGATCAAAACCTCCTTGCCGCAATAATTAACCTACATCATAACCACGAGGCAAGGGTGAAGGGCAACAGGGGTCAGGGCTTGAGGGATTCGATCTCTATCCAAAGAGGGGTGTGTCAGGGGTGCATTCTCGCACTCCTGCTTTTTTCGTTGTACCTTTCAGACCTCCCGAAGGCTATTCCATCAGAGTCAACTCACGCCCCTAGGGTGGGGTCCGAACAGTTGGGATTTCTACAATTTGCTGATGACATTGTGTTCATGTCAGTCGGAGATCGGCATGAGAAGGGTCTTGGAGAAATTCTGTGGGTATTGTAGACTCAATGGGTTGTCCCTTAACACCACAAAAACGAAGATCATGGTCTACGGAAGGCGTAAACTCCCTAAGGTGTGGGACTTGATAGTGGGAAGGGTCGCGCTGGTCCACTCATTCAAGTACCGGAGGATGACCTTCCATACCAGGGGGACATGGAATCTTCACGTACAAAAGAGGACCAATACAGCCATGCGTGCTGTTAGGGCTTTGTTGAAGGCTACTGGGATCTCTACGGGCTTGCCGGTCTCAGCCCTTTTGAGGGTATACAAGGCCAAGGTTCCTCCTTCTTTGCTCTTCGGAGCAGAACTTATGACACCTACGGACTTGGTACCATTAGAGAGGGCGCAGAATATCTTCCTTCGGCGCACCTTAGGGGGTGCCTGCCGCTGTGTTAAGAGCCGAGACAGGTACCTACTCGATCAAGTCCTTCGCCAAAAAGGCCTTTATAAAGGTATTGGCTGAGGGTGATCTCTCAGGGAGAGTCTGCCCTTGTTTATCAGTGCCTGAGGGAAGAGTTGTTATATGAGGATGTACAGACTTACCCATGGCTACACCATTTTGCAGGTTTGGTTAGCAAATATGGTTTTTCGTTCCCATATTTTGCTGCCCGACCCTTAGCCTCAATTAAAGCTGAGGTTTTGGCTAGGATTCAAGATGTGGCTGTACAGGAGGACATCTCAGTCTTGATGGGATAGAAGGTGGCCCCCCTACTTGGTTCTTATAAACTTGCTTTCGAACCATATTTGGATACACTAGCAAGCCCAAAACATAGGAGAGCTTACTTGCTACTGCGTTTCCAACTGATTCAAACTGCTGTCCTGGAGGAAGGTTTTCCGCTATCCCCTACCAGGCTAGGCTGTGCTCGTGCTCCATGGCTGAGGATGAATCTGCAGAGCACTTCTTGCTGAGATGCCCTCAGTATAAAACACTTAGGATGGTGGGGCTTGCGCCGCTATTACCTCCGAGTAGGTCATTCAAATCCAAAGGCTGCTATATTTTCCTTCTTTCCCTCTGCCAGAGGGAAGCCATAGTTGCCCTGGCCTCCTTCGTCCACCTGGCATCTCGTAGGCGCAAATCCCTAAACAGCAAAGTTAGTTCCATGAGGTCTGATGCATGACTATGACAGAATACGGTTACATTAGTCCAATTCTGGGTAGGCCTCAGTTTTCTGCCATTATTAGGGGATCCGATTCTAACCTCAGTACTTTTCCATTAGGCGGTTAGGGATCAGGGTCGTCATATCAAGTATCCTTGATAATTAGTAATTATAAGCTAATATTTTTAATTATTTTAACTTATGGTGGCCACAGGGATGAGGTATGGGGGGTTTGTAGTTACCCTTACCAAGGCCACCATTGGCTTACCTAGTGGTGGCAGTAGGAAATATAGTTCCCTGGCCTACACCACGCCTATTTTATTATTTTAATTTGTACTAATATTATCTGTTGCCATCATCGACAATATGCAAAAGAGGTGTATAAGTTCTTCATTGATTGTATTATCTGTTGAAGACAGTTCCCCGAGTAGAGTCTACGATATTCCTTCCCCAACTTATTATATGTTGACCTGCTTACCCTTGTGAATCAGCAGTCTCTCTTTTGGTTGTGAATCAGCAGTCTCTCTTTTGGTTATAATTGTTGTCTATATTCATATTTATATTTATAATTATTCTTTGCATGTGTGTAGATAATATTGATGTTGTTACTTTTATGTTTGTTGGCTATGGCGAAACCTGATGCCTTAAATTAAATTTTAAAAATAGTGATTTCTAAAGTTATTGTAATATAGCATGATATATGAACACCTGTTTCAGAAAATACTGCAAGATTGTACTTCCACAGATTCTGGGGAAGCATAGAGAGATAATAGGTAATTGAAATTTCCAGAGAAGGCATGGCTGGTTTGTTTTTAATTCTACTATGTGTCAGGCCAATTGTTTTACTATAGGTGAGGAAGTTGATTCAGGACATGTCTTCCATTCATTTTATTTTTAAAAATCCATTAAAAATATGCACAAATGAGCAGGGACTGTTGTGGAAAAAAAATATGAAGGGGAAAAAAAAAAAATGCTTGATCTGCAATGAAGCTGAATCCGTGACTTCATAATTGTTTCCATAGCAGTTATGTAGTCGCAGGCACAAGTTGAAGATCTTCACTGGAGACTCAAGGAGCAGACGGGCAGAAACAAACAAAAGCAATGCTTATTTAAACAAGAAACACATTATATATCTGAAGGTAAATAGCCTTTTGCAACAACACTTACTTCCTTTGAGTGTTTAGAAGTTTGAAGAATGCACTTTAAACAACCAACCAACACAACTAGCATAATTCCAGTTACTTTGTTTCTGAGGAAGCCAGTTTCATCTGGTTTTCAGCAGTCTCCCATTAAGGATCAAATCCTAAAGGCAGGATCTTCAAGTAAAACCTCTTCCAGCTTTTGGATACTTCAACACACCAGACAAATAAATGTCAAGTTGTAATTTCCACACAGCAGAACCAAATTGTTGAAGAATGAGTTCCAGGTTTATCATTCACAATTCCCTTCATTTAGGCGCTCCATTGCAGGGCCTTCATGTACCACAACACATTTTGAAAAAGCACTTGATTAAACATTGATTCTACAGGGTTCTGAAGACTGTCTGAGCCATCCATGTATTGCATCAGCCCCTATCCCCTGGTCCTTCCCACCATCCCTGCAATAGGTGTCTGGTCTGCTTCCATGTACTTCTCTCCCCTCCTCTTAACCCCCTGAACTCCCTCACTCCCAAATCTCCTGAAGAACCACTCCTCCTTCATATTCTATCAGTACCTTTCAGCCACCCTCCACAGAACCACCACCACTGCCTCTATGTTAGCCCACAATCCTACTTCTCGCTCCTAGCACTTCCCCTTCTCTCCAAAACTTATCCCATCCTGTCTCATGCCATCTTACCTCCCCTTCTCTTGCTCTCTCTGGAATTGCCACTCTTCCATTAAGAAAGCACCTTTCATCCATGATCTTTTCCTCTCTTGCTCCCTCCAGATTCTTGCCTTGGATGTCCACATGGGCATTAAAGTCCTCAAGAATGAGGATGAGAATATCAGAAAGGAAGCCAGATGTCAAAAAATCAAAGAAAAAAGGGGAATTGGGGGGAATAGATGACAGCAATACAGAGGTGGAGTGGGGAATAGAGGCAAATGCAACGGGTCTCAAAGAGATGGAGTGAGACGGAAGAGTGCCAAAGGGTTGAAACTGGCAAGATGTGGCAAGGGAGCAGGGCAACACCTCCGAGACGGACCTTGTTGTTTCCTGCTTTCTCTCTTACATTTTCTTTTGACCGTCACCTCTGGACTCGCAGCCCAACGCACCATGAGAACCACTCTCTTGACTTAGTCTTCTTGAAAAACTGTTCTATTTCTCACCTCTCCCTTTGATGCCCTTCCCATCTCTGACCACCACCTTCCTTCATTCCACATCTTCCATTCACCTCCTCCTCAAAGCTCTCACTCCTTCCATGACCTTCAATCCATCAGTCATCTGAATGTTGCCTCCTCCCTCACTTCTCTCATTTGTCTCCTCTTCCACCTGCCCTGACTCGGCTGTCTCTGTCTTCAACACATCCCTTTCCGCCACCCTCAACTCCCTTGCTCCATCCTACCTTTCACATCAAGCTCCACCCTTAGCTCACCCCCACCTTCTGCCACCATCTCCACCCTTGGCTCACCCGCACCATCTGCAATCCTGCTCTCATGCCACTGAGTGTCTCTGGCAGAAGTCTCATGAGCTTGCCAACTTCCTCCACTTTACATTTGCCCTCTCTGCCTTCAGTGCTGCCCTTTTTCTGGTCGAAGAACATTATTACTCCATGTTGACTGAGTCTAACTCCAGCAACCCCCACCATTTCTTCCTGACCTTCCCTTCCCTTCTGAAACCTCCTTGTCCTCCTTCCCCTTTCTTCTTCTCTGCACAGGAACTTGTCTCCCTTTTCCAACAACAAGATCAATAAAATCCACCTTGACATTGCTTCTCACCCCTAACTGATTAGGATCCTGTTGAGTAACATTTTTGTTGTTGTTTTCAAAAGGTTAGTAGTGTAATGAAAAAGAAAAGCATAAAAATAAAGATTTTAATTATCAGGGAGTGAACAATAATATCGTGTTGTTTCTTATTAAAAGTTTACTAAGTTAATAAATCAAATCTCACATCGTTCAGTAATATAGCACAACTCCTGTCTCACTATAGTTAAAGCACAGGTATGTTCCTATCTAAAAGTGAAAACTTTCAACATCAGTACTTACTACCACATTAAAGAACACATTTTGAAAATTGTCAAGTGGGATGTGTACCCCCACACATCCCACTTGACAATTTTCAAAATGTGTTCTTTAATGTGGTAGTAAGTATACCCCCATATGTTGAGAAATTTCCAAGGGCAAGGGGATTCCAAAGTTAATAGCCAAGGGGACCAATACACCTGCCAAAACATTCTACCAACCTTTTTGTTGATATCTTGCTCATTAAAGTTCCTATTGAGTTGAAAATTTGCATATATCCTTCTTTTCCAACATTCTTTCCACTTTTAATTAGTATTATTCAGTCAGACTGATAATTTTGAAAGTATAATACCTTTGTTATATAGATCAGAATGGAACACTGTCTCAAGAGTTTTCTCCTCCTACCTCTCTGACCGCTCCTTTAATGTGTCTCTCTCCAACTCCGCCTCCTCCTCCTTCCCCCTCTCAGTTGGTGTTCCTCAAGGCTCTGTTCTTGGCCCTCTCCTCTTCTCGATCTATACCTCATCCTTAGGCAAACTCATTGCCTCCCATGGCTTCCAATACCACCTCTATGCTGATGACACTCAACTCTATCTCTCTACTCCCTCTCTCTCTCCCTCTGTTCAAGCTCGTCTCATCAACTGTCTCTCTGACATCTCTACCTGGATGTCTCAACGTCAACTCAAACTCAACATGGCTAAAACTGAACTCCTTATCTTCCCCCCTCATCCTTCCTCTCCTTCCTCACTGTCAATAACTATTGATGGAGTCACCATCCTGCCTGTCCCCCAAGCCCGTAGCCTAGGCTTCATCTTTGACTCAGCCCTTTCTTTTAAACCCTACATTGACTCTGTTGCTAAATCCTGTCGCTTCTCCCTCCATAACATTGCTAAGATTCGCCCTTTTCTCTCTGTCTCGTCTGCCAAAACTCTTGTTCATGCTCTGGTCATCTCTCGCCTCGATTACTGTAACCTCCTTCTCACTGGCCTTCCCCGGTCTCACCTTTCTCCCCTCATCTCTGTCCAAAACTCTGCTGCCAGGGTCATCTACCTCGCCAGTCGCTTCGACCATGTGCAGCCCCTCCTCTCTTCGCTTCACTGGCTTCCCCTTCCTGAACGAATCCTGCACAAGCTCCTAGTCTTCACCTATAAAGCTCTTCACAACCTTGCTCCCCCCTACCTCTCTGCACTTATCGCCCTCCATACTCCAGCCCGTGCACTTCGCTCCTCCTCTGTCCCTTCTCTCACCCTTCCACGCCTTCCCTGCTCCCCTAAGCGCCTTCGTCCCTTCTCACTTGCTGCCCCCCATGCCTGGAACTCCCTCCCTGTCCACATCCGCCTTGCCCCCTCCCTTCATACCTTCAAATCTCTCCTTAAAACTCACCTCTTTCGCTCTGCTCTGTCTGACTCTTTATCCTGCTGAGCCACTATTCCTATACCTACGATCGGTTTACCCTTATCCTTGCAACATGGACCTGCCTGCTGTCATTCTCATCGTAACCAAGCCAAGTACGTGCACTCGAGACCTCGCATCTTCATGAATGTTAGACCCCTTGTACCTCTCTGTTCCCCTTCCTAAGTCTCTCCCCCAGCTCCTGTCTCTCAGATTGTAAGCCCTAGGGCAGGGACCATGTCTATTTTATTACTTTGTAAAGTGCCAGGTACACTGCTTGCGCTATATAAATGTTTGTTAATAATAATAATAAAGGTGATATTGGATGCAATGCATCTTTCCCTCCATTAGGAGATGGTAGCATTTTTACTCCTGAGTAGATTCTGTTGATAAGTCAAATTATTAGTCCAGCTGAATAATACAAATTAAAAGTGAACAGAATGTGGGAAAGGAAGGGCATAAGAAAACTTTCAGCTCAATAGGAACTGTTGTTTTATTTGGGAATGCTCATTTAAATCTCAGGGTGCTTTCCAATGAGACAGAATGCGCAGCCTTTATCACCCGCCACCCCCCATTATCAACATAACCCCTAGTATTAAACAAAAAGAGCCTCTGACTAAAACGTCAAAAAGCCGCTAAAGGTCGGTAATGACATAGTATTAGATCCTTTAGTGGAATTCAAATAATATGGTAGGCCTTCGTACATAACCAGGATAGAGTAGATCCTACCTTCTCCTTATTTCCTCGGGTTAGCTGGCCCTTGGGCTATGCATTACCACTTCCTAGCCTGAGAGTAGAACCTAACCCAAGGGCACGATCCCCTATTAGGGGAGAATAATCCTGTCAACAGGAGTAATTAACAGGAGATTGTGATTGCTCGGCGAATACGCAAGGTGGCCACACCTAAAGCTGCCACTGCCCTGGTCACGTCTGAATCCACTGGGCTTAGGAATCTACGCATCTCCCGGTCAACCCCGCCTGTGTTATCCCTCATCCCTCCGAGATATTTAGTTCTAGGGCCGATTAATGAGGGACATCGAAAGAGAATGTGGTCCACCGAATCTGCTTCCCCAGAAGTGCACAGCTGACACACCCTCAGTGCCCATGGTGTGTTCTTATAGCGGCCTTCAACAAGGGCAGAGGGGAATGAGTTGGTACGTAGTTTGAAATAAGCTACCCGCTTAGCTGCATCCATCCAGTTAAAGAGGTAGTAGTCTCCTAGGCCCCGGGGGTTGAAGGGCAGGTATTTGAGAGCCACCTTCTGTTCCACTAGGAGGGCCCTTTCCATCTGCAACGTTTGGTCATCTATCCTTTGTTTTATTAGTTGCCTTGCGGCCCTAAATCTAATGGGCCTCAGGCTCTCCCTTGAAAACCCTAAATAGCCAACCTCCTTCTCTGCCATTGAACACCAGGGGGCCACTAGGCCTCCCTCCGTTGCCTTGGTCAAGAGAGAGGCTTTACAGGCGGGGAAAAGAATCACCTTTAGCCATAGGGTGACCAGAGCCTGTAGTGCATAGGCTCTGAGGGGGGGGCATAAGGCCTCCATCCTCAATAGGACCTGTGGGAGTGTTTGCCAGTAAAGACCCACACTTCCGCCTTCCTAGGAGATGGACACTGTGCGTAAATTATTATTATTAATTATTTTTATATAGCACAAGCAATGTATCTGGCACTGCACAGTCAATAGATACAGGCCAGTCCCTACCTCTAAGGGACTTACAATCTGAGAAACAAGGGAGGGGGAGACAAAAAAGAAGTGAACATCGTGAGAGACAGGAGTACACTCATAGGTTGAGAAGTTGCAGGCTCATGTGCTTCACTTAGTTACGCTTATTTACTTCTCAGGCAATTCCACGGCACCAAACACTACACATTCTGTCTTGTCGGAAAGGACCCTCAGTCCGGGCAACTGTACATAGTACAAAGCTTATGGGGATTTTTTCTCCCTTATAAACTATTTTAAAAAAAATTCTAAACAAGTAAATTTTTGTAAGGCTTTTTTTTTTTTTTGTTCTGCTGTCTTTCCTTATGCAACAAGTTACGGATAATACACTGGTGATAGTGTAACTATCGTCTCCTTAAGAATGGAAGTATTAAACTTCTCAAAAGGACTTTGGGATAATAACCAAGTAGCTGCATTCTTTCGCTGTAAAGTAAAACTTAACTAGGAGACCACTAGAAAAAAATCCTACTCCCTGCTCCTGGCACTGCCCCTTCTCTCCAAAACTTATGCCATCATGTCTCATGCCATCTTACCTCCCCCTTCTCTTGCTCTTTCTGGAATGGCCACTCTTCCATCAAGAAATCACCTTTCATCCATAATCTTTTCCTCTCTTGATCCCTCCAGCTCTTTGCCATTACAGAAACCTAAATTCCCCCAGGACACTGCTATATTGGCTGTCCTCTCCCTCACCCACTCAACCGGCTCCAAAGGCTGCAATGGAGGTGTTGGCTTGCTCCCCCCTTGCCACATCTTTCCAGTTCCAGTTACTTGGCACTCTTCCTTCTCGCTGCCTCTTTTCAAGTCCCATTGCATTTGCCTCTATTCCCCCCTCCACCTCCATAATGCTGTCATCCATTCCCCCCGCCCAAAGTCTCCTTTCTTCTCCAATTTCGACATCTGGCTTGCTTTCTTCCTTTCTGACACTATTCCCACCCTTGTTCTTGGGGACTTTAATACCCATGTGGACACCCCTTCTGACCATCTCTGGACTCACTGCCCAAATGGACCATGAGGTGCACTGCAGGAGGATCTTGCAAGACTGGGTGACTGGGCATCAAAATGGCAGATAAGATTTAACGTGGACAAGTGTAAAGCGATGCACATAGGGAAAAATAACTCAAACTATATGTATATAATGCTGGGTTCTAAATGAGGAGTTACTACTAAGGCAAGGGATCTTGGGAGTCATCGTAGACAATATGTTGAAATTCTCAGCTCAGTGTGAGGTGATGGTCAAAAAAGCAAACAATGTTAGAAGTCATCCAGAAAGAGAATAAAACTGAAATATCATAATGCCTCTATATAGTTCTATGGTATGACCACACCGGGAGTATTGTGTGCAGTTCTGGTCACCCCATCTCAAAAAAGAAATAGTAGAACTAGAAAAGGTACAGAGAGGAGCAAAAAAATGATCAAGGGTATGGAATGGCTGTCGTATGAAGAGAGGCTTGATACATCAAGACTCTTCAGCTTGGAGAAAAGACGACAGAGGGGATAGGATAGAAGTTTATAAAATCATGTTGGACTGGAAAGTCGCACCTAATTACCATCAAATTAAACAAGTACATGGTTTTGAGCCCTATTTGGAATGGCTGCCTAAATGTTGTATACGGAGAGCAGAGACACAAACATGTATGCAGCTAGTAAAATCTGCTATTACACAAGGAAGATATATAAAACAGCCTTATGCAAACCGTAATTGTGTATGTAGCGAGTCATCTGGAGGATGTTTTACATATTATCTTTCACTGCCCTCTTTATGAAGAGCTTAGGCAGGTTTGGTTATTACCTTTGTGGCAAGAGCATCCATATATATATATCTGTCTGACTATCTTCGATTAGAGCAAATACTTAGCACAAAGGATAAGGAAGTGGCATGTGCGGTCGCTACCTTTGTTTACCTGGCCACCAAAACAAGGGAGGAGCTTAGTGCAAGCGATGAAGATAACCTACGAGGGAGATTGTATTGTGGTTTTTACCTGCGGAATTGGGGGAAGGTGGGTGTATAATAATTGATTATTGGAATCATTGTTCAAATGGTATTTGCAGTCTAATGGGGGTTAGCCTAGTATTATAATTTCAGGGGACAAGCCTGGCCGAGGTACCCCCCCGCAGAAGAGCAAGGCAGTAATTTCCCAGCTCTTGGTGATTGTGTTTGTGTAACCTCTGTGCAGGAGAGCGTATAATATAACTCTTTGGAGTTTTTGGAATGTTTTTGGATTATTCGGATTGTTGGATTTCATAATGTTATTTTGTTACATTGTATACTATTCTGTATATTTTTATGAATATGGCTATGGCGAAAGCTAGCTGAATAAATTTGAATTTGTATGTGAATAAAATCATGAGTGGTGTGGAACACGTAAATAGGGAGTAGTTATTTACCCTCTCTAAGAGTACTAGAACAAGGACACACTCCATGAAATTAACTGGCAGCATATTTAAAACAAATAAGAGGGATTTTTTTCCCCACTCAACACACAATTAACTTGTGGAACTTACTGACTGAGAAAGTGGTCACGGCCGGGTAGCGTAGCTAGTTTTAAAAAAGGATTGGATAAGTTCTTGGAGGATAGGTCCATTAATGGCTATTAGGTTTGGGGAATATAATCTCTTACTGTTGGGGGCTGAAACAGGGAATGGTTTGCCCATTGTGACCTGTTGGGTACATCTCCCAAGAGAAAGAAATTGGCCACTGTCGGAGACAGGATGCTGGGCTTGATGGACCATTGGTCCGACCCAGTATGGCACTTATGTTCTGAAATAATGAAAATATTATTTCTTGCAATCAAGTCATAAGGGAGGGGGTGGGGTGGGAAAAGGTGTGGGGTTTTGGTTCTCGGGAGTAGTTAAGGATTAGGGGTGAGTTTGGGGAGGGATGGGATTTATTTTAGGATGCTGTTTTTATGAATTGCTGTAAGTCATTTTGGGGATGGCTGAGGTATAAATTGAAAAAATAAATATAGCCAGAGCTGATCAAAGTTGTCCTGACTGCTAACCAGACAGAGACCTACTTGCCAAAAGGGAGGGGACTGAAGGGGAAACACTCTTACTTCCCGCCGACCTCTTGATCAGGAGAGCAGTCGGAAAGCCCCATCTCTCCCACAGTATTGAAGTGAAACTGAGTGCTGCATTCAGGGCTCTCCTTCTTGCCACCCATCTGATTGGGGTGGGGCTGAGGAAGAACAAGGAAGTCCGATCTGCAGCACTGAGGCTGAGCCCTAGGGCAGGGACACAGCAGATAGAAGAGCCTCCTCCTACCATCATCCCATCAGATGTTTAAGCAGGAACTATGAGCTCTGAATGATGCACCAAGTGCAAGTGCAGAGGCTTCAACTTGGTGCTGTGAGCACGTCTCCCCCAATTCCTGCTGATCACCTATTTGGGAGAGTAGGCGAGTCCCAACCCCAAGGTTCAGGTACAGCACTGCAGACAGAGCTAGAAAAAATCCACTTAACAGCTCCCAAAGTTCAGTCAACTCTGGCAAGTTGACGTGGAGCTTTTGTCTGCCCTGGACAGCCACTGCAGAGGAAATGAAAGTCGAGAGGAAAGGTGTGCTCATGAGAATCTTAAGCTTAACCCTGCTCGTGTCTTGAAAAAAACTGATGTTAGTTGTGTCTAGGTTTTTTCTACTCCCATCCTCAGCACTGAGATTTCTGGTGGAATGTGTAAATTAACATGAAAAAACCTACCCCAGGGTATTGGGGTACTTTTTTGCCACTGATTTAAAAAAAAAAAACAACCAAAAAAAAAAAAACCTGGTTAATGGAAACCAAATTTTTTTTGAGTATATTGTGTACCTGGGTCTGGCAGCAATGTCCTAAAAGGGCAAAGTTGGAGCCACTAACTTGCAGGTTTTTGCAAGAGACGTGCACCCAGGGTAGGAAGATACCCCCAGAAAAATGTTAAAATGGTTACCAGCTTGAGAAGTGTTTTAGAACAGGAATGGCCCCAATTGCACAGCTCCTGGGCAGTCCAAGTGCAGCTGACCCCTTCATTACTTACTTGCCTGCTGCACCCAGTGCAGTGTCAGAACAGCTTGCTGTCTGGCTGCCACCTTCTCGGTAACTGCTGCGTCTCTCAGGGCAGTGCCGTTCCTGGGGCTAGACTGTTCTTAGCAGCACCTGTCCAGACCCAGAAAGGAAGGAAAGCAGCAAGCAGCACATGGGGGCCCTTCCATGTGCTGGGCCATGCCACAGGCTGGAGACAGGACAAGTGTGATAGAGGTGGGGAACCTGGACTCCTGGCTGCTCCTCAGTAGAGTTGTTCTCTGTCCTAGAAAGTCCTGGGCTGCACTCCTCATTCCACTGGCCAGGCCCTGTCCAAGGCATTGATCCAGTCCCTGCCAGGTACACCCCAACACAGCCTGGGGAAGCAAGAACTGCAAATGGAGCAGGCACAGGCAGTAGCTGGGGGACCACAGACCACATTCACTCACAGGCTCTCCCGGGAGCACTTTAGAACAACTTGAGTACAGACCCTGAAGAAAGGGTTAGGCTGGATCTCCCCAACCCACGATGCTCTCTTAAAGAGTACTTCCTATAGTTACCATCTTCTCACTGACAGATTCATGTTGTAAATATGCTTCTGAAAGGGACAGACAATACAGCCAGTATAGTTTAAGAAGGATAGTAAAAACAATTAGGCCTAACTAGTGATGAAAAAATATAGTAACACACAGAAGGCTTGTACATAAGTCACGGATTACTCAGACAAGTAATTTGTAAAATTAAATACCATCAGACAGTCAGGTTTCCCACCCTCAACTTCATACTCAGAGGATTAAGAAATTCCCAAAATTAAGAGGATCTAGCCCCTTCAATTAGTAGATTTGATTACAAAATAATGCATTGTCTTTGGTAAAAACATCTCAAATGGATCCATCCATCTTGAATGGATGATGAAAACTTCTGTGCTCAGATTAGACTTAGTTTTCAAATCTAAATTAACTAGACAGATGAACCAGTCATATGACTATTAGCCCATAGAAAACTAAGGGAGCTTTTCAGAGTTTGGGGAAATGTATGCAGATTGTTCCCATTAGCCCAAACTCTGACAGCCGCATAGAAGAAAAAAAGACTGCTCATTGAAAAGCCATTTTTAACAGCAACAAAGCTGCTTTATTAGGTATTGGGGGTATTTTGGGGGGGGAGGGGGTCTGTTTGTGGGTTGTTTTGTTTTTAAAAAAAAATATTATCCCGATTCCTGGCCATAGCAACTTTCAATACTTAAGCTATCAACAGACACGATCAAATTGCTCCCCCTGAGAAACCAAGATATATCAGTAAAAAAGACATGATTTCTGGCAGTATTTGTGATGGTTCCTTCACTGTGCCTCTACTCTCAACCCAACAGGAGAATTCGAAAACTATACAAAAATGTCTGTATCCTTATACTTGACACCCCCAAGTAAAATGAATTCCCATTAAAAAAAAATACAATAAATCTTAGTTAGGATTCTAAATAAGGTAGCTGGCTTCACATTTGAAGTTTATTAAAAACAATAAAGAGTCCGAGAAGTTAAGAAATTCAGGCTATTCCACAGTTTAAAAAAAGCTGTATACCCAGAAGTCTAGCATTGGTGCTTTAGCTGCTGCTTTAAAGGAATTTTAAGTCTTCCTTACTGCATCCATGAATTAAATCTGGTCTTGTACAAGTTGCATTCAACTTCAAGCAGATATCTGGTATGAGGGAAATGCCAAGTCCATCTTGCAAGAACATGTAGGGTATAGTGAGAGAAGAATATGAGTTTGTGTTCTGTATGTTCACAATGGACACAAACATTAATTTTTGACACATAGGTGAAGTATGCAGTGTATTATTAGAACAGCAAACTGGATGGCTCTCTCTTTGTGAAGCAGTGAATGCCAACAAGTTCCAAAATGCATCATATACATGAAGAATAATGTGAGACGTGGTAAAGAACAAAGAGAAAAGGGGATTGAGAGGCATGGGTCTCCAAGCCATAACTGAATGACTATTCACCATTTTGGGTAAAAACAGACATGAAGATGTGTAGCTGTCGGGACCACTCCCAGGGCCAGCCGGGGATAGAAATTCCTAGCCAACACAGCCTGGGTCAGGTTGGGGCACCAACCTGACGTGATCGCAGCCAGGGGAACTGACCAGCCAACTGCACAGCCTCGGTACGGCCAGGAGCACAACAAGCGTGCAGGTGGGCAGCTCCGCCCACACTGTGCTCCCAGCACCCTAACCCCCACCATGATAGGCAGCCATGGCAACCAATGAGGCACAGCAACTGCTGCTGGCCGTGATGGCCCCCAGCCTGGGCATGCTGTGGCTGCACAGACATGCAAGCCCGCTCTGGCAGAGTCGGGCAAACATTAGCCTGGGATGCAACCATGAAGATTAGCCAAAGGCCACAGATCGGGCTAGCCATCAACACTACCTGGGGCAATCCTGGGCCAGCATCTAGTGGCATGTGTTTACACGTACTGCCGGGACCCAGGCCAAAGTGGGCCCACATCACATCTGTTTTTACCCTTTGATGGATTTTTATACACCTTATTTATTTGAATTTATATGCCACCCTCTCCAGAGACTCAGGGTGGCTCACAGACCATAAGAACTAATACCAAAAAAAACTTTTAAAAAACCCAACCCTCACACAACCCCACAAAACCCATCTACCACCACCTCTCACACCTCTACTCCAAAGCCACGCACCAAAGCCCACTCCCATTTCCACCTCCCAAATGCCTTTTCAAATAAAAAAGTCTGACACTACATTCAGAAGATGCTCAGCCTTGGGCTCAAGGAAACCTTCAGGGGAAGGGAGTTCCATAGTACTGATGTAGCAACCAAGAATGCCTCCCTGCACACCCTTGTTGTATGAACAAGGTTATCAGGCGATACCCACAGGGAGGCGCTCCCAGCCGATTGCAGGGGCCACAATGGGGCATGGAAGAACAGGTCATCTTTCAGATATGTAGGGTCCAGACTATTCAGGGCTTTAAAGATCAAAAACGGCACCTTGAATTGTGCCTGGAAAGCTATAGGAAGTCAGTGCAGACTTCAGACAAGTGGTATAATGTCCCAGCGCGCCAGCCCCAATAGGAGGGGGTCCACCGCATTCTACACCAGCTGCAGCTTTCAAACAGTCATCAAGGAAAGCCACACAGAGCGTGTTACAGTAATCTAGCCTCCAGGTGATCAAAAAGAATGAATGAAAGTGGCCAGATCTGAATCAGAAAGAAAAGGCCTCACCAGATGGAGTTGGTGAAAAGCACTCCTGGCCACTGCCACAACCTGACAATCCAGGTGCAGCAAGGGAAGCAGTCCAAGGCTATGAACCTGATTGACCATACAGGGCCAGACTCTGTCAGTAACAGTTCCAATCCCCTCCAGATCACAAGGCTGGCCAACCATCACCACCTGTGTCTTGTCTGGATTCAGTCTCAATCAGCTGATTCTCATCCAGTCCCGGACAGCAGCCAGGCATCGGGTAATCACCAAGACTGCAGGGTCTAGGCCGCATGAAAAAGACAGGTAAAGCTGGGTGTCATCAGCATACTGATGGCACTTCACCCCAAATGTTCAAATTACCTCAACCAGTGGCCTCATATACACGTTGAACAGAAAGGAGACAGAACAGAACCCTGTAGGACCCCACAGGGCAGGTCTTGAGTGGACAACAAGCAATCACCACTCTCTGGGACCTCCCTGACAGGAAGGAGCAGAACCACTCAAGAGCAGTGCCATGCACCCCTGCCAGGTCCCACAGTCATATCAATACCACCTCGTGATCAATTGTATCAAAGGTCACTGAAAGATCTAACAAGATCAACAAGGTAGAATTCTCCTTGTCAATCTCCAGGCACAGGTCATCGATCAAGGCCACAACTTGGAACCCCTAGCCTTCCTAGTTCCTTTCCATCACTACAGAGTAACTCCTGGTGAACATGGGCACTGCGTATTGGTCATAAAAAGAGCTTACAGTTAAGGGACTTAAATGGATTCTTCTGCTGTGGCTTCAGCAGCTCTGTTTTGGGGCAGCTGTGCCTAGGGGCCTAGGTTCTATTCTGCCCAAGTCTCGGTCAGCTGACTTATAAGAATTAACAAGCATCTACACATACACACACACAGATTTTTTCCCATTTAAAATCCCAAATGGGTATGCAAGTACTTGTTCCCCAATGTAGGTACAAGTCAGATACCTGCAGAGCTACCTGAAAATTTGGGTACTATCCGCAAGGAATAGATTTGGCACTCATTTCAATACTACCGAGGACCCATGTGCACGTGCTATGGAATACTAGAACTGGTTAGCTGTGAATGACAGAAATTCTTGAGGTTGCTCACATCCACAACCTTTAATCCCTCAGTATGTTCCTCTGATGGGTGCAAGATGTACAGAGACAAATAAAATATTGGGACATGACTATTCCCTCTTAAACCAGGAAAACATGGATTAGAAAAGTAAATTAGCAGGTGGACTTGAGGCAGATACATTTTTTTAAATTCAAGGATTGATAACAGTACTGGTATTGGAAGTCAGGAGAGTCCTTGTGCAGAGTACAAAGCAGCTTAGGGCTTGTTAACATAAGACACTGGAGATAAAGCATATGGTAATGCCAAACACAAATAGGTGTTTGTTGCCAAACATTTTACCCTAATATCTTATTTGAACACTTTACACCTGAAGGTGTCAAACTATGACACCAATTCCATGGCCAGTGTCCTGAGAAAACAAACCCTTAAATTATGAAGAATTCTGAAAGAGGGCTTTCAAAAAATCAGAATTCTTGGATTTCTTATTACATCCTATCAGCAATCCTTTCAGAGCACAAGTTTATTCATTCAATTTTTTCCTGCCCTATCCCAAGGGGCAAGATGATAATTATTAATATTTATCTAGCGCCAGCACTGCGTCTGGCACTGATTATTAGAGAGACAGATAGATACCTATCCCAGGGGGTTTATAATCTAGGGAGGGGAGAGGAACAGATTTGTTAAGTTTAGAAGTCGTAGGTGCATATACTTCACTTGGTTATAAAGAAGGAACCCCAAATAAAAGAACAGTAGAAGCAGAATTAGCAAGCAGCCTGAGAGGGAAAGGAAAAATCTGGTAGAAAAAAAGAGGTTTTAAGGAGGGATTTGAGAGCGGGAAGGGAGAAAAGCGTTCCTGAAGGGAGTTCCAGGCACAGGGGCAGCAGAAGAACAAAGTTCCTAGGTAGAAATGAGGAAAGAAAAATAGGGAGGAGCAAGGCCATGAAGAGCCTTGTAGATGAAAACAAGGACTTTCTGCTGGCTGTGAATGGGGAAGGGAGCAGCGAAGGGGTTGAACAGGATCGAAGTGCCAAGTGAGGTAGATACTTTGGGAGCAGAGGTCAAGAAAAGTAGTTACTCCTGAGTTACTCCTGAGTAACTACCCCGTTTCACATAGGCTTATGGAGGATAAGCCCCGTTATCCTATAGATCCTTAAAGAAACAAAACCAACTTCAAATGCTCTTCTTTATAATTTTAACTAATCAGGGCCATAAAAATCAATTTCCCTGCTTTCAAGTGGACTTCACAGCCCTCAACTCCCTTTCTCATTGCAAGTCCCAGCCCGGCAAGTAGAGTTTCATCCTTGCGTAGCGAATTATGTCTATATTTTCAGGCCTCCAACTGATACAAAAAATATGGCAAGTTAATGACACTGAAAATAAACAAGTTAAACAAATAATACAGGAAGTGACTAAATCAAATGAATGAGTCATTTCTACCTGTGTTTACTGCATGCTCCTCCCCTTCACAAAACCCAAACACAAGCCTGCTACTTCCCACTATCATGGTCACGCACAAGTTAGTAAGTTGCATGGTATTTTTAAATAAAACTGAATCAGAGGAACAATATTAAGTGTTTCCAAACAGCTCACAGCAGCTCAAGGTGGCTATCAACAAAAAGACAAAAAACAATAAATAAATAGATTAAAAATTAATAAAAATATCAAACAGTGCACAGTGTGCAATTAAAACTGGGGGGAATAATCAACCCCTACCACCCTAACCCACCCCCATCCATCACCCTCATCAAATGCCTGGTGGAACAGGTCTCGCATTTTCATTGAAAGGGAGGTCCAGAGTCAACCAGGCCTCTGCCGGAAGGGAGTTCCACAGCCTAGATGCAGCCACTGAGAACTTCCTCTCCAGGGTCGACCCTAGGGAACCTCCAGGAAGGCACCCCTGGCCAACCACAAGGGCCACTCCAGGGCCTGGGAAGTGATGTGGTCCCACAGGTAAGCGAGGTCCAGGCTGTTTAGGGCTTTATACGTCAAAACCAACACCGTGAATCAGGCCCGGAAAATATAGGCAGCCAGTGCAGAGAACGGAGCACCAGTATAAAGTTCTTGTGGCATCCTGCCACATTCTGCACCAGTTGCAATTTCCAGACCGTCACCATGGGAAAGCCCCATGTAGAGTGAGTTACAATAGCCCAATCTCGAGGTAATGAAAGCATGGATGATAGTGGCTAGGTTGGACTCAGAGATATACGGCTAAAGCCGTTGCACCAGATGTAACTGGAGGACATCCAGGAGGAGCCAGGCAACGAGGAGCACTCCTGGACTGTGAATCTGGGGAATCAATGAGGGACAAACCCCATCAACAACAGGGGATGTCACACCCATCGCCAGTCTTGTTGGGCTACAGCTTCAGTCAGCTCGCCCTCATCCAGTCCCCCCACAGACACCAAAGCATTGGGTAAGCACAGAGACTGTGGGGTCTGGGTTGGATGAAAACGAGGAGCTGGGTGTCATCAGCATACTGATGACACAGATCAAACTTTCTCATGACCTCACCCAATGGCTGCACGTACACATTGAACAGGAGAGGGGATAAGATGGAACCTTGTGGGACTCCACACGAGAGGTCCCAGGGAGATGAAGAACAATCCCCAAGCACCACTCACTGAGTTCTTCCAGCCAGTAACGAGCAGAACCATTCAAGAACAATTCCGCCCACCCCAGTCTGGTGCTGCAGGTGACTCACCAACATCTCATGGTCAACAGCGTCAATCTCATACCGAAGCTGACAGACTGCGACAGAGCTAGTTTACAAGCCTATGCCATGGCTATGCGGATAGCAAAGAGGGAGTTTTGTTGCTCTCATAGCATCTGCCAAATCCCATCCAGCGGAGCTGTTCCGGGTGGTGCAGGGGCTGGTCACTCCAGCTTCCCTCAACCCAGGGGTTGAGTCATCTCCCGCCCACTGTGACTTTTGTGGATTATTTCGTGAATAAAATCGCTCGGATTCACCACGACCTCGATGCCACACTTAGTGCAATGGAGCAGGTAGAGAGTGTAGAAGTCCTGACTTGTCAGTTTTTCTGAGATCACTTTCAGTCGGTGACATCCGCTGACATGGTGGGGGTGCTTGGGGCTGTTCGAGCCACCTCTTGTGAATTAGATCCGTGCCCGTCCTGGCTGGTTAAGAGCTGCCGGGAAACATAGGAGCCATTGCTGGCTGGGGTGGTCACCGCCTCCCTGTGGGAGGACAGAGTACCAAGCTGTCTCAAAGAGGTGGTGGTGCGGCCTCTGCTCAAGAAACCATCGTTTGACGCTGACTCCCCTGCCAGCTATCAGCCTGTCTCTAACCTTCCCTTTTTAGGGAAAGTTACTGAACGGGTACTGGCTCAGCAGATCCAGGGGCATCTTGACCGTGTCAGTTATCTTGATCCTTCGCAGTCTGGCTTTCGTCCAGGTTATGGCACTGACACAGCACTTGGGGCCCTGGTGGATGACCTTCGCCGAGAAAAGGACCGGGGTCGATCGACTCGATTGGTCCTATTAGATCTATCGGCA
Source organism: Sphenodon punctatus (assembly GCA_003113815.1). NCBI lineage: Eukaryota > Metazoa > Chordata > Lepidosauria > Sphenodontia > Sphenodontidae > Sphenodon > Sphenodon punctatus. The sequence continues at coordinate 940,024 of QEPC01015182.1, forward strand.
GCATTTGATAGCGTTGACCACAAGATGTCGGTGACACGCTTGCAGGACAGTGCGGGGGTGGGCGGGATTGTTCTTGAATAGTTCTGCTCATTCCTGACCGGAAGAACTCAGTGGGTGGTGCTCGGGTGATTCTTTTTCATCTTACCGAGACCTCCCATGTGGGGTCCCCACAAGGTTCAGTTTTGTCCCCTCTCCTGTTCAACGTGTATATGCAGCCGCTCGACGAGGTGATCAGAGAGTTTGGGGTGAGGCGTCATCAATATGTTGATTTTATATATTTCATCAATTTTTATCCCGCCCCTCCTGAGAACAGCTCGGGGCAGCTAACGATTTTAAAACATAAAAATACAATATAAAAATTTTAAAACTTCTAATAATATTAAAACAGGGTTAGCGCACAATAATAATAAATAAGGGTAGGAGGTTAAAAACCCCTACCCCCCCAAAAAGGCCTGGGCGAACAGCCAGGTTTTACAAACTCGCCGGAATGTTAAAAGGCTTGAGGCCAGGCGAGCTTCCTCTGGGAGTCACTGAATCCTGACAAGATGGAGGTGATGCTAGTGGGTAGGTCAGCGGAGGTGACGGCTCCATCAATTGATGGAGTTTGCCCTCCGCTGACATCCCAGGTGCGGAACCTGGGGGTGTTCCTCGACACGCAGCTCCGCCTGGATCTCCAGGTGGAGGCTGTGGCAAGGAGTGCCTTCCGCCAATTACATCTTGTGCAGCAGCTTCTACCACAGGTTTTGGACCTGGCCACGATCATCCATGCTTTTATTACCTCTAGGTTAGACTACTGCAACAGGCTTTATGTGGGGCTACCTATGGCGACGGCTCAGAAGCAGCAGCTGGTGCAGAATGCAGCAGCCCGGCTCCTGGTGAGGTTGGGCCGCCGGGAGTACATTACACCAGTGCTCCGATCTCTGCACTGGCTGCCAATAGTCTTCCGGGTCCGACTCAAAGTGTTGGTTTTAACCTATGAAGCCTTACACAGTTTAGGCCCTGCCTATTTGCGAGACCGCCTCACTCCCCGGGTTCTAGATCGGCCCCCGCGGTCGTTCGGGGGTGCCTTGTTGGAGGTCCCCTGGGTTCTCTGGGGGGCCACGCAGAATAGGGCGTTCTCAGTGGCTGCGCCGCGCCTTTGGAATTCCCTCCAAGTGGGGGCACGGTTGGCCCCGGACCTCCCAGCCTTCTGCAAGAACTGCAAAACCTGGCTGTTCCATCAGGCATTTGGCAAGGGAGGAAAGGGGGGGGGGGGGGGGGGGGGGGGGGGGGGGGGGGGGGGGGGGGGGGGGGGGGGGGGGGGGGGGGGGGGGGGGGGGGGTGTTAGGGAAGGTGGTATGGGGTGTTATATGGCTGATTTATTTTATAGTTGAATTGTTTTTATATTTATGTGTGCTGTTAGAGACTCTGGGCCACCTGTGGCGGGAGAGAGTGGGATATAAATCTTGTAAATAAAAATAAAATAAAATAAAAGCAGGCAACATCTAATAGAATCAACAGGGTGAATGGACCCTGGTCCAATTCTCAGGAGAGGTCATTGACCAAAGCCACAAGCACAGTCTCAGTACCAAAACGCGGACTGCGAGGGATCCAGAAAACCAATGCCATTCAGATGCTCCTGCAACTGCTGAGCCACAACCCGTTCAATAATCTTCCCTAAAAAGGGAAGATTAGAGACAGGCTGATTACTGGCGAGGCAGTCAATATCAAGCAATTTTTTTTTTAACAGAGGCCGCACCACTGCCTCCTTAAGACAGTTCAGCACTCTGTCCTCCCAAAGGGAGGCACTGACCAGCTGCACCAGCAACGGCCCTAACATCTCCCGGCTGGCCTTAACCAGCCAGGACAGGCATGGGTCCAGTTCGCTAAAAGGTGTTCTGACAGCCCCAAGAATATCCTTCGCATCAGTGGGCAACGCCCACTGAAACTGATCCCATGAAACCAGACAAGGCGGGGCTTCCACAGCCTCTGGTTCTCCCATTGTATTAAACATAGCATCAAAACTGCAGTGAATCCAGGCGATTTTGTCCACAAAATAGTCAAAGAGGGCATCCGATGGTTCAGGTTCCTCGCAGAGGGAGGTCAAACTGGCATATTCTCTTTAATAATCAAAAAAAGTATCTGAACATTACAATGCTTACCATCCCTTTCTCTCTATCTCCTCGGCCAAAATCCTTGTTCATGCCATGGTTATCTCTCGCCTCGACTACTGTAACCTCCTCCTTGCTGGCCTCCCTCGCTCTCACCTGTCCCCCCTTAACGCAATCCCTGTCTCTTATACACATCTAGATGTGTATAAGAGACAGCATTCACTCTGCCCACCCCTTCGACCATGTGCAGCCTCTCCTCCTCTCCCTTCACTGGCTCCCCCTTCCTGAACGTATCCTGTTTAAACTCCTGGTTTTCACGTTCAAATCGCTCCACGACCAAGCTCCCCCTTACCTCTTGGACCTAATCTCCCTACGCATCCCTGCACGCGCTCTCCGCTCTTCCTCTGTCCCCTCCCTCACTCTCCCTCGTTTCTCCTGCTCACCTAATTGCCTTCAACCCTTCTCCCTCGCTGCCCCCCATGCCTGGAACTCCCTCCCTCCCGACATCCGCCTTGCCCCCTCCCTCGCTCCTTCAAATCCCTCCTCAAGACCCACCTTTTCCTTGCTGCCTTTCCCAATGCCTGCTAGTCTTTCCCCTTACTTACTGTCTGCCCTCCTCTGATGACTGCTGCTACCAACCTCTTTGTAACCAAGCCAAGCATACACACCTGAGATTTCGCATCCGCTTGAATGTTTGTTTGTCTTCTCCCCTGTCTCTCCCACTGTCCCCTCTCCCTGTCTTCCCCCCCCCCCTTTTGTCTTTTAGATTGTAAGCCACAGGCAGGGACCACATCTAGTTCTGTGTTCTGTACAGCACCAGGTCATACGACTGGCGCTATATAAATGTCTATTAATAATAATAATTCCAAAACCTTGAGTTTATACTATCCTTTTCAAAAAGGTGCTGGAAACTCAGCTCCAGGGGCCAAACATGGTGAACAGCCAGTTTCTATCTGGTCCCTGGATCTAGCTCCTACCCCAAGCACTTAAAAAGTGAGCTCAAGGTAAGGGAGCAGAGATGCACTCAAAAAATCCATGACAGATTCATGGTCTTCTATGCAGCTATCAGAGTTTGCACTAAATTTTCCAAATGGTCCCTTGGAAGGAAAAGGTTCCCTACCCTTGCCCTATGCCATCAAAATGAATAAAGTAGGGAGCACATTTCGTACAGACGAATCAAGCAAATTCAGATTGCAGCAAGTAGTATATGAGATGACAAGTGTCATATTTAACAATGCAAGATTTACGAACTATTAAATGTATATATCGCCCTCTCTACAAAGGACACTGTGGTTTACAGAAAGTAACACCACAAATCGAAATAACCCCACACCATAATCAAAAGAAGCCCTCCTCAAACTACAATACAATCTAAAAGTTACAGATTAAAAAACCCATTTACAGACTCCGTTCACACACACACTCCCACCCCCAATATTATAGGCAAATTCCCTCTCCCTCACAGGGCTATTCTGGCATAACTCATATTTCCCCAATGCTTGTGCTCCCCCCAAGAGATTCGTGTCACTCCTATCCTTCCACCCAAGTATAATCCCCAACCTTCCATACACCCTCTCCCCAAAAGCCTTAAAAGCAAACCAACTGTGAACACATAGTAACAAATAAGGGGGGAAAGGATGTAGAAGAACCTGTTCCATTTCCTGGGAGTCACTGTCTCAGGGTGCATTAATGCCACTCTCTGAAATACATTTAATACAATAAGCTTGTTGGCAACTATGTTGCTGATAAGCATGAAGAAAAACATTTTTCTGAAGGGGACATCAACTCAAGATCTAGCCAACACTTTTAAAAAAAAAAAAAAAAAAAAAAAAAAAAAAGATACTACACCTTTCCATAAATCCCTTTACCAGTTTGCAGGTTTTATATTCTTACTGTAATTTTAAAAGAAAATTCTACCTTTCCATTGCTCCTGTGTGAAAGGCGTACAAGAGGGAAACCATATAAGGTCATAAAACTTTTACAACAAGATTTCCTACTTCTTCTGCTAAGTTGGTTGCTATGGTGGTAGGATACTGGAGTAGAAGTGTAGACAAGGTGCTGGCAAACTCTAATTACCAGGTTGTCGAACCATGCTCAAAAAAAGGGAGACGAGAGGGAAGAGAAAAACGTCTACATCCACTTTGGTTAAGTTACTAGAATCCACCAACACTTTGTCTACATTACTATTTCGTTGTTGCTACCAGAGTTGCCGCATACATATCATAATGGGAAAATCTAGTGTAGACAGCATGTATATTTATTTATTTATTTAATTTTACCTAATTGATATCCCACTCTTCCCACCCCAGGCAGCCCAGAGGAGCTTCAGCAATAAAAAATATGAATATAGTATAAAACAATTTAAAGGACATAAAAATCATAAAGCAGGGGGAAAAACCCCAACCCTCCCCCATACCACCTCCCCACCGCCAAACACCTGACGGAACAGCAAGGTTTTAAAGTTCCTACAAAAGGTCGGGAGGTTCAGGCTAGACGGGCCCCCACCGGGAGGGAATTCCAGAGGTGCGGCGCAGCCACCGAGAAATGCTCTATTCACCTCCAACACGGCGCCCCCGGACGACCGCAGGGGCCGATCTAGAACCCGGGGAGTGAGTCGTTCTCTCAAATAAGCTGGGCTCAGGCCGTGTAAGGCTTTATAGGTTAAAACCAACACTCTGAATTGGGCCCAGAAGACTATTGGCAGCCAGTGGAGAGATCGGAGCACCGGTGTAATGTGCTCCTGACGGCCCAGCCCCACCAAGAACCGGGCCACCACATGCTGCACCAGCTGCAGCCTCTGAGCCGTCACCATAGGTAGTCCCATGTAGAGCTCGTTACAGTAGTCTACCCGAGAGGTAAGAAAAGCATGGATGATCGTGGCCAGGTCAGAAACCGAAACGAGTAGCCGAAGCCGCTGCACCAGATGTAACTGGTGGAAGGCACTCCTCACCACAGCCTCCACCTGGAGATCCAGGCGTAGCTGCGCATCGAGGAGCACCCCCAGGTTCCATACCTGGGACGTCAGCGGAGGGCAGACTCCATCAATTGACAGGGTTGCCAACTCCGCCCACTTACCCACTAACATCACCTCCATTTTGTCAGGATTCAGTCGCAGTCGGTTAGCCCTCATCCAATCCCCCACAGCTGCCAGACACCGGGTAAGCACCGCGGGCCTGGGTCAGCTGAAAACGAGAGATACAGTTGGGTGTCATCCGCATACTGATGACACCTCACCCCGAACTCTCTGATCACCTCGCTGAGCGGCTGCATATACACACTGAACAGGAGAGGGGACAAAACCGAACCCTGAGAGACCCCACACAGGAGGTCTCGGTAAGATGAAAAACAATCACCAAGTACCACCCGCTGAGTTCTTCCAGTCAGGAATAAGCGGAACCATTCAAGAACGATATGTAGAAATGATGGAACCGACTATCCAGCAAATGCTGTAAGATGTATTGGGAGGGTAGAGAGACAATTTGATATATAGGTCTTCTGTGTGTTCACTAACATCCAGTAGGACAAAGAGATTCAGACAAAAGTGTACTTTATAAATTCATGTAATCCCATTGAGCAGAAAGACAGGTAGTCTGGCACAAGTATAATAATAAACTTGGCACTTTATAAGTTAGTGTTTATTATCCCCATTTTACAGATGTAGTCCAAAGGCACTTCGTGAATCAGTAGCAGAGCCAGGAATGGAATCTGGATCAATACACCCAAGACTAGTGCTTCTTCATTAGACAATGCTGCTTGGCACCCTCTTTGTAGTTAAAGTAAGTAAACTTTGAGGAAAGTATTACTGAACTAAGGGAAATGGGCCTCTGCAGTGCTACACATAAGATATAGGCGTTTGCCAATTCCAATCCTGATCATTTATTGTGCAGTCAGAAGAAAGGGTAAAGAATTAACTATGAAAACTTCTTGCAGGTATGAGCAAGTCTGAGACGCTTGTTTTAAAAGCTCATTTTGAAAGGGAAAAAAAATTAAAAAAATCAAAAAAAAAAAAAATCACACTTACAAAACTGTAATTAGCAGTCAGAAGATCCAAGAAGATTACCAGCAAAGTACAACTAGTTTCTTAACATATGAAGAAAGACTGACAGAATTAGTTCCTTAAAATTATGTAATAATGAAAAGAGAATCACAAGTCTTAAGTATACAGTATTGTAGTGTATCACACAGGAACAAAGTCAGAAAATTTGCGAATGTACAAGAGTATCTCTTCAATTTTAGGCAGCCAACACCAAGTCTATGCAAAAACAAAGGCAGAGTGCCTCATTTCTAGGATGATGGCTAAGTGCTTAGAGAAAGGAATATCAAGTTTGTCCATTTGAGCTTCAGTTTGTTTAGGGATTCATGCATGACAACGTAAATATCACTTACCAGTAACACTTACTAGAAATATACATCGCACACATACTTTGTACATAAAATTGGACCAGGAATGACAACCATTTCCTAGGCACAATATGCAATTTTACATTACTAAACCAGAGGCAGGGACCGCGTCTATGTCGATGTTCTGTACAGTGCCAGGTACATGACCGGCACTATATAAATGTTTATAATAATAATAATAATAATAATAATAATAATAATAAATGTATTTCATATAACCGCTGACTTTGTATGACTATGCAAAATGCTTGATTCACAAAATGAAGAAGGCATGTCTCTCTCAAAAAAGGGCAAAGAGAAAAACCATAAAAAGTATGCAAAAAACAGTACACGTAAACAGACGTATACTTTTAAAGAAAAGTTAGAATTCAGACACCCCTTTTGTCAAGCTTCCCTGAACATTTTACCTCAAACAGGTTTAAAACAACAAGGAGCACCCAGTTCTAATTAAATGCATAATGGAAATTCTAATTGGACCATGCTGCTGTAAACAAGGACAGTGCTTCAAAAGTTGATTTTTTCCCCTAAATAAATAGTAGAGCCTTAACTATAAACAATTACACTGCTCTCTTTATGCAATATTGATGGGAGCAGTGTTCACTGCATTTTCCCTATTGGTGGCAATGGGGGAAACGCAGTGAACATGGGTCTCTGAGTATTCTGTGTTGGGCTCCCATACAACTAGAGAACAGAACAAATTGGTATCATAATCAGCCTAGTAGCTAGAAATCAGATATAAAAGACGCAGCCTTCCCATGTATATCCACATCAAGTCTACTACTGCATGATACGAGAACTAGGACACAGCAAGGAAATAATCCAGAGTCTAGCTATTCATTAAAGGGTCATACAAATTCAGCTTCTTTTTAATTATGACTATAAGTAGACTTGGGGTGGGGAATCCTGTCCCTAAAGTCAAGCATAAAGTTTTCCCTGGAGATAATGGAGACCTAAAGCAATCATTTTCTGCTTAAAAAGTAAACAAAATTCTAGCTTTTAACGCTGCAGAAAATCTTCAAACGTGTACCAGCTATAAGCCAATTCTGTGTAATCTTCTCACAACAGATAACCAATAACAATAATTCTGCTGTAGTGTGTAGTTTTTCCAGAATAAGTACAATTAAGTTTCATTGCCAACATTCAAGAACCCTGTTACTAGCAGTGAAACTGGGAAGAATCATGTCGGTTTCACTGCTATGGCTTTTCAGCAGCAGAGTCAGACATGAAATTATTTCCATGGGTAGGAGGACCCGTAAGAGAAGCTCAGAGAGAGAGACTGAGTGACGGAAGAGTCTCCCCACAGCTTCTCTACAGCAGCAAGGAAATTCTGGGAGAGGTGAAAGTAGAAGAGAGCCTGCTGTGGAGTGAGGAAGAGATAGAGAAATCTTTTTCTCTTCCTTCAATTTCAGAGGCAGAGGAAATTCAGTTTTGACATACATCTAGGAGCCAGAGGTCAATATAGGAAACAACTCTCATTCTCTATCCAGGGAGGCACCTTGGTAGAAATCACAGTACTTACCCATCTCTTTTTCGATGATGAGTATTGGAGTGGGCCGCCCCTGGGCCTTGCCAATGGAAGCAGTCTCTATTTGTATCAAGTGGGAGATACTGATAAAGGGTGTTTTTAGACAAGCACCTCCCCACCCACCTCCCATCCATTATACGTGTTGCAGGGCACCCATAGGGCACCACTGCAACATGCATAGCGGGTGGCTGGTGAGTGGGTAGTGATGGGAGGAGTTTATCTAAAAACACCCTAAGTTTTGAGTCTAAACAATCATCAGAATGTTGGGTGTCTGCACTAGTTGTTCTCACCGACACAAGTCCCATTCACCTCATGAAACTTGCACCAACACTAGCTGCTAGTGCCAGCACTAAATGTTATGAGGATCATGCCATAGACACATCAGATTTTGAAAATAGATTTGCTGTAGCCAATTGCTGGGTTCATAAACCCCAATTCCCTCGTTTGACAGCATAAGATACATGCTTTAAGAATTATTAAATTGTCAGTTACAATGAAATTTTGTTTGCAAGATGTGATGTACATTTTTATCATCCTGGATAAAATATCTACAGTCTTGGCAGTGGTTAAATTGCAGCTATAAAGGAAATTGTCTTCAGATAAATGGTTTCCCAATGAGAAGGTTTCACTGCTACACCTCACCCCAGGTCAATAAATCAAATTAACTACACCTTGTCCTCTGGCCAGTGACATCATCAACCTGACCACATCTTGTGAAGCGGGTGCAAAAACATATGCTATTTAAGGCATGAAATCATTTTCCTGCTTTCTGTCCAGCCAAGCTCCTGCTGCTGGTCTGTGAAGCAGTCAGTCACCTGAACAGTCTCATTACAGCTTCTACAGATCTTTTCTACAGTATTCGAGGCCTGTCTTTACTAAGGGTAAAGGATAGATAGCAACACTGGTTATTTTAAAATCAAAATGCTTTATGTTAATAAAAAAAGAAAAACAGAAAAAAAAGCAGCCCATCTTTAAAGATATAGTTATTTGTACATGAACTCTTTAGTCGTGCATCAAAGATGTTTACATGTTAATCTGACATGGTTGCTCTAAGATATCCTGCTGTCAGGTACTTTTCCTCCACAGTAGAAGAGAATGATCACTAATGGGAAGCCATGCTGTTTTTATCAAAATTATAACGCTACATTAAAAATGATTTCATTGCCTCCTCTAAAAAGTTTCCTTGGCTTGTTAATTAGTCCTGACAATTTAAAGGGGGAAATAAAATGTTTCTCAAATTCCAGTCTCTTGGCTATATGACACAAATGCTGGAAATGTATGCTTTCCCCAGTCTCTATATCTTGCTCAGTTTTAAGCAGCATCTTCAGCCTGGAAAGCCAAATTTCTATTAATATTACTCCATTATATTAATAGAAACACCAGCAATAGCAGCAACACCACCAACAAAAAAGCATCAGAAACAAAAACATGATACAACATTCATGTTTTAAACATTTTTTTAAAAAGTATTTTGCTACTGTTAGATCGTGTGTGCACTGCAAAATCTAAACAGTCAACCCTTCCACCATTCTCTCCAAATTCAAACTACATTTAGTATGTATAAACAACTTGAATGGCTATTTTTATTTTTTAATATTCTGCAAATCTCACAGCCCAAAGAAGTGTAAACGGGAAGCAACTGCTCTTTAAATAAAGGAGTGGATCAGGGACAAAGGGGAGCAGTAATACCCAATACTCTCTGAAAAGAAGATATAAAAAGGGGCAGCTTTAGAGTCTTGTGTTGCTATAAATAAAAAACAACCCCCTTATTTAAAAGACGCGAGTGTGAGAGAAGCAATGAGCAGATCGGATGCTCGTGCCCCAGGAGGCTGCTGCTTTTCCTGACTGGGGCAGGGTGGGGGGTCATTTTGGTTATTAGTAAATAAATCAAGCGGCAGAGAGTGAGGCCTAGGCATCTGCCAGAGTAGCCAGGGCCTAGCTCTCTCCCTCCTCTCCCCACACAGCCTGGATTTGATCTCGGGACGCAGTGGGTTGCCAAGAAATTTTTTAAAAAGCAAGAGAGTGAGACAGGAGAATCATATTGAACCACAAAAGCACATGGGGCGAATGTAAAATATAAACATGGCGTTGAGCTCTGAGTGGCTGTTATTAAAGGTCTGAATTACTAAACATGAGAGGCGGGGAAAGCCAGGCAGCCATTTCAATAATATAAACCTCCCCGAATTAGACATTATTCAAATGAGAGAGTCTCAGACAGGGAGAAAGAGAAATGGGACCCACAACACCAGCGAGCAACCTGCCACCACCATCCCCCGCCCCCCCAAAGACTGTCACATCTTGAGATCGGGGAAACATTGTTATTGGACACCCTAGAGAGGTCTGACCCCAAGTGCCCCATATACTGCTCTGATAAGCTTCCCCAAGGCCTCTGCACTCATAAGGAGGATGAGAGACAAGGGCGATGGGCCAGGGCAGGCTAGCCCCTAGAGGTAGCAACCCCCCTTCCTAGAGTCAACCCCCCCCCCGCTTAACAGGGGTAGGGGACCCTCATCTCAAACAAGTCGCGGGCAGCTCACCTGCCCTGTAAGATGGGAGCTCACCTCACCACACCTTACCCCATCCCCTCCCTTAGGCCATTCGCACCCTGAGCGCAACCCCAGCCACCCCCTGCGCGTACAGCAGGCCTCGGGCCCTGGGGAAACAACGCTGGACAAGGGGGGGTGCGGGAAGCTGGGGAGCCAAGACACCCCGTAAAATATTGGGGGGCCCTTATACACGCAGGGCAGCGGTGCTGGGGGTAAGTCCCACTAGGGGAAACAGGGGCGGCGGGGATGCGGGTGTCTGTGTCCCCTCAGCCCCGGGCTCTGCTGCCCCCAGCTCCGCGCCCAAGCGGGGCTGCCTCCGCTACTACTCCCGTATGAATATGTAAAACGGCTTTATTGTGGCTGCCCAGGGGGGGGAGGGCGACCGGCGGCTGACTCTACCCAGCTCTGGGTGCGAGGACACGAGAGGGGGGGGGGGGAATGCTACCCGTTGCCCTACTCCCTATCTCCCCCCGTGTCTGTGTGTATCTCGTTCCCCTTACGGGGAGGGAGGGAGGCGGCTCCCCGCGTTCCCTCCTGTGCCGTTAATTATAATAATCCTGGGTACTAATAAATTATGCTAAGCGGGGCGGGCGGGCGACGGGGGGGGCGCGTGTGCGAGTATGAATATGAATATGTAAAATGCAGTAATGATTACCTGCCGCTGCCGCCACCGCCGCCGCCGAACTCTCATCTTGACTCGCTGCTCCTCCGTCCGCCATTTTGAATATTTTAACCAAAATCGGCCGCCCGCTAAGCCCTCCCTCACTCCCTGCTTCCCCCTCCCGGCTCGCACACCTTCTGCGCAAGCGCAGCATCCCTTCTATGCTCCCCCGCCCTTACTCTATTAAATAGGCAATACGCATGTGCACTCATGCTCCCGCCCCTTACATTGCTCTAGGCAACAGAACGGGCGAATGTGAGGGGGGAGCGCGTGCGCAGCCGCCCAATCGTCTACTAGTTTTGTGCATGCGTAGTTTTCCTTCCAGTTACCTCTGCCCTTTCGTTCATTAACACGTAAAGCACCTCTAAGCTTGCACCGTTTTATTCCTTTCGGGGGAGGGAGAAGGTGCGCCTGCGCAATGGAAGTGGCGGGTACTGGTGATTTACTGATTTCTTGTTGGTTGGTTGTTCATTCCTTAGTATTTTTCGAGCGTGGAAGGCGGAAGTGGCAGGCATAACCACTGCTTGCAAGGTGAGAAGCAGAGGTGAAATCTTGTTAAGGGGAGTTTCAGCTGCAATAGTTAAAAGTCCCCGCCTTACGGTGGGGGTCAAACAAATGAAATTGTAAGTTGCGACAGACACCGTCTTCCACCTGAAGCTGAGCCATTGATTTCAAATTGGACGGAAGAGTGTGTATTCTAATGTAAAAGTCAGACCAAATGAGGGAATTGCCTGCTCTTTCTTATCTTGAACAACAGGGTTATCAAGCAGACAGTAAGATAAAGTGCCAGGTACATTGCTGGTGTTATACAAATGCTTATAATAATAATAATTAATTACAGGCTATATGAAAAAGAACGACAAGAAATGCCAACTGGAAACAATAGAGACAACAGGAGTACCAATTGGGAATGCTACTAGAACCAATAAAATGACAGGTACTGATCTGAAATGCCAAAGACAGGGTACAGGGGGCTAAAAAGGGCAGATTATTGTTATTATCAACAAACATATAGCACCAACAGTGTACCTGGCACTTTACAAAGTAATAAAATAGACACGGTCCCTGCCCCTAGGGCTTACAATCTGAGAGACAGGAGCTGGGGGAGAGACATAGGAAGGGGAACAGAGGGAGAGACAAGGGGTCTAACATTCATGAAGATGCAAGGTCTCAAGTGCACGTACTTGGCTTGGTTACGATGAGAATGACAGCAGGCAGGTCCATGTGGCAAGGATAA
>QEPC01015182.1:960157-976052 GCA_003113815.1 Sphenodon punctatus
CCTGTGCTTGGGGTTTATACGTTATTCATTTTAAGCTTGAAGTGCATTTTAGACTACTGTGTTTTCTTCCATCTTCTGATGTTCACCCTGGGAACTCCTTGCTGCTGGGTTGTGCCCTGGCTCCGCCTACCGTTGCCCTGGCTCCACCCACCAGCTCGCCGGCGGGCCAGACGGCCTTACTGCCCCTCCAAACTAAAAAGCCACCAGCCGCCCCTGCATCTGACCCTGGTGATTTGTTCGTATTAAGCTTGTCAATTTGCTCTAGAACCTCCTCCAGGATCATGCTGATTTGTGACAGTTCATCCAATTCATCACATACAAAGTAGGGTTCCGGCATGGGTATCTACCCAACATCCTCTGCAGTGAAGACCAAAGCAAAGAACTCATTTAGCTTCTTTGCAATGTCCTTGTCCTCCCTGAGTGGCCCTTTTACTCCCTGGTCATCTAATGGCCCAACCGACTCCCTAGCAGGCTTCTTGCCTCTGATATACTTGAAAAAGGTTTTATTATTTGTTTTTGCCTCTTTAGCAAGTCTCCTTTCAAATTCTTTCTTGACCTGCTTTATTAGCACCTTACAGTTATGTTGCCAGTGTTTATGCCCCTTTGTATTTTCCTCACTGGGGCTAGCTTTCCATTTCTTAAAGGATGCCTTTTTGGCTTTAATAGCCTTCTATGCATCTCCATTTAGCCACAGTGGTAGACGTTTAGTCCTCCTGCTACCTTTTTTAACTTGTGGGATGCATGTAATCTGGGCTTCCAAGATTGTGCTTTTCAACAGCCTCCATGTCTCTTGCAAACATGTAGTCCTTTCACCTGTGCCTTTTAGTTTCTTTCTAACTAGCTTCTTCATTTTGGCATAGTCTCCTTTTTTAAAGTTAAAAGTCAGTGCTGTACTTTTAATTATCTCCCTCCAGCAACTATGTTAAATTTGATTATATCATGATCGCTATTGCCTAGTGGCTCGGCCACAGTTACTCCTTGCGCTAGTTCCTGTGTGCCACTTAAGACTATATCTAAAGTAGCTCCTCCCCTCGATGGTTCCGGAACTATTTGCTTTAAAAAGCAGTCATTTATGGCGTGCAGAAATTTTGCCTCCACATCCCGCCCTGAGGTGGTATTCACCCTGTCAATATTGGGGTAGTTGAAGTCACCCATTATTATTACCTTCCCAGTTTTAGTAGCCTGTTTAATCTCTGTTAGCATTACATAATCAGTCTCTCTATTCTGGTCAGGGGGGTGATATTATAGCCCCACTGCTATACTTTTCTGCTTCAATCTTCTTTACAAGGCAACAACCTTCTGATCACTCACTTGGAGAGGAGTTGTTTGTATACAAGCAACTTTATCTCCCAGTCCAATCGGTGTCCTGCTGCTGCAGCAGCACTACTAGCAGGCAGAGACAGGTGAGGGATGGGGACTACCCCCTCCCCCATGATCTGCCCCTGGACTCTCCTTTGTTTTTTTGTAATCACAGAACATGTGTTGCGGAAGGAAAGCTAGAATGGTCACCAACCGGAAGTTTTTGCTCTACTGACTCCCATTGAACAGCATAGCTTCTATTCAATGAGAGTTTGCTACTGCCTTAACTATAGAGCCACAACTGTGACACTCTAATATATAACCTCTCCCTATTGTTGTTAGTTTGTCTTCCTCAGTTCCCCACTACCTTCTCATTGTCACATCACCCAGTTCATTGTCACACCACCGATGTTCCATTGCCTCCTCTGTCATTCTAGATCATCACCATTTGGTCTCATTTCTTTTATTCCACCCAGTCTGCCCATAATTCCAGACATTCCTGATGGCCTTCTACCTGTTGTTCCACCCAGCTCTCCCTTCCCATCTTTCCACCCATGGTGTCCTCGTTTTTTCCCTTTCTTAACTTTTTTTAAATCCCCACCCACCTTCTTTGGCAGTTCAGATCCTCCCTCACTTCCTTTGTTTCAGATAAGCATCTGCCATTTTATTGGTTTACTGCCCATTAAAGGCTATTGACATTCCCCAAACCCCATGACTTCCAATTGGCATTCCTTGTCATTCATTTGAGTATGCCCTAAGATTACCTTCAGTTGCAATATTGTTTTATTGGCATTAATATAAAAAAGTTTTAAGTCACTGCCAATCTGATCCTCTGATCTGGAGCCTCTGGTGCTGCTTGATGCGAAGTCCTATGCAAAGACCTGGCTGGACAAGGCTTCTGGGCCTGCGTTTACCCAGATGGTGCTGGCTGAATGCTCAGTGTAGCATCAGCCTAGGCTTGGAGGCCGAGGGTGGAGTGGCGGTGATCTTCAAAGACAACATGGTGTGTCTGACCTGCCCAACATGGAACGTGTCTAGTGTTCGGGGACCAGGATAGATTGGGGATTCTGCTGGTGTACCGACCACCCCACTGCACAGCAGCCCCCCTGACTGCTGTAGCTGAGCTGGTCTCAGTGGTGGTGGTGTGGACACCCAGACTTATTGTCTTGGGTGATTTCAACATACAAGTTGAGGCTGACCTTTTGGGGGCGGAGCAGGAGTTCACGGCTGCCTTGGCAACCATGGGCCTATCCCAGGTAAAGTATTTATATAGCGCAAGCGATGTACCTGGCACTTTACAAAAAACAAGATAGACACGGTCCCTGCCCGAGAGCTTACAATCTAATCTCTGGCCTGACACATGAGACTGAACACACATCGGACCTTATGTTCTGCACTGGCCTGGAAACAAGTTCCAGTTATCGGGGGTGGGGGGTAGGGGTGTTATGACACTATTGCCATGGTTGGACCATTACTTTCTGAAGGCTCAGATCCCTACCTTCCCATGCCCCCATTGCGTGGTGGACCAGTTTGGACGGTCCACCCCTGGAGACTAATGGATCCAATAGGATTCCAGTACTCTCTGTGGGATTTACCCACTGACCGACAGCCTTCCTGTCGATGCCTTGGTTGATTTGTGGTATGGCATTTTGACCCGGGCTATTAACATGCTGGCACTCAAGCATTCACTTCCTCCAAAGTGGCAGCACAGGTCTCCATGATATACAGAGGACCTGAGGCTGCCAAAGCGAGAGAAGGCAGTTGGAGCGCAGGTGGTGCTTGACTCGTACCAAAACTGACCAGCTGCAACATTGACTGTTTTAAGAGAATATACCACGACTGTGGCAGCAGTGAAGAAAGCTTTCTTTCCATAGCATAGCATCTGCAAAGTGCCCTCCGGCAAAGGTCTTCTGCATAGCGAATAGCTTATTAAATCCTCACTGTCTCTGCCCAGAGTTAGAGGCATTGGCTGCCCACTGTCATGAGTTTGCCACCTACTTTGCAGATAAAGTCACTTGTATTTGGCTCGACTTGGGCACTGCTACTTTGATTGCAGGGTCAGAGTTTGGGGTTGAGGACACTTGGTCTTGTCCAGTTTACTTGGATCAACCTCGATCGATCTTGCCCACCAATGCAGAGGATGTGCTTAGAGGGGTACAGCCGACCAGTCGTGAATTACATCCATGCCTATTCCAGCTGGTGAAAGCCACCTGGAAGACATTGGGGGCATTGCTGGAGCCAGCTAGAAGACATTGGGGGCATTGCTGGAGCCAGCTGGAAGACATTGGGGGCATTGCTGGCTGGGGTTGCCAGGGTCTCCTTCCAGGACGGCAGATTGCTTGACAGCCTTAGAACTGTGGTCTTCGCTCTGTCCGCTGTTCAAGAAACCATCTCTTGATGTCAACTCCTGCTAAGTATGTTTACCTGAGGAGAGGCATGGTATATGCCCTTTTTGTGGATCTCAAAGCGGCGTTTGATACCATCGACTGAACCATCCTATGGCGGAAACTTCTGGCTAACAATATAGACCCTCAGCTGCTTTATCTGATTCGTCTCTTATACACTGACACTTCACTCAGGGTCCGAGTGAGCATACAGGGAGATATGACGGGTCCCATGCTTGCAACAAATGGTGTTAAGCAGGGATGTGTGTTAGCTCCCCTGTTTTTCACCTTATTCATTAATGATATAGTGGAATATTTGGCGGGGCAGGAGGGGCACCCGCCTGCTGTTAGTGGTCGCCCAGTTCATAACCTCTTATATGCAGATGATATGACCATCCTGTCAACATCAAGGGTGGGCATGAGACTTCAACTAGTTAGAGTAAATGATTATTGTAAAGAAAACCACCTAACAATCAACAGAGATAAGACTAAGATCATGGTCTTCTCTAGAAGGCCAAGGGAATATGTCTGGACTTTGGGCCTTCATCGTATAGGTACCTGGGAATCTTGTTTAGAAGTAGTGGCAGTTGGAAAAGACATCTGGAGGCGGCAAAGATAAGAGGAGCTCAAACGGCAGTTGGTCTGCTAAAATTCTGGAGCTCCAAGGGAGGGAGGCAACTGGAGCCTCTGCTCAAACTTCTTAAGGGAAAATTGATTCCCCAGCTGTTGTTTGGTGCAGAAATTTGGGTTGTGGCTAGACAGTTCCCCCTGGAGACCCTCCAAAATAAAATCTTGAGGGTAGGACTTGGGAGTGCCTAGGAGTACTCCCATTGTATTGATGGGGGCTGAATGTGGAATAGTCCCCCTCGGGGATAAGATCAGGATGGCCCAACTGGGTTATTGGCTTAAGATCCGGGATATGCCAGCTGACCGCCTTCCCAATCTTTGCCTGAGGGAACAAGAGAATTGTTTGGCCTCCTATAGATGGCACAACTCTATTGTACAGAGTCTGACAATCCTGGGCTTTTCTAGATCAAATTTTTCATATATCACTTCAGCTCAGACTAAACCCCAAATTTTTACTCGAACTAGGAATGTTAGTTACGAAAAGGAAAGTGTGGGAATGCGTGAGCAACATATTGCTCCCTGGTATCTCCTACTAAAGACAGAAAGGGGATGTGAGAAATACCTGTCGGGCATACAAAATTTCAAAGTCAGAAGGGCTTTGACCTTCATACGATTAAATATGATGCCAACTTCAGTGAGTGAGAGTAGAGTTAGAGGTATCCCAGCAGACCCAAGACTCTGCCACTGTGGACAGGCGGAAGTAGAAGATCTTCCACACTACTTATTGCACTGCCCCAAGACGAGAGGGATTTGGGACAGGTTTTTTGCCTCATGGTTTGAGGGAAGAGACTATTGAGATCAGCAAAGGCAGATACAATGTATCTTAGCCAATCGAAACATAACAGTAGTGCGGCGAGCTGCCGCAGGGGTTTTTCAATTGAAGTTATTCAGGAAAAAACTGATGGAAACCCCTGATTGGACCAGTGGAGACATGGAGACACTGCAAGTACAGTGTGATCTGGAAGGTCTCCAGGGAGGATACTGTTGGCTGTTGCTCCGGGCCTCTATCAGTCTCCAAATTACGGCAATATGCCTCGTGTACTGTTGCTGGATTTAGTGCCAGAGGGCCAAGTGTGCCACCACAAACCCCGAGAAGGGGAAAGCATTTTACAACCGGGTAGTAGGCCTGGTGTTTTATAACCTTTGAGAATAATACTATCTGGCCACAAACCCGTTTATGGCTACTGACCAATGATATTGGTATGGGGTAGAAGAGGGCTCCCAGAAGTATTGTGGAAATTATATTATATTATATTTTAAGTTTTGATTGTGTTCAAATTTTTTGTGGTGTGTTAACAAATGTTATATTTATTTTTGTTATGGCCTATAGGCTAAACAAACTATTTATTCATTCATTCTTGATGCCAACTCCCTCCCAGCTATTGCCCTGTCTCTAACCTCCCCTTTTTAGGGAAAGTTATTGAACGGATGGTTGCCTCACAGCTTCAGGTGCATCTTGGTGCTATTGGATTCCTGAACCCATGTCAGTTGGGTTTTCGCTCTGGGC
This sequence comes from Sphenodon punctatus, assembly GCA_003113815.1. Lineage (NCBI taxonomy): Eukaryota > Metazoa > Chordata > Lepidosauria > Sphenodontia > Sphenodontidae > Sphenodon > Sphenodon punctatus. Next base: position 965,975 of record QEPC01015182.1, read on the forward strand.
ATAGCACTGAGACTGCGTTTCTGGCCTTGTTGACGATCTCCACTTGGAAATTGACGGGAAATTGTACCCTGTTGATTTTGTTAGATCTGTTGGTGGCCTTTGATACTGTTGATCATGGGGTGTTGTTGACGCAGCTGCAGGACCTGGCTGGGGTGAGCAGGAACACTCTAGGGTGGTTTCACTTATTCCTGACTGGGAGAACCCAGAGGGTGGTGATGGGCAGTGGCTCGTTGTCCCCTCGGGTGCTCCTGTGTGGTGTTCTGCAGGGTTCCATCTTGTCTCCACTCCTGTTCCAGCGTGTATCGAGGCTCTTGGGTGAGATCGTTTTAAGATTTGGAGTGAGGTGCCATCAATATGAGACAATTCCGTAGACAATGGAAAACCTGGCTGTTTTGCCAGGCATTTGGTAAGGGGGACGGGTAAGTGGGTGAGGGTTTTTCTTTTGGGGTTAAAGGGTATTTATTTTCTTGGGCCTCTGTTTTATGGTTTTAACTGATATTTTATAGTTTTAGATTATGTTTTTATTATTATGTGCTGTTCATTGCCCTGAGCTGCCATTGGGCAGGAAGAGACGGTATATAAATGTTGAAAATAAATAAATAAATAAGCTGACGACAGTCAGCTTTCTCTCTCCTTTTCATCTGACCCACATCCTGCAGTCTCGCCGTTTACCCACTGCCTGGCTGGCTGACATTGGGGATTAGATGCCAGAAAGCCGATTGAAGGTGAATTCAGACAAGACCAAGGTGATAATGGCTGGCCGGCCGTGTGACCTGGGAGACATAGGGACCCCTGTTATTGATAGGGTCCTACCTCTGTTGGTCACTCAGGTTTACAGCCTTGAGGTGTTCTTGGATCCATGGCTGCACCTGGATTGTCAGGTTGTGGCAGTGGCTAGGAGTGCCTTTCACCAATTACATCTGGTGAGAAGGCTTCAACTGTTTTTTAGATTTGGATTTCGCCACTGTCATCCATGCCTTTGTAACCTTGAGGCTAGACTACTGGAATGCGCTATGTGAGGCTGCCCTATTCAGAAGAAGTTAGTGCAGAACACAGTGTCCTGTTGTCTTTGGGGGGTTGGATCGCCAGGAGCACAATACACCAGTACTCCAGAGTCTGCACTGGCTGCCAATAGCTTTCTGCGCACAACTCAAGGTGCTGGTTTTAACCTACAACACCCTAACCGACTTGGGCCCCAGGTATCTGAAAGACCGCCGCCTCCCTTTTTTCCCTCTGCGGCCCCTGATGTCAGCCAGGGATGCTCTCTTGCAGATGCCATCACCCTGTGGTGTTTTTACGACTAGGGCGCATGGGGAGGCCCCTTGGAGGTCTGTCTAAGCCCAAGCCTGCTCATCTTTTGGAAACAATGGAAACAGTGTAAGACCTTTTTACTTGGCCAGGCATTTGGCAGGCAGGGATAAGGTGGGATGAGATTGGGTGGGAGGTGTAGGGGTGGGATAACAAAGGTGTTTTCATCGATTTCTGTGTTTATGATTGTAAGTCACCCTGAGCCTCTACAGGAAGGGTGGCATAGAAATGTGAAGAAATATCTATTTTATTTTATTTTTTTATTTTTTTTAGTAGTAGCAATGCAAAATAGTTTTTACTGACAGTAAATTTACTGGTAGTTGGTAATTCTGCTAGACATGAGTGCCTTAAGCCCATTCAACAGGCACCTGCAAATAGCTGTTTGACAACAAATTGTTTCTTTCTCAGCCAAAATTAACAACAGCCATCAATCACCAAAGACTCAAATGATTAACAACCCCATTCCTCACCACAGCTCTGCTTCTGTAAAGAGGTCTGCTAAGGTAGCTTCTCTGCACCTGTACAGAGGGCCAAGGAGGTTCAAAAATGCCATGTGTACACACAAGACATGAGAAATGTTTCCACTGCAAGCCAGTGCATTCTGACATGTTTTTCATTATCTATTCCACTTCCACCATATCTCTTGGGCATTGATTCTTCAGTGTTCCTTGGTGGCCCACCCCCATTGCATCAAAAGATCAGAATCTCAAGGAGAAGCACAAAGTTAACCACAGAAGTAAAATGATACGCCTAAATGTAAACATCTTTAAACATGGCAGTTAGACAGATACAGTTCCTCAAAGAGGGGAGCAGCAGCTAGCAGTGTTGTTATATAAAAATACCCATCATAACTATATGTGCAAAACAGGTACTCCCCAAGTACAAAGTGAAATTCATATTTTCTGAATAAAAGGGAATAAGAAAAAGAAAATGAAATAAAAACAAGGGTACTGTTATGTGGAGGTGTATGTTTGAGTAGTAGTCTGTTATATCTTCAGAGAACAACAATTACAGGAAAGTAATTCTCTCTTCTCTAAAGATACCCATCATAACACATCCCCAATCTTGGACGGTACAAATCTCCAGGTATGTCTGTACCAAACAAATATTTTTCTTTGCAGAACACTGCACATCAAATTTGCTTGACATAGAAGTAAAAACAAGAGAGTCAGACAGACATGATGTGTCACTCATCAAAAGGAAGTAAGGAAAATATACTGGAGACTACAATTAAAATTATATTTATGTTAGGAACTTCCCTATGGCTTAGAAAGAAGATGAGCAATATTTTCAACAGACCAAGGGGCAAATCATTGCTGGCTGTTGAAAAACTCAGCAGAGTAAGACTTTGATCCTCAAAGTGTTGTACCAGGGCAAGCCACATAGGCTGCCCAATTCCTGGTAGCATTTGTATAGCTCTCTATTCACATGCACACGGGCCAGGAACAACACATTTCCCAGCACAGATAAAGAAGAAATTTAGAAGAGTAAATAGAATATATTTTACTAATAGTTTGATCCTCTGAGCAGATAGCCTCAGTGCTAGCACTCACCATGAGCATAAGCCCCATTGAAGTGCATGATACTTATACCCCAAGTGCCTAACACCAGTGCTATCCTCTTGGAGGATTTTGCTGTAAGAGTCTGAGGATGAACTCATGTGTCACTCTGCTAACTCCGATGTCTGTGGGGGCCCCGGAAGCTCTTTAATCAGTCCTGGATGATCCCTGGATCACTGTTGCATGTGAGGGAGACACTCCAAGTTCCAGCCTTTAAACTCGGATCTGATAAATACATTAGATGTAAAAGTCAGAGTTTAAAGCGGGTCTGGAAAGACCTGCTGAAGTCTTTCCATGAGATCAAGCATTAATAGCATATAAATTTTTGTCAGTTTCACTACTGGTGTTCAAAGCCTGTGTATAGGTAGCACTGAATTTCTCAAGAATCCTAACAATGGCAGTCGACTACTGAAGTCAGTGGTACTACTCACATGCTTGAGGCATGTGCTTAAGTGCTATACTGATCTGGGCTAAAGAGCTGAGCACCTTTTAGGACTGAGACTCTGGTCCTCGAAATAGTATTCCAGGGCAAAGCCCTATAAAAGTGAATGAGGCTTTTGTTAGTGCAGTATTTTGAGGACCAAATTATTTTCCCTGATTGGATGGTGTAATCCATTGAATCAAGCTTCTGTTGAAATACCTGTGATTTTTAACTTCATAATTTGCTTTAAAATCACTGTTCCCACAAACATTCCTCCAGAAAACTCACATAATAAGGTATTAATAATGGAAAATGAGCACAGAAGGGGCACAAATACAGTCAAAGTACATTCTTCTAAAATTCAACAGTTGATTTTTTGTAGCATGCACCCATCTGTAGTCCCTATATTTCATAGATTTCACTGCCTCTTTCTTTTCCAGATTCTACAAAAGTCTTGGGTTTGTTCTTGCAATTGGGGGTGGAAGACCTAGAGCCCTCTATACTGTTAATGTTGTCTGTGACCTCACAGCCTTAAGCTGTAATAGAATTGCCTCCAGAAAGCTTTACCCCTTGCCACATCTACTCATTGTCTTACAGACAAACCTTTACTTTTACTCAAGAAGAAATAAAGAGTTTAATATTTAAGTAAAAGATAGGTCAGGCAGCAAGTTAAGCCCTTAACACAACACAACCACGGGGAGAAATTGAGAGACTCACGTTTCTTTGCAAGTGGCTCTCTCAGCCTCCTTTCCTTCCTGTGGGAGATTCTCTGCTCCGATTTCCCCCCAGATTTCTTCTTTTTCTCCATTACAATTCCATTCTTCATGTCACATTCATTTCCCTGACCCTCCTCTTCTCATACACATTGCCTCCTTCCTATTAATTTTCCCTCTCTTTATCTTTGTTATTCTACAACCTTCACTGACCTCACTCTCCAATTTCTCCAGTGCGCTTGCTTCCCAACTGCCATGGCACTTTACATTTCCAACATTCTACCCTCCTACTAATGGGACCTAAAGATTTTGCTGACTGTTAGGACAGTAGCAGAGATGAAGAATGATGACATAGGGTAGAGTTGCCCCAGTGAAAAAAGTTGGACCATGGTAATTTGCATAATTTTGCATGTGTTGGTTTATTTAAATTTATGCATATTTAAAATAGTCTGTCACCTAACACTGAGGATGGGATAATAGAAAAAGATAAGAGGCAAGTGTGCAGATGTGAGATAGCAAATGGACAGGTAGGTGCACAGTGCAGGTGACAGAATAGGGGTGTAAGGTAGGAGCTGGGTGCAGGGACATGAGGTGCCGAGTATGTGTTGGAAAGGTTTAAGTGCAAGAGGATGGGGGATGGGAACAGTGGCATTGGATGTAGAGTGCACAGGAATAGAGAGTAAGAGAGGGCCAGTTGGGGTGTAGGAGTATGGGGGTACCAGTACTATAGTTCAAAACTTCAGTTTCTGGACAACTGTCATCCCAACCCAGACAGAAACCCTAATTTCCCAGACTGCCTTGGTGTAAAATGAACAGAAAATAACTGGACAGGGATAGCTTTAAGGGACTGAACCAATGTCACATAGGAAGTTTGTGGCAGAACTTAATTATAGGGCCACGGTAGCCAACTCCCATTGAACAGCAGCTATGCTGTTCAATGGGAGTCAGTTGAGCAAAATCTTCCGGTTGGTGACTGTTCTTAGCTTTCTGTCTTCTTCCTTCACTTCATGAACAATCAGTTAAAACCACAAACACATGATGAGAAGGGGAGTCCAGGGACAGATCACCCCTTAGTTATAACAACTGAAATTAAACTGTGTACATTCCTCATCACGTATAAGTGTTGTTTAGTCACCATACCACACATATGCACCTTAATTTCAGTTGTCAATTTTTTAAATTAATGAATAAGAAAATAAAAATGTACAGATTGGTCTGATATTTAATAAAGTTGCCTTAACATACAATTTACTGTCCTGTTAATGTTTGAGTATAATTTGTAATGCTGCCTTAACGACCCTAAAACCAAAGGTTTTTTGTCCAGGTAATAGTGACCTTCTTGATCCTCAATCTAGCGACAGGTACAAGGCTATTCTTTCACTCACAGAACCATCCTTTATCAGCATACACATGCCTCTTTAGATTTTAGCGATATTGAAACTGGGTGACTCAGAGTCCCCTATTCTAAAATAGAAATTATCTTCAGCTTGGAGAAGAGACGACAGAAAAAATATGATAGAGGTTTATAAAATCATGAGTGGTGTGGAACAAGTTAATAGGGAATGGTTATTTACCCTCTTAGATACTACGAGAACTAGAGGACACCTGATCACACTAACAGATAGCAGATTTAACACAATAAAAGAAAGTCTTTTTTCACCAGTGCACAATTAAGTTGTGGAATTTGTTGCCAGAAGAGGTGGTAAAGGCAAGTAGTATAGCTGGATTTGGAAATGGATTGGACAAGTTTCTGGAGGATAGATCCCTTAGCAGCTTAGCCAGGTAGGTTTTGGGGAATGTAACCTCTTACTAACAGAAGCTGGGAGTGAACAAGGAATGGATTGCCTCATTAGGACCTGCTGGGTACTTCTTCCAAGTGACTGAAGTTGGCCACTGTCGGAGACAGGTGCTGGGCTCGATGGACCATTGGTCTGATCCAGTATGGCACTTCTTATGTTAAAATGCCACCAGTCATGATTTCAGTATTCCTTCTCCCTGCCTTAGGGAGACATTACTCCAAACATCAGAAGTACTGTATATATTAACTTCATGTGTGCTCCATTACATTTCCCAACACAGGAAAACAGACGTGCACCATAGCACTGCTTTAACATAGTAGGGACTTCTGTGATATATTGGGAACTGGGAGAGCTTTGCAGAGGGCCTAGTAAGCCACAGGAAAAAATAGTAGGGGAGCCATTGGCATGCAAGTCTCGTGGTCTTCAATGTCTGTATGCTAACGCACAGAGCATGGGAAATAAACAGGATGAACTTGAACTCATAATACAGGAAGGTAAATATGAATTAATAGGTATTACTGAGACTTGGTGGGAGGATTCCCATTATTGGAATGTAGTAATTGAAGGATATAACCTGTTCAAAAATAATAGATGCAACAGAAAGGGAGGGGAGTAGCATTATATTTCAGAAATATATACACCTCCACAGAAAGCCATGAGAGTCAGCATGGCAGTCCTGTTGAGAGTATCTGGGTGAAAATAAAAGGTGAAAGAACTAAAAATGATTTCATATTAGGAGTCTTACTACAGACCACGAAACCAAGCAGAAGACGTCCATGGTGCTGTCAGCGGGGTAGGGCAAAAGGGGGAAGGACGAGGGTTGCCCAGGCGCACTACACACTCTCAGGAGTCTCTGTCTCGTTCGATGGGGTTCCCGGAAGCCCGTCAGGATAGTATGTGGGCCGTTCCGCGGGCTTTCGCACCTGGAACTTAGGCCCCTGTCATCCTAGGGCACAGAGCTCTGGCGAGGAGGGGGTCTTACACATCCAAGCCTTGTACACCACATGGGGACGGGGGGAAATGTGGGGTCTGGTGCAGGGTGACTGAGGCAAGGGAACCTGGGCAAAGGGGAAGGGGAAATAAGATCTTGCACACCAGAGGGGGGCAGGGAAGAGAAGAGCACCCAGAGGGGGAAGGGGAGAAGCGCCAGGTCCGAAGGCCCCTTCACGCCACCCACTCAGTCACTCTGGGAAACGATGGGGAACAAGGTCAGACACACACACTGCACACACTACATGGGGTACACTCGCAATCACATATAGGAGGGAGGAGAGGGAAGGAGGAGGAATGCTAAGGCAGGCGGGGGAAGGGCACACACAGGGTTAACCACAACAAGATCTTTCACTTAGCTTTCAGGCAGGGGGCCAGTTCATCCAGACGCACGCTCTGTTCACCGGCCCAGAACTTACTGTGAGGCTGGCCTTTAAAGAGGAAACCCCACCCTCCGCACGCACCTGGATCTGGGGGCGGGGTCCTGCCGCATCATGGGAAGGCCCAGCTCTCTGCGCCGCGTCCGGGAGCGCCGGAGTCTTGGCCGGCGGTGGGGATGCCTCATTAGGATCAGAACTGGTGGGGGCGGGGCCTCTCGCCACCGGGAGCAGCCGCCGAGCCAAGAAGCAGTCGCAGCGGCTGACAGTACCCCCCCCGTGAGGCCCCCCTCCAGGTGTCATGCAGGTCCCGGCTTGTCTGGGTGGTGCCGGTGAAAAAGGCGGAGGAGGTGCGGGACAAAGACATGTGCTGCTGGTTCCCAGGACCGCTCCTCAGGACCAAAGCCCCGCCAATCAATGAGGTAGTGGAATCTTCCGTGCCTCAACTTGGCGTCTAGGATGGTACGAGCGTCGTAAACAGGGTCTGTGTCCACAGAGTCTGGCTGAGGTCCTGGCTCTGGCGGTGCCGAGTCGAACGAGGCAGCGGCCGGCTTGAGCAATGAAATATGGAATGTGGGATGGATGCGCAGTCACGGGGGAAGCTGGAGGGTGTACATTACCTCATTCACCTGTTTTAAGACTGGAAAAGGTCCCAGGTATTTATGATCCAATTTCGATGAAGGTCGTTTGGAGGGGTAATGTCGGCGGTCCAACCAGACTAAGTCTCCAGGTTGAAGTTGCGGGGCCGGTCTTCGGTGCTGGTTGGCATAATGCTTGTAATGTTGGCAGGCCTTCTCCAGCGTGTTCTTGGCGAGAGCATGCACTTGGTGTAGTTGTTGCGCTAGTGCCTGTAACCTCCTTCTCACTGGCCTTCCCCGGTCTCACCTTTCTCCCCTCATCTCTGTCCAAAACTCTGCTGCCAGGGTCATCTACCTCGCCAGTCGCTTCAACCATGTGCAGCCCCTCCTCTCTTCGCTTCGCTTCACTGGCTTCCCCTTCCTGAACGAATCTTGCACAAGCTCCTAGTCTTCACCTATAAAGCTCTTCACAACCTTGCTCCCCCCTACCTCTCTGCACTTATTGCCCTCCATACTCCAGCCCGTGCACTTCGCTCCTTCTCTCACCCTTCCACGCCTTCCCTGCTCCCCATAGCGCCTTCGTCCCTTCTCACTTGCTGCCCCCCATGCCTGGAACTCCCTCCCTGTCCACATCCGCCTTGCCCCCTCCCTTCATACCTTCAAATCTCTCCTTAAAACTCACCTCTTTCGCTCTGCTCGGTCTGACTCTTTATCCTGCTGAGCCACTATTCCTATACCTACGATCGGTTTACCCTTATCCTTGCAACATGGACCTGCCTGCTGTCATTCTCATCATAACCAAGCCAAGTACGTGCACTTGAGACCTCGCATCTTCATGAATGTTAGACCCCTTGTCTCTCCCTCTGTTCCCCTTCCTAAGTCTCTCCCCCAGCTCCTGTCTCTCAGATTGTAAGCCCTAGGGGCAGGGACCGTGTCTATTTTATTACTTTGTAAAGTGCCAGGTACACTGCTTGCGCTATATAAATGTTTGTTAATAATAATAGTGCCCCTGCAGCCGGGATTGTTACTGGTAAAAGGTCTGGGGAGGCCATCTGTGAGTGATATCCATAGGTTACGAAGAAAGGGGAATTTCCGAGGGAGGTGTTCGGAGCGTTGTTATAGGCAAATTCCGCCAAGGGTAGCCAGGCATACCAGTCGTCTTGAAGGTAGCTGATATAACATCTCAAGTATTATTCCAGAGTCTGATTAACTCTTTCTACCTGCCCTTTCGCTTGCGGATGGTACGCTGTGGTGGGTTTTAGTTTGACTCGTAGCGCCTTAAAGAGTGCCGTCCAGAAATGCGAGACAAACTGGGACCCTCGATCACTCACTATCTCTGCGGGCCATCCATGAAGTTTTACCACATGGCGTATGAACAAAAGGGCAGCTCATTTTGCAATGGGGAGACCTTTACAGGCTACAAAGTGACCTAACTTCGTAAAGTGGTCTACGATGATGAAGATGGTATTATACCCCCCAGGGCACTGGAGTAAGTTGAAGGAGGCCTGCCGGGTTTTGTCGCACCACCTTAGTGCGGGCACAGGTTGCACAAGCCTGAACGTAGCGCTGTACGTTGGTGGTTACCAAAGGCCACCAGAACTGACGCTGGAGGAGGGCCAAGGTACATTCGTTCCCGGGGTGGCCAGCCAATGGGGCGTCGTGGTGCGCCCAAAGTAATTGGGTTCGACAGGAAGGAGGTAACACGATTTGATTTCCCTTTTTATACAGACCATCTTGCAGGGTAACCTTGGGGTCCTCAAACTGTTGCATCTCTGCTCTCCTCATCCAACCCCTCCACCTGCCCCCTTGACCCAATCCCCTCCCGCCTCCTAACCTCTGTTGCTCCCACTGTCGCTCCCCCACTTCTACATGTCATCAATCTCTCCCTTTCCACAGGCTCCTTCCCCTCTGCCTTCAAGAATGTCACTGTCTCCTCCATCCTCAAAAAGACCACCCTGGACCCATCAGACCCTCTAGTTACCGGCCAGTCTCCCTCCTTTCCTTTGCCTCAAAGCTTCTGGAACGTGGCGTCTACTCCCGCTGCCTGGACCTCCTCTCTGCCAACTCCTCCCTGGACCCTCTCCAGTCCGGTTTCCGCCCCCTCCACTCTACTGAAACTGCCCTGGCCAAGATCACCAATGATCTACTTGTCGCTAAATCTAAGCGCCACTACTCTATTCTTGTCCTCCTTGACCTCTCTGCTGCCTTTGACACTGTCGATCACTCGCTCCTCTTGGACTCGCTTTACTCTTTGGGCTTCCGTGGCTCTGTCCTTGACTGGTTCTCCTCCTACCTCTCTGACTGCTCCTTTAATGTCTCCCTCCCTGAGTCGA
>QEPC01015182.1:976985-991595 GCA_003113815.1 Sphenodon punctatus
CTGCCCCCCATGCCTGGAACTCCCTCCCTACCCACATCCGCCCTGCCCCCTCCCTCCGCTCCTTCAAATCCCTCCTCAAGACTCCCCTGTCTCTCCCACTGTCCCCTCTCCTTGTCTCCCCCCCCTTTTTTTGTCTTTTAGATTGTAAGCCACAGGCAGGGACCAGGTCTAATTCTATGTTCTGTACAGCACCAGGCCACATGACTGGCGCTATATAAATGTTTATAATAATAATAATAATAATCTCTTGCCAGGATACTTGACGTAGTTGTTCTATGGAGGGGAGCGTGACAGCAAACACTTGAGTATCAAGAATGGGGCCCCGGGGTCGAGTGTCTGCTTCTTTTCCCTCATGGTATCGCGAAAGGACATCTGCTAGAAGGTTCATTTTACCTGGGCGTTACTGAATTAAAAACGTGAAGCGTGCAAAGAAGAGCGCCCAACGGGTGTGTCGAGGGTTTGTAATTTGGGCGGTACGAAGAAAGGTTAGATTCTTATGATCTGTGGTCACTGTTATGGGGTGTTGGGCCCCTTCTAAATAGTGTTGCCACGTCTCAAAGGCGACCTTTATTGCCAAAAGTTCTCGATCAAAAACTGTGTAATTTCTCTCTGCTGGGGACAGTTGCCGTGAGTAATAAGCACAGGATAGAGGCATTTTCTCTGTGTCTTGTTGGAGTAAGACTGCTCCAATAGCAATGCTAGATGCATCTGCTTGGACAAGGAAAGACTTCTGAAAATCGGGATGCTGCAGAAGAGGCGCCTGCATAAAGGCTTTTTTCAAGAATTGAAAACAGTAGTCTTGTTCCTGCCCCCAAACATTGGAGTGATTCTTCTTCAAGAGCCGAGTAAGCGGGCTCGTGACTTCAGCGTAGTGGGGTATGTACTGGCGGTAATAATTAGTGCTACCAAGAAAGCGTTGAAGGGCCTTAACTGCCTTAGGGGGCGGCCATTGCTGGATAGCGAGCACTTTCTTTTGGTCCATTTGAATTCCCTCTGATCTAATTACAAACCCCAGGAATTCAACTGTGGTGAGGTGAAATGCACATTTCTCCTGCTTACAATAGAGTTGATGAGTCCGCAATCGTTGTAGCACTTGCCGGACGTGTTGTACATGCTGGATGTAGGTTGAGGAATAAATGAGAATGTCATCTAGATAAGCTATCACGAAGGTGTCTAGTATGTCTCGGAAGATGTCATTGATAAGGTGTTGAAATGCAGCAGGTGCATTGGCCAATCCGAAGGGCATCACGAGGTATTCGAAATGCTCGTACCGTGTACGGAAAGCAGTTTTCCACTCATCTCCCTGTTGTGTGCAGAGCAGGTTGTAGGCTCCCTGGAGGTCTAGTTTCATAAAGATTCAAGCTCCTTGAAGGCGGTTAAGCAGCTCAGGTATCAGGGGAAGAGGGTAGCGATTCTTGATAGTCACACTGTTGAGACCCCGATAATCCACACAGGGTCTTAAGCCTCCGTCCTTTTTGGGGACAAAAAAGATGGGGACCCCTGCTGGAGAGGTGGAATGCCGGATGAAACCATTCTTGAGGGCCTCATCGAGGTAACCGCGCAGTTCGGTTAGCTCTGGGGTTGAAAGGGCGTAGATCCGTCCAAAAGGGGGTTCTTTCCCCGGAATCAGATCAATAGGGCAATCATAGGAATGATGGGGAGGTAGTTGAGCACAATGGGCCTTGCTGAAGACTTCCACGAGGTCGCTGTATTCGGGAGGCAGCACCTGGTCTGTCTTGCTGGAGAGACAATGTGAAGTAACCATGACCCTTCGAGACGGAGCAGGCAGGAGACAGTGTTGGGTACAGTAAGTGGATGTAAACTGCACCTGTCGTTGGGCCCAACATATGCAGGGTTCGTGCTGCATAAGCCAGGGGAGCCCCAGAACCACAAGAAAAAGGGGATACAGACTACATCAAAGATAAGAGTTTCCTGATGCTTCCCCATCACACACTCCAAGGGGGTGGTTTGTTGGGTGACAGGGCCGGAACTGAGGGGTGACCCGTCGATCGTTTGAACTGCTTCGGGATACTGTTTACACTGTGTTGGGATCTTATGGTTTTGGATCAGGGTGATAGCCATAAAGTTTGCAGAGGCCCTGAAATCCAGCAACACCCAGACTATCAATGATTGATGCAGGGCAACCTTGATGGTCAGGGCGGGGTACCCGTAGATGGAGTGACGTATATGTTGTGAGGGATGGGATGATGATCAGGGTCGAGACGCTCCCTGCCCGTCTCGACCCCTGGCATTTCCCACTTGATGCCGGGCAGCGGGTAAGGCCGAGAAGTCTTGTATCAAGTGCCCCGGTTCACCACAGTAGAAACAGGCTTGCGATCGTTGGTCTCGTTCTTCTGCCGTGACGGGCCCTCGAGAGGCACCTAACTGCATAGGCTCCACATCAGGTGAGGTCTGTCCGGGGGTTTCGCCACTAGGGGGCGTGAAAGAGATGGGCCTTACCGGGAAGCTCCTGTTGTCCTGGCGTCTTTCTCTTCGCCTTTCTGCAAGCCGCACATCTATCTGGAGCGCCAGGGTGGCTACAGCTGCCCAGGTATCTGGAAGAGCAACATATGCAAGTTGATCCTTAATGTCATCTGCTAGTCCTCTCCGAAAGTGCACTTGAAGGGCATCCTCTGACCAGCGCAATTCTAGGGCAAGGTGTTGGAACTGCGTGATGTATTCCATAAGGGGCATACGCTCTTGGCGTAGGGTCAGGATAGCTGTCTCGGCGCCCTGAAGCTGATGCGGGTGGTCAAACAAGAAACGAAATTCCCTTAAAAACTCCTGGTACTTGGTCAAAAGGGGGCTCTTGCTTGTTAATAGATTAGTGGCCCATTCCAGGGCCACACTCCCCAAGTTCCCAATCACAAAGGCGATCTTTAATTCATCCATATGGTAGGTGGCTGCTTGGGTGGTGAAGGTGAGGTCACAGAGGGCCAAAAATGCTTGGCAAGCCTTACGATCTCCCTGAAATTTGTCAATGCGTGGCCCCCGCAGTTCTCGCGGGGCCTCGGGGTGGTGGTAAAGGGGGAGCAGCCACAAGGACTGGGGCGGCTGCCTCGTTGGCCTCAACCGTGGCAGCGGGTGGGTGCCAACACTGCTGCTACAGGAGGGGGAGCAGGTTGCTGTTGGGCCATCGCTGTAGCAAGTTGTGCATGCTGATCCTGCAAATCCTTTATCTGCATGGCCAGCCTCCCGACTTCCTGGGCCACGTCCATGGTTCCAGGCGGGGAAAGTGCGCACGGGTACATGCCGGTGAATCTGTCAGCGGGGTACGGGAAAAGGGGGAAGGATGAGGGTTGCCCAGGCGCACTACACACTCTCAGGAGTCTCTGTCTCGTTCGATGGGGTTCCCGGAAGCCCGTCAGGATAGTATGTGGGCCGTTCCGTGGGCTTTCGCACCTGGAACTTAGGCCCCTATCATCCTAGGGCACAGAGCTCTGGCTAGGAGGGAGTCTCACACACCCAAGCCTTGTACACCACATGGGGACCTGGGGAAATGTGGGGTCTGGTGCAGGGTGACTGGAGCAAGGGAACCTGGGCAAAGGGGAAGGGGAAATAAGGTCTTGCACACCGGAGGGGGGCAGGGAAGAGAAGAGCACCCGGAGGGGGAAGGGGAAAAGCGCCGAAGGCCCCTTCACGCCACCCTCACTCACTCAGGGAAACGACGGGGAACAAGGTCACACACACACACACACTGCAGGGGTACACTCGCAATCACGTATAGGAGGGAGGAGAGGGACGGAGGAGGAATGCTAAGGCAGGCGGGGGAAGGGCACACAGGGTTAACCACAACAAGATCTTTCACTTAGCTTTCATCCAGACGCACGCTCTGTTCACCGGCCCAGAGCTTACTGTGAGGCCGGCCTTTAAAGAGGAAACCCGCCCTCCACACGCGCCTGGAGCGTGCGGAGCGACTCAGCGGGGGGCGGGGTCCTGCCGCGTCATGGGAAGGCCCAGCTCTCTGTGCCGCGTCGGGGAGCGCCGGAGTCCCGGCCGGCAGCGGGGATGTCTCATTAGGCTCAGAACTGGTGGGGGCGGAGCCTCTTGCCGCCGGGAGCAGCCGCCAAGCCGAGAAGCGGTCACAGCAACTGACAGGTGCCTTCTTAAAACAGATTGCAGATCTTTCAATGAGGCAGAAAGTAGTATTAATGGGGGACTTCAGCTACCAAAAAAACCAAAAAAGGGGGCTAATCCCCATGGGAATTATGATGGAAAACACCAGCTACCCCAGTATCTGTTGGAAGACCCACTCTGCTAAGCAAAGAATATCTAGGAAATTCTTGCCTTTCCTTGCTGACAACATCTTCTTTCAGAAGGTGGAGGAAGGAACGAGGGTGTTAATTACACTGGCACAATCACAAACAAATCCAATGGGAAAGAAAATGGGAAGAAAGGAGTTTTTTCAGGTATGTTAGAAGTAAGAGGAAGGAAAAGGAAGTGGTAGGTCCGCTACTCTGTGAAGATGGTGAAATGTTAACAGGTGACGAGGAGAAGGTCGAACTACTCAACTCCTATTTTGCCTCCATCTTCTTCCAAAAGGGAAACTGTCCAACCTGGCTGTAGCATGAATGATGAGGGGAAAGGTTTGCAGGTCAGGATAGAAAAATAGTTGGTCAGAGAATACCTAGCTACTCTAAATGAGTTGAAGTCTTCGGGACTGGATAAATTATATCCTAGGGTACTGAAGGAACTTGTTGATGTACTCTCAAAACCTCTGTTTATCATCTTTGAGAACTCTTGGAGAATGGGTGAGGTGCCAGAAAATGGGCAAATGTTGCCCCTACCTTCAAAAAGGGGGGGAAAGGAGAATCTGGGAAACTATAGACTGGTCAGCCTGATATTGATGCCTGGAAAGAGATTAGAACAGATTATAAAGCAGTTATTCTGTAAGCATCTATAAATCAATGCAGTGATTACTGGACGCCAGCATGGATTTGTCAAGAATAAGTCATGCCAGACTAATCTTATCTCCTTTTTTGATCAAGTTACTTTTTTAGTGGATCATGGGAAAGCTATGGACGTATATATCTTGATTTCAGCAAGGCATTTGACAGAGTTTCCCATGATACCCTTGTTGACAAGCTGGTAAAATGTGGACTAGATGATAATACCATTAGCTGGATTTACAGCTGGTTAAAGAACTGTACTCAGAGAGTGCTTATCAATAGCTCCTCATCAATCTGAAGGGAGGTGTTCAGCGAGGTGCAACAGGGCTCTGTCCTGGGCCTGGTACTTTAAGCATCTTTATTAATGACTTGGATGAGGCAGTAGAGGGAATGCTTATTATAGGGCCACAGTTGTGGCCTATAGTTAAGGCGGTAGCAAACTCTCATTGAACAACACTTATGCTGTTCAATGGGAGTCAGTAGAGCAAAAACTTCCAGTTGGCGACCATTCTAGCTTTCCTCCAGCAACACGTGTTCTGTGATTACAAACAATGAGGGAAGTCCAGGGGCGGGATGGGGGCTGAANCCCCATCTGAAGGTGGCAGGGGGCTGCTAGTAGTGCTGCTGCAGCAGCAGGGACACTGATTGGACTGGGAGATAAAGCTGCTTGTTTACAAACAACTCCCCATGTGAGTGATCAGAAGGTTGTTGCCTTTAAGGTTCTTCGAGATGGCTGCTAACATTCTCACAACCGGGTTGTGTATGCTCGCCCTATTCAAATAATAGACCACGTGATGGTCTCGAGATCCTCTAGTATAAAAAGTACTTTTCCCTCTCAGAATGACAGTTCCTTCCAACCTTTTCTAGGAATATAAGAAGATTCCATGAAGGACTGGAAGGGTGGGTGTTGTGAGAATGTTGGGAGCCATCTCAAAGAACCATTTGCAAGGCAGCAACCTTCTGTTCTTCTTTGAGTGGCTCCTCACAGGCTGTTGTTACACGGCTCCACTGGGTGGTGGGTCTGTGGGCGCACCGGGGCATGCACACGGCCACACACACATCCCCACTCATTCCCCACTTATCCACACCCATGGAGCAACCGCTGTTTTCCCCGGTTGCTCCATACGTGGGGACGGGATAGGGGTGGTGGTGAGTGGGGATACGTGTTAGGCAGGCACGCACATGCACCCCCACTAACTGCGGGCGCACGCTGCGTCATTCACACGTGGCTCCCCCACGCATGAACATGCAGAAATCTGCATGTTCATGGGTGGGAGATGCCCGTGTAAAAAGGGCCACATTGTCACAACTGTCTTACTTATACTATCTTAGGTAGGAATTTAGGATGTAAAGCAATATCTATTCTATCTTGGGAAAACTGCAAATATGGTTCTGGCTGCTATTACACTAACTCTTCTTAATGAAGTTATTGCTAACAGGAATACTGTCTCTAAAACCCCACCCCATAACCAGTTCATTTGCACCCCCCATATAATCAATTCACGCTGCCAATGAAGCCATTTGCAGCGCAAATGAAATGGTTATGGGTGGAGGGCAATGTGAATTGATTATATGGGGGCGGGGGCACAAATGAACTGGTTATGGGATGGGGCAGCATGCATTAATTATGGAGGCACAACTGAACTGCTTATATTATATGTGTGTGTGTGTGTGTGTTTTCATGGCATAATGCACTTAATAGGCTGACTGCATTTTGGGTGTCTTGTGTGTTTAATAGCAGCGCCCCCAGGCCCGCCGAGTCAGATGGAGCTTGTAGGCCCGCCGGCAGGACACAAAAAGAGGGGCCCATCTTAACTTCTTGGCCAGGGGCTCATTACACTGTAGCTACACCTCTGGTCTAGTGTGCATGACTGATCAATTTGAATGAGTGTGTGAGGTGAGAGGATGTGTGTATGGATGAGTGTGTGTGATAAGTTAGAATGAGTTTGTGAGAGAGGCGAGAGCACATGTGTGAATGAGTGTGTGACCTCTTTTACACAAAACGCACCCACGCAGTGGCATGGGTGGGTGCGTCTTGTATGAAAGTAGTCTCTTGTGCGCTCCTGTGTAACGTGCACCACTACCCATCACCCCTTCACAGAGAAACCTGCGAAAAAACACATTGCTCCATGTGGAGGATATGGGTGAGCGCCTGCAGTATTCTTGTGCCTAGGGCCAGCTTATGCATTAACAAAACTATTAAGTTTCAAAAGAAGGGCTAATTACCTAGACAAAAAACCTTTGGTTTAAGAAGCTTGTTAAGGCAACATTACAAGTTATACTCAAATGTTAACATGACAGTAAATTGTATGTCAAAGCAACTTTATTAAATTTCAGACCAATCTATACATTTTTCTTATTCCTTAATAAAAACCAAATTATGACTTAACTGAAATTAAGCTGTATACATTCCGCAGCACGTATAACTATTTTTCAGTCACCATACCACACACATGCAGCTTAATTTTAGTTAGTCACTGAAATCCATGTGCTCTGTAGTTCTGGGCGGGTTCAGGGGGCAAAATCAGCCCCCCCCCATCCCATCCCATATCACTGCGGGATTAGCTAGCTCTGTTTAGCCATCTCAGCATCCCTGGTCCCCAAACTGAGGTGGCTGCTCTGCAGGATCAGATCAGACTGGCCTTCAGCTCTCTTCCTTCCACAGGCCTCGCTCTCCTCCTCTCCCCACCAGATTAGCCCTAAACATGTCTGACCAATCACTCACGCTGGCCCCTGGGAGGTGCAGTTCCCTCTCTTTCCCTAGCACTGATAGGCTCTAGTAAACAGTGTGGCAGAAGCTGCCAGGAGCAACCCTGCCCTTTCCAGGTGACCTTCACTGACACTCTGGCTTCCAGGTTGACTAGGCCTGATTTCGCAACTGGCCGCATGGCAGGATTTTGCAATCCCAGGGGAAGGGGCCTACAGCCAGCATGGCTGGAGGGGTCATTCTTTGATTGGACTAGGTACAGCCAGATAACCTCCCAAGGACCAATCACGATTGAGGGTAGGGGCTTTTAAAAAGAAAAGCCACACCTCTCAAGAGGAGTCTTCCATCTTGTCTTCTGTTCGCTCTGGGATACTGAGCTGGTTTTGCTGTGGAGCTAAGGGAATGGCTCCTGGCCTGTTTGGACTAAACTGAACCTAAGGACTGAACCCCTTTGCTGCAAGGCAAAGGTGCACCTGAAGCTGAGAGTAATTGAATGTTACATCTAAGGGACCAGTTTAGGCTAGATGCTACTAAAAAGGCCATTGTGCCTAAACTGTTCTGATCAATTGCTTTTGCTCAAGGATTCAAAGTACTTCACAGGGTTGCAGCCGGTGATGCTGGGTTTATATTATCATTAAAGTAATATTCCTTTTTTTTAATCTACAGGATCTGTGTGTGTTAGCAAATACGCCTCTGTACGCTCAGGCGGCAGAAATTGGGAACGGTTTTATTCTGGCTTGCGAGCCTGGCTGTTTAAAGCAAAGGATAGAGGTCTCATTCTCCCCAGAGGGATGGGACTTGCAGTCTAAGTAAATATTCTGGGTGGTGGCAGCGGAAAGAGACCAGATAATAAGTGGGTAACGGGGTGGTGGGAGGGTGGACCCCAGTGGGCTCCGTTACGCCACAAGCAGTGCCTGCTGGGAGTTGCAGTCCCCAGTATTCAAGACCGCTTGCTTTTAAACAGTCTCTGCATTACACATAGATTATGTTCACAAGCACTCCACACTCAGGATGGTCTCCATAGGCTAACATTGAATTTTCAAGTTGTCATAAAACTTAAAAACTACTAACTGGATTTACAAAAAGTAAACCAGAAAGCACCCTCTGGCAGCCTCCTTGAATTTTCTACAAGACTTACACTTCCTCCCAACCAACACAAAACCTCTTTACCCTGCCCAGATCAAGATAGTCTAACTTTTGAAAAAACAGGCTTCAAAGTGCAGTTTTCAAACTGATCTCAGCTGTTATCCAACTGATTTAGCTGAAATTTGCATAGCGTGAACTGCTTACCCCAGTGATCCTCCACTACAAATTTTATGATCCTAACCAGACGAACTGAAATTATGAAAAATTGGTTTGGACGAATGCCGTTCAGGTTGACTACAACCTGCTCAAAAACCTGAACATGGGGGAATGTGTTTGGCAGGGGAGATGGGTGAAGGGTGGGTGGAGTGGGCTAGGGTGGTGGTGCTGGGGGCTTTTAACAACCTCCTGTTTTGGTTTTATTTAATTTTAATGTTTATTTATCATTGTTTTGTAAGCCGCCTCAAACTGCTGTGTCAGGAAGGGCGGGGTATTAAGTTTTTATAAATAAATAAACTTTAATCATGCCAGTTTTATAGCAAATAGAATGTTGGAGCTTTATAATGGAGTGTGCAACACACCTTAACTATTAGAGCACTCCTGCACTCTAATAATGTATGTGATCTCATTTTGTAAAATATGCTTTTTAAAACTTAAAAAAACAACAGGAAGGACATGGCTTCAGCGGTATAGGCTGTGGCTGTCCCCCTCAGTTTCTACTGTTGTTCTCTAGTGCA
Organism: Sphenodon punctatus; assembly: GCA_003113815.1. Lineage (NCBI taxonomy): Eukaryota > Metazoa > Chordata > Lepidosauria > Sphenodontia > Sphenodontidae > Sphenodon > Sphenodon punctatus. The sequence goes on from QEPC01015182.1 coordinate 986,402, forward strand.
CCTTGCCATAACCAGCTAACTGTTAATTTGGAGGTAAGAAACAGTATTACTATTATAGCTACTAAGTATTTAACACCAGCAATGTACCTGGCACGTAGAGACAGATCTATGCCCTGAGGGACATACAATTTAGGAGTACAAGGAAGAAAAAGTACAGGTTTTTGTAAATGTTTTAAATGGCAGCAATTTAAGAACTCCACGTGCCCAGGAGTGCACTTATTTTTTCAGGTGGACTTTCAAATCTGTTTTGCCATTTGCTGCCACCAGTGCTTTTTCTGCACCTGCTTTCTATTTATTAGCATGTCTGTGGTCATCATCACTGTCATCTGAGTGCCTCACGAACACTGATTAATCACCTTATGACACCCATCGTCAAGGAGGTACAAAAAACATTATCATCCCCTTTTTACAGTCAGGCAAGCTAAGGCACAGAATGATTACGTGGTTTGTCCAAAGTCAGATTGTGAGTGTGTGGCACAGAGCTCTGTATTCCCACTCCTGTACTTTAAAGTTAGGGTTGCTGAATCAAAATTTCAATGAAACACACTGGCTGTTTTCAAATGGACCGCCACCGGTTTGTGTACGTGCGGTCCATACGCAGCTGGTAGAGTGCTGCTGAGGGGGTCATCCAGGGGAGGACGCAGATGAGCGCACACTCATCTGTCTCACCTCCACCCACAGAGCAACGTGCCTTTTCACTGATTGCTCCATGAGTGGAGTGTGGGTGAAGATCCGTGGAGAAGTATGGGTCCCATGAGCACAAACCCATGCACCTCCAAATTTAAGCAAAAAGCTTCCCATGTGGACACTGGGTGTCTGTGCATGGGAGCATCTCGTTTTAAAACAGCCATTACGGAGCTGTAGGGATTCTGAAATAAGGGATGTCCATTATGTTCTTTGAAACTGTGGGGCTCTGAAATAAGGACTGTTGGTTTGAAATAAGAAGTGTCCCTTAAAGTAAGGTGTGCTTGGCAACCCTACTAGCCATGCTTCTTTCCTATTGGTTTCTTTTGTTATGCCCTTTCTATTCTTCACCCTGTGGCTCTTTATCTTTTATTTAGCCATGTTTAAACACCTTATGTACTGCTTATGCACGGTTACGTTTTCTGCTTGTATTGCTCTTATCGAGATAGGAGTGTGATGCTGCTGTCACCAGACTTTGTTCTTTATTTTATTCTTTCTGCAAATGCCTGATTCAAATACCACTCATTACCATTATTTCCAACTGCTACAGAACCTCCCGATTTCAACATTCTGTCCCTTCTCCTGCTAGAGGAGAAACGGTGTGGTGAGAATAAATCCGTTCATGTTTTGAAGGAGCTCAATGATGGGGGCCATGTAAATAGATATCAAAGAGAAAGAAACTATGTTCCATATCTATTATTAGCAAAAGAGGTCTGAACGTCTCATTTCAGGAGACGGCAAATGCTTTTTCTGTCCAAGGTTCTTGAAATGATTTGCCCGTCTGTCTTAGAATACCAAATTGCCGTTAATCCTTGTTAAAAGGAGCCATGAGGGACATACAACTGACACCTTTTAACAACCACAAGTCACTTTCCTAGAATAGACAGGGTCTATGAAACAAACACACAGCTGGAGTTGGGGTGCCTTTGAAAACACTGCCTTTATTCCCTCCCTCCCCTTTATTCAAGTACAGGCTTTTTGCTTATTCCCTCTTCAGAGAGAGACTTTTCTGGCACACAGCCTAGGCAGTGTGTGGAGATTAGGAATTCTTTCAGCCCCTTCATCCTTGAATATTTCCTTTTAATTTTGCCTACCTCCAATTCCTCCCTCAGATTCCTCTGCAATTTCAATTGGATATGGTGTCCTTCACTCTCTGGCCTCGACTCTTGTAAATTCTGCTGGGTATTGTTCAAAGGCTGCCACATTTCACTCCAGCTCTATTTCATATTCTAGGATTTAAAAAACCTTCATTTTAAGAAAGGAGTTAAGGCTCTTATAAATTCACTCGTGCTCTAAAAAGCACAGAAATTGTAAGTTAAGGCTCCTGCCTTAACGTGTGCCATGTAGACAGTAAAGACATTGTATAGTCTCACATCTTGTGCCCACTTACGACTGAGGCTCCATGGACCTACACTTCTGCTTTGGTCTTTCAGCCCCAATTCTCTTCCTCTGCAGATTGGAAGCAACACTGAAACTGGGGAGGGCAAGCTCCTCCCTGCTCCATTATGGACTTGATGCCAGTCTCCACTGGAGCCACAATTTCTCCTTCATTTATAGCTCCCCTCTCAGGCAGAAGCTCAAGTGCATCTGCTTACTACACTGGCAATTAAGGTCAGGGGAATTTGTAAAAAAAAAAATTTTAATAATAAAATGTATATGCCGTCCCCTCCTGCTAAAAGCATCTGGGGGGAGCTAACAACATATTCAAATAAAACAATTTAAAACAATCATACCATTTAAAACACTATTAAAGCACAGTATAAAAAGACAGTATTCCCACCCATCCCCTCTCCCTCAGGAAAAGCACGGCGGAACAGCCAGGTCTTACATTGTCTATGGAAAGAGGGGAGGTTAGTAATTTATTTTATTTATTTATTTATTTAATATATTTATACCCCGCCCCTCCTGCAAACAGCTCGGGGCGGCTAACAAGCCAATGTAAAACAACATTTAAAATATTTAAAACATCATAAAACTAACAATTAAAACAGGGATAGACAAAATTGTACTGAAAAATAAAGAAGGATAGAGGGAGAAAAAAAAATGACTCACCCTCATCCAATCCCCCACAGCTGCCAAGCACTGGGCGAGCAGCGACACTGCCGGGCCGAAGTCAGATGAAAATGAGAGATAAAGCTGGGTGTCATCAGCATACTGAGGACACCGTACGCCAAACTCCCTAACAATCTCCCCCAAAGGCTGCATGTACACATTGAACAATCGAGGGAACAAGATGGAACCCTGCGGGACTCCACATGTGAGGCCCCGGGGAGAAGATGAAAAATCACCCAGGACCACACACTGGACTCTCCCAGCCACGAAGGAGCGGAATCACTCAAGAATGGTCCCACCAATCCCTGCCCGGTCCTGCAGCCGAGTCACCAACAACTCATTGTCAACGGTATCAAATGCAGCCGAGAGATCTAATACGATCAACAGGGTCGAATGACCCCGGTCCAACTCACAAGAGAGGTCGTCGACCAAAGCCACAAGTGCAGTCTCAGTGCCATATCCAGGGCGAAAACCTGACTGCGAGGGATCGAGGAAGTTAATCCAGTCCAGATGCTCCTGCAACTACCGAGCCACCACCCAATCAATAACCTTCCCTAAAAAGGGAAGGTTAGAGACCGGCCGATAGCTGGCCAGGACACCAATGTCCAATGATGGCTTCTTGAGCAGGGGCCGCACCACAGCCTCCTTTAAGGCAGTCCGGTGTCCTGCCCTCCCCCAGGGAGGCATTGACAATCCCCGCCAGCAACGGCCCTATTGTCTCCCGGCTCACCTTGACCAGCCAGTATGGGCATGGGTTTAATTCACAATAAGTGGTTCGGACAGACCCCAGGGCATCCCCTGCATCTGAGGGCGACGCATTCTGAAATTCATTCCACAAAACAGGACAAGGCGGGACTTCTACTGCCTCTGGTTCACCCACTGCTAAAAGTATTGCGTCAAAACTGTGGTATATCTGAACAATTTTGTCTGCAAAAAAGTCTACAAAACAAATTACAGCAGGCATTCGATTACTCTAAATCCAGGCGGAGGGAGGCTGGACTGACCAGCCCCCTCACCACCCGGCAAAGCTCCGCCAGGCGTGACTTAGCATACGTAATGACTTTCTTTGCTGCGCGCACCGCCACGATATAGGTACATAACCAGACTCTATGCCGCAATCAGTCAGCTTCAGCATGCGAGTGACGCCACCATTGCTCTAACTGCCGTCCTTCCCACTTCATCCGCCGCAGCTCCTCCATATACCACGGGGACCTGCATTGTTGGCGGATCGGGAGCGGATGCCTCGCAGCCACCCAGTCAATGGCCTCCACGAACACGGAATTCCACATGGTCCCGAGGTCATCGAGTGAGCGGCCATTGAGGTCAGAAGATATATTCCCTAAAGCAGTCTGGAATCTTCTAGGTTCCATAAGCCGTCAGGGACGAACCATCCTAACTGGTTCTGCACACTCCTGTGGGCTGACATGCGCCAGAATACCAGCCCGGAGGAGATAATGATCCATCCATGACAAGGGTTCTGCTGACACCTCCCCCACAAACAGATCCTCTGCCTCAAGGCCTGTGCAAAATATTATGTCTAGGGTATGTCCTCTAATGTGTGTGGGGACCACCATCCTCTGAGACAGGCACATGGTTGCCATGGCGGCCATGAACTCTCACACTTGCCCTCCAAGACTGGCGTCGGTATGAATATTGAAGTCCCCCAGGACTATCGCCCTGGGGGACCGCAAGACCACCCCTGACACCAGCTCAGTCAGTGCAGATAGGGAAGCTGCCGTACAGGTGGGTGCTCAGTATATCAGCAGTATCCCTAATCTGTCTCTGGCCAAATCCAACACCAAATGCAGGCCCTCTGTCCCCATGATAGTTTGCAGAGGAAATCTCCTCCCAAACAATGTATCCTTAAAAACAATGGCTACACACACACCCGGCCCCCCAAACGAGGCTGATGCCTCACGGAATACCCAGCCAGAACAAGGTCAGCCAATATAGGCCCCAACTCATTGTCCAGCCAGGTCTCCGTGATACATGTGAGGTCAGCTGCCTGGTCCAGGATCATCTCCCGGACCGCAATTGACTTATTGGCTACCAACCTCGCATTCAGCAGCAGTAACCGAAGGCCAGGGGCCCTCTGATCTCCTCACCTGCCTGCGGGCTAGTGAGCGGGACGGGAATATAAATCTGTCCCACCTCACAGCTCTAATTTGCCTCCCAGAGAGACCATAATTCTTCCGGCACAAGATGACCCCTATAGCTGCGCCCCTCCCCCCCTTGGTCCACCCCCAACCGCCCCCGGGACCGTCCCACCAGCTTCCCAAGGGAGATTCCCCACCCACTACTACACCCCCTACCCTCCTCTTGCATCGGAGGGCAGTTCCCCCTCCCCCAGGGGCTGCACCCCTCCCTCACACCAAGGGAAGCTGCCCCTCCCCCCTAACCCAGTCCCCTTGCCCCCATCCTACTCCCCCCCTACCCTCCTCTGCCACAGGATGGTAAC